>JBBGZY010001341.1:0-315953 GCA_037952925.1 Lithobates clamitans | reverse complement strand
CCTTTTTTCCTGTCTGCAGTAGCTGGCTATGTGCACAATTGCAGACTAGAGTGGAGATCAGGGAGCCGCAGCAGGCAGGACACCCGAGGTGTGCCGGGGGGGGGGGGGGGGGTTTAGGAGCAGGGAGAACATGGGGGTCCCCCTACTGACCCTGGTCAGTCAGCCCTGCCCGGGAAACCATATTCCGGGCAGCGCGGGCTCCATTGATGACAGGTCCACCGGCCCGATACCCCCCAAATGCACACGGGGTGGACTGCTTCTCCCCTTGGTAGCACAGTGCCGCGCATCTCGGCTACAGCCGAGCACGGTGCGTACCCCCTGCTCTTGGTGCACATACCACGGAATCAGAAGCCCTGGCCTAGTACACACGGGCCAGTTCAATAGAAAACTGGCCAACATTCAGCTCATGAGAACAAACGTTCGGACACCTCCTGTCGAAGGATGACATAAAAATGTTCGGGCAGAGGCTGACAGTGCTGCCCGGAGTGCTCTGACAGGGGGGCTGTCCCTCTATCAGAACACAATAAAACAGCAGGGGAGATCTGTGCCAACATCAAATTGTTAGCAGAGCGGCTCCTACCTGAGCTGTCAGTTAGTTCAATCCGCTGGGTTGAATGGAAAAAACAAAAACAAACTAGTGGTGTGTATGAGGCTTAAGAATAGGCAAGTATACAGTTTATTATTCCCCAGAGTAGTTAGTATAGGTGTTAGAAGGGTTGTGGGAGTAGTTTTCAGATTAGTTAGATTAATCCTGGAATTCTACTTTAAAGGCCTCCTACACAAAGCTGTTACCACATACACCAGATTCCAGCGCCAAGAATGACACCTGAAATGACAAGTGCATGCAAATAGTGACGACCACTCAGCTTGTACAAGGTATGGACAGGCTGACAGCAGCGGTCATTGTAGAGCGAGAGATTTTACAACCCCAACACTTTAAATGTAAAATAGTTGATTACCTCATAGGAGTCGGAGAGGTGCTGTAAGCCTTTCCGTAGGTAGTGGGCATGGAGCTCTCTCTCCAATACAAGCCTGTAACAAACAATGTAGTTCTGCTTAAAGTAAAACACTTATGATAAATATATTATGTAGTATGAATCCCCACTCTGCACTTTCCCTAAGCTGCAACAAAAAATGAACTAATGAATGAATAGAAGTAAAAATATCCAATAGGCTGCCGTATAGAAAATCCCTTGCAAAATAAAAAGTGACATAATATAAAAGTTAAACACATACTCCTAATACGGCGCTTAACGGCGTTCCCATGTTGAACGCATAAAAACTGAGCGCTGTATTAGGAGTATATATTCGCGTATACACTCCAAGTTAATATTTTGTATTATGATAAACTGTATGAGATCGGCCATTGCTGACGGTCTTCTGAAAAAAGAAAGTTGCCTGGCTCTTCAGTTTTTGTTTTTTACTTTGAGTTAACAAAAGGTCTGCACACCACTATTACCAACAATATCAGCAATTTCTCACATACATACTAATATATGCATTTTTAGACCTGAAAATTACTTAAAGGGATTGTAAAAGTCAAATTTTTTTTCTATAAAAACAAAACATATCACTTGCAGTGTATTTGCACAGAGCAGCCCAGATCCTCCTCCTCTGTGCTCCTGGACCATCCCTCCCATTGAGTGCCCCCATAGCAAGCAGCTTGCTGTGGGGGCACTCAATGGGAGGGATGGTCCAGGAGCACAGAAGAGGGACCCGAGAAGAGGAGGATCCGGGCTGCTCTGTGCAAATACACTGCAAGTGACACCCAAGCCACAGCTCCGTGTCCATTCAAAACATGGGGCTGTGGCTCGGCCTCATCTCGCCCTCTCCCGATAGGCTAGCCGACTTTGACACCAAGGGGAGCCAAAATGGCGCGTCAGTTGTGTCTCAATCTGAGACCCGATGTGCAAGATTGGACAAACCCCCTCCACAGTTTCATAAAATCATGGACAGCAGAGACCATCAACAAGCACCTTCTATGGGGGGGGGGGGGGGCATTGTCTCAGGATACTGTGGTGTTGAGGCGTTTAGCCTGTCAGAAGTGACTCGTGTAAGCAGCAAAGAAATTACAGAGGGGACAGAAATCACTCACTGTTTTGGATTGAGGCAAGTATACTCTACAGTGGGAACTGCTCTATTCATTTTTTAGATCAGACGCTTAAAACCACCAACTTTTTCAAACCTATATTTTCATTAAAAAGACAAAAAACTGTTGAGTAAATAGATACCAAAGATGTCATGCTTTAAAATTGTTTGCGTGTCAAAAAAAAAAAAAAAAAAAAAGTCCATAGGCAACACTTGGGGGGGGCAGGGAACACCCCTTCACAGCTCAGAAGGTTATAATGAACTAAAGTCCTTAGAATTATTCCTCTCAACCCAGAACATGTGGCAGTACCCAACGTGTTACCTGATCACCATTTATACATACAAATGGGCATCGTTGTAATGCGTATGTGTGCACGTTTTTTTTTTTTTTTGTTCATTTACTTCATTTTAACCCTTTACCGCTGCTTTCATAGTAACCCTTTAAGTGGGCTAACCGCGAGAAGGCAGACTGATCATGTCACTGATTGCAGTCACATGATTAGGAGCCCATCCTGCTCGTTCCTAGTCACAAACTAACCAAAAGCTGTAGGAGACAGCTCAATGTGCTGAGGGTTTCCTCTTAGCAAAGAGCCTCAGTCCACCGCAGTGGCTGGGCGTTAAGGCCCACTTTTCCTACCGCTGCATAATCATACATACATACATACATACGTTATGGCAGGAGGGAAGAGGTTAAAGCACTCACCAAGCTTTAATGCTATCACAAAGGGCCCAATAAATGCTATTTTGAGCTTTGGGGAGGTGACAATTTCTCTTTAATGATACAACTGATGTCTCCACTGACCTCTACTATAGCAAACTGAGCAAAAACTGTGCTTGATCTGCTTCTTTTCCTGGCCAGAGCCATCAGGTAGTCCCAGCATGGAACCCATCACAGAGAAAGTGGATTTTCACTAATACTCCATCGGCCATCCTGAGCAATTTGTGCAGGTATCAGACTCACAGGAGCTGCAGGAAACCCACCCACATCACTTGTACACTAAAGCAAGTGCACAATTTTAAAACCAACTCAAAAGTGGTTATTCCAAAAGAAAACCCAAAGAATTGTTCCTGCAATAACTCTGCTGTGGTCAAGTGATACAGCCTTTCCTCTTACATCAAACGTACTCCTGGGTGTGTTAGATGTCCGATTCCCCGCTGCGCCCAAGGATCTCTGCAGCCGGCCCCTACATTACTGTGTGTTGCAGGAGGGAGTGGGAGGAACCAAGGCATGCAGTGGGGGGGTGCAGTACTAGAAAACACTCACAGAAGCCAAGAATGCTGAAGACTCTGCCAGAGGCTGGATCACTTAAGAGTAGAATTCTGACTTGTGGCCCACAGGAGAGGGAAGTATTCGGAGTCATCAATTTCCCCCAAAACATGTAGAGAATGGAGGCAATTACAGTCACTCATCTCCAGGAAAAGGGCCAAATATATCATTAAAATATGGGGGTTTTATCTGTCAAAGAAGCTGCAATTATGTTAAAGCGGAGCTCCAACCAAAAGGAACGCTCCACTTGTTTGCTCCCCCCTTCGCTGCCACATATGCCACCTTTCGAGGTGGGGGGTGTGGTAAGCCCCTTCCCGCTTCTGGGCGAGTTTGCTGTGGCAAAGTCACCTGGAAGTTCGGCCCTGCTCCTCCTTCCCCCGCTGCCGGGCCATTCACAAAGTGCACTTCACAAGGCTTTACTGCTGGTTTCCCCTTACAAGAAATGGCAGCTGGGGTGAAGACACCGCTGGATTCCTGGACAGGTAGGTGTCACAATATTAAAAGTCAGCAGCTACAGTATTTGTAGCTGCTGACTTAACGTTTTCTGAAGGAGCCTGGACCTCTTTTTTAGGTCTGTCCTGAGACCAAGCCTCCAACACAAGGGTAATTATACGTATACACCAGATTCCAAAACAAGAATGGTGATATGTGAATAGCAGTGAACGCCAAGCCTGTACAGGCTGACAGCAGTTGCTCGCATGTGGTCCACACACCAAGTGGTCACCTGCAGTTAGGGATGGGCATCTGAGCCTGGACAAAACTGTCTGCATCCAGGCTCAGACATCCATACATGTGATTAACGATGGCCAATGCCAACCTGCCATTACTTTGGACAGGCCGAGCAGCTGCTGCCATTCACATACACCTGTCATCCCAGCCAAAAGAATCCACCAATCCTTGCTGCTGGAATACGGTGTATATGTGTAATCACCTGTATGAAGGAGGCCTTAGACAGCCCTGCCAGCCAGCACAAACAGGTGGTGGCTTCACCTCTTTTGCAGTTAAGCATCTCTGTCTGTAAGCACAGTTTCCTTTGGGCGTGCAGGAAAACAAGACTGCCCCTCCCTCTCCTAGTCTGAGGGCTGCTGTATAGAGGATTACTGGAAGCAGATAGCAAAATAGACGCAGGTACTTAAAATTATATTGAGTGATTTTAAATGAATATTTAAATACATTTTTATATATACAGCATATTTTGATTTCAGCTTTAAAATGCACAGTATGTTCTCTGCCAATTTCACATCAGCTAGCTGTGTACATTTTGTAAAAAGGAATTTCAAACAGATTTACATGGGGAAATTTTGTCAAACAAACTCTAAAAGCGGCAGAAAGCAGCATGCGGTGAGGCCTGAAATCAATCATTACTGCTACAACAAAAGTCATATCATGCATTACACTGCACAGGGAGCACTACAACTCTCAAAATAACATGTTTATTAAAATTAGTAATGTTATGTTATATCATACCGATGTGAAACTCAGCTACCGAGCGCAGGACTTAGGCAGGCCATACATGGGTCAAATTTTGAAAGAATTTTGAGTAATTGGACAGTTTGGAAGTTTTATGAAAAATACAAAATGATTTTCTAATCAATGAAGGGAGAATTGTAATTGGAAAAAGAAATGCGCATGTGCAAGAAAAGAAAAATTCCCGGAAAGAAAAGAGGATTCCTAGCCACGAAAATTTTCTGTAGCAACATTGAGGTGAAATTGAAGGCTTAGTTGGCTGAATTTCAAAATCAATGGTGGCACCATCGGATCACAAAACGCACAAATTTCCTGATTTTCAAAAGAAAATTTTCGAAATTCCACCATATATGGCCAGCGTAAGTCCACATTATCTGATGACATGAGCCAGCTTGTACCTTTATTGCAGCAACGTGCACCAATGACTACCCTCTGGTAAAGAACACCTACACCTCTTGATAGATATACCTACACATACCGAAAGGGGCCCTAGGATAAAAGTTACTATTCTCAATGACACTTCAGGACGGGCACATTGCTGCAAAACACTGTTTTTATGGTCATCTACAGCCTGTAATTTATACCGTGAGCCAGGGCTTGCCCAAGACATTGTGCTGCCTTGGTCCAGAAATGAAAAATTGTCGAGATGGTACCGCTGTCCCACCATCTTACATAAAATGGATCTTTCTATCCCAATACCTGCTGTCAATGTTTGCAGGGCCCTGGCACTATGACCCACATTTAGGGCATTTGCCCGCAAATCACCCCATTTTGGGACAATATACTACAACTATATGACAGCCTTGTGGGCGATCAACTCCCCAGCTTTCCCCAAATTATCGTGCCTTCTATGCTGCCAGGTTTCTATAAACAAATCAAAAAGACCTTGATTAGACATTTCCTCACTGCTGCTTGATCTGTAATAGCTAGACATTGGCGACAAAACGAACCACCATCACTGGCTGAATGGGCTTGTGGAATGGACAGAAGTGACCATTTTGGAACATAGCCATAGCCTGGGAGGAAGACAGAACGGAGTCATACCCACTCACATGGACAGGATTGGTCCCATTTTCACTTCTCTTAATTTCACATCCTTCATAACAGGCAGGGCTTGAGTGTTTGGCTACTTCTGGGATCTCCATGCTTGCCTCCTTTTTTCTCTTCCCCTTAGCTTCCATATTGATCAATGCCTCTTCTCCCTCATTGGTCAATGTGACTACTGACCCATTATGCACACACTACGGCAAATGCACATTGCTCCGTCTGCAGCCTGCCAAAGACCGGAGGGCAGAGTGATATCATCCGCACTCAGCCTCCCCCTGCAGACTGGATTGCTCCTTTCGGCGGCTGCTCTCAAAGCTGTGTGGAAAGAGCGCACGCACATGCGACATGTGTAGCCTGACTGCAGAGATGGTAAATTATTCATGTAGGATGGGGCTTTGTTAATGCTGTTTGGATGTTGGACGGGGATGTTCCTTTGCTGGACACGGGGCTCTCTACGCTGCTCCCCCTGCAGCAACCCCAGCCCCCCCACTCCACCCTCTCAGCAGCAACTTCAGCTCCCCCCTCCCAGCAATGACTGTATCTCCCCCCTCTCAGCAGTGAATTGGAAGCTTACACGGCTAATAACCCCTAACGTAAACAGAGCAAGTGGGCTGGCACTAGACGCTGAGCGATAATGAGTGTTGCATTAACAAATGTTCCACATTGCAGCAACTACAGTGCAGTGCAGTGCAGACTTCTGCTATGAATGTTGAAGATGGATTACTACACAGTGCTTGTAGATACAGGATCAGCTTGGTGTGAATTTAAAACTCATTTGCAGATTGTTAAGAATGTGTAAATGCCTGTGCCCACATCATGTCTACAGGGTCACTTTTCAAATACAATTTATTAAAACCATTTTAAGTACGATTGGTATAAATTAAAAAAAAAAAAAAAAAGAAAAAAAAAAAAAAAAAAAAGCACACATTTATCGATTTACCATAACACATATCTGAAATCAGGCTACACATGGAAATGCTGTGTGCCCTTTAAGCACTACTTCACTATGCTGTCACCCCAACATTTCAGGCACTCGGGATTTAAGGACGAGGTGTTTAGGCAGACATAAAAGATGAAGAGTGTAGGAGTGGCAGACATGTGTGCACCCCAAGCGTGGTAAAAAGTATTCTGGCATGAAAACAGTTCACAAACATCTGTCAGTTGGTGTAGAGGTTTACTGTGCAGTTGAAAACCAAAGACATTTTGGTATACTTAACCACTTGCTTACAGGGCACTTAAACCCCCCTCCTATCCAGACCAATTTTCAGCTTTCAGCGCTGTCACACTTTGAATGACTATTGCGCGGTCATACAACACTGTACCCAAATGAAATTTTTCATCATTTTCCCACAAATGGAGCTTTCTTTTGGTGGTATTTGATCACCTCTGCGGTTTTTATTTTAAATTTTTTTTTATATACTTAGTTATAAAATTTTAAAAAGGGTAATTTTTCTCCTTCATTGATGTACGCTGATGGGGCGGCAATAATGGGCACTGATGGGGCGGCAAGAATGGGGCGGCAATAATGGGCACTGATCTGGTACATTGATCTGCAACACTGCTAGGTGGCACTGATTGGCACCACTGGTGGGCATTGTTAGGTGCCAATGGTGGGCACTGATAGGTGGCACTGGTGGGCACTGTGATGAGGCAATGTAAGGTAGCACTGGTGGCACAATTGAGGCATTATTGCCTCCTCCTCTTCGGGACCGATGTCCCTTGCTGGTGAGCCGGTGATCGGCTTTTTTCTTCTCCTCGCACTGTCAGCGCGAGAAGAAAAAAAAAAAAAAAAAAAAAAAAAACAACGATCACAGAGCTTTTATTTTGATCATGTGATCAGCTGTCATTGGCTGACAGCTGATCACATGGTAAGGGGCCAGGATTGGCCCCTTACTTGGATCGGTGATCACCCGAGTCTCTGACTCGGTGATCGGAGCGCGTGCACAGGAGAGGCCGTCATATGACGGCCTCCAGGGAATTCAGGTCCGCGCTGTAGCAATCATTCGGCTATAGCACGGATATCAAGTGGTTAAAGGGGTTGTAAAGCCTCAAAGGTTTTTTACCTTAATGCATTATATGCATCAAGGTGAGAAACCTTCTGTGTTGCAGCTCCACTCCATAGGGTATCATTAACAATGAATGTCGCCACAAGCGTGGCAGACAATTTTTGGACGTTTCATAAACGCACGTAAAATAAAATTAAATGAAATAATATCACACAATGAATGCAGCCTTATACCTAGTACACACAATGAGACCATCGGACGAACAATCGTCCGGTTGTTTTGCATGCGAATCTCATATCGAAAATGAAGAGTTTACTAAAGTTACGTAAATTTTCGGACTACAGAATAAAAATTCGGAAGTGATGAGATGTGTTGTAGTGTATTGGTGTTGTATTTCTGAACCACAACTTTACTGATTAAAAACGAAAAAAAAAAAATTTCATGCTTGTCCCATCTGATAATATCGGATGAACTGTCGTGATCGGCTCTCGAGAGCTGTGTACTAATCAGATTATCCTATGATCGCTTTGAAAGCTGTATTTTTTTGTACAATTTCCTGATCGTGTGTACAGGCCATAAGGTATCTGAGAGAAAGCAGGAGAAAAATAGTACAATGAATGGAATTACTTACTGAAAGGCCCCTTGGCTGCGTTTGATGGCAGTGAAGATGACACCCACAGAACTCTCCACCTTTTTCTGTAAACGATAAACATACATCTTAAGAACACTATTCCCAGACAGACTCTAAGGCTGCATTCACACCTGAGCGTAGCGTCTTTGATTTCCCGATCAGCTGGCGTGACATCACCATAGCGCATGCGCACATGGTAGGAGGCATTTGACAGGCGCAATTGAAAGCTATGCAAACAGCAGAAGTGACAGTTGTCACATTGTGCCTCACTGTTGCGGGGCGGGTTTACAGTGTGCTCAAGGTCGGGTTTTGTGTGTTGTAGGGCAGGTTTGGTGTATTGAATGGCGGGTTTTGCCTGTGTCTAAGGGCGGGTTGCAACAGACAAAACCCGCTCTTCAACACAGCCACAACCTGCCCTGCAACAGCGAGGCACAATCTGACAACTATGCCTCCCTCCGCTGTTTGCATAGCTGTCAATTGTGCCCGTGAAATAGTATCTCCCGTCGAAAAATGCCTCCTACGACTTGCACATGCGCCATCACGCCAGCTGACCGGGAAATCAGCTGGAGTGCCCTTCCATACTGCACATGCGGGGGCACTATAAGATACAATACCCGCAACTTTTTTTTTTTTTTTTTTTTTTTTTTTTAAATACACATTGTTATCGGGGGGGGGGGGGGGGGGGGGGGGGGAAATACCACTGACAGCTGATTATTCATTGGTTGCCAAGGACACGGCAGCCACCCGCTCCTTAACCATACTATTTAGTGGTTAACAGCTTCCTGTCCACCCTATAGCAGTTTTACTGTTACATGGCGGCAGCTGTGTGCCGGATCATATATATATATATATATATATATATATATATATATATATATATATATATATATATATATATATATATATATATATATATATATATATATATATATATATATATATATATATATACATATATACATATATACATACATATATACACACACACGTGTGATCCCGCAATTCCGGCTGAGGGGCACACAGCCAGCAGCTCACTATATTTACATGATGTCCTCCAGCACCCGCCAATCAGGCAGAGAGAGAGACAGAACTGCGATCTGCCTATGTAAATAAGGCAGATCGCCATTCTGACAGGAGGGAAGGGATGGAGTTTGTGTCCCTAAAAAGCACCTCACAGTTCACATAAACACTGGTTAGGCACGCAGTTAAAGTGGTTGTAAAGGCAGAAGTTTTTGTATCTTAATGTATTCTAAGCATTAAAGTAATTGTAAAGTCTCGTATAAAAAAAAAAAACAACCCAACAACCCTGAAGATTATTAGTAGTATCTAATATTCTAGTATCTCAAGGGTGTTTCTGGATGAATAGCATTGATAGACTGACTTGAAAACAAAGTAAGTTTATTGATCACACTTGGCATCATAAATACAAAGAAAAAAAAAAAAAAAAAAAAAAAAAAAAAAAAAAATGTATAACAGTTCAGTGTAGGTAAAAATATATGAAATAGAATAGTCATAAAGCTGTAATAAGCTTATGAAAGCATGTGTGTTTCATGGCAGCTGGGTTTAGTCTTCCATGCTGTTTTGTGTAGCCCAAGAAGCAGGAAATGACGTTCTTATACTTCTGGGAGCAGTTAGTTGTCCCAACTTATCAAAGTGTCTTTGGCCCCTGTCACACGTGCGGACAGCATGCCCGTATTTCATCCATTTGTTTTCGGATGAAATACGAACATACATGCATCCCTATGGGATAGCGGGTGTCAACATATCGTCCGATTCTGCAGACGGAGGAAAGAGATAGATATAAATAATGTTACATGTGAACATCATAACCTCACAAAAACTTTGAACCTTGTATGGCACACATTCATTTCTGCTAACTTCAGCAATATGTCTATACAAGAGAAGGTACTAACTTAGAGTCATACATGGCATTTGATTGACAAGCCCACATGTAACACTCTATACTTGAAGTAACGTGCTGATCATGTAATGTCATACAACCAAAACATCTACCAACATGAACACATATTACCAAACTTGAACTACTTTAAACTATATACTAATATTTGTTAATATGACTGAGACTACACTAAGCTTAACAGGATATAAACCACAATGTATTATTTCTTCAGCTACGTAGACACGTACCTTTTTTTGTTCTCTTATGACATTCTATACAAGAGATACTATATATATATATAACTATATATATATATATATATATAACTATATATATATATATATATATATATAACTATATATATATATATATATATATATAACTATATATATATATATATATATATATATATATATATATATATATATATATATATATATATATATATATATATATATATATATGTATATATATGTCATACTCATACACCAGAACCTTATTACTAACTCAGCCTTAGATGAGGATATATATTTCACTGAACGTTTGATCAAGGTCATTCACACATACCATTTATCATGGCTAATCATAAAACCCAAATATGTTTTACAAGCTTGCCATGAATTTAACATAACATCTATAAGTGCCGAATTATGGAAAAAAAAAAAAAACAAAAACCAACACACACACACACAACACATGTTATACTTCCCTCTGTGCAGTTGGTTTTGCACAGAGCAGCCTGGATCCTCTTCTCTGGTCCCTCTTCGCTGCTCCTGGCCCCTCTCTCCTATCAAATGCCCCCTCAGCCAGCAGGTTTTTATGGGGGCACCTGAGCCATATCAGCTCCGTGTATCCCTTCAGACATGGAGCCCAACCTGGCCCCCTTTCTTCCCTGATTGGCTGACTGTCAGCCGCAGGAGCCAATGGCGCCGCTGCTGTCTCAGCCAATTGTGAGGAGTGTCCCGGATGGCTTAGACATTTGTGGACATCGCTGGAGAGAGATGGGGCTCACGTAAGTAATTAGGGGGGTGCTGGGGAAGCTGTTACACACAGAAGTCTTTATCTCATCTTTCCTTCCTAGGAAACACTGCGCCAGCCCATAAATTTTCACTTCCCCCTGCCAGACTTCATTTTTTTTCTAAGAGTACCTCCGGCCAGCTGGGGAGACAACACATCAATAACATATCCTCACATATTACTACAGTGCCTGTGTTGAGGTCTTCCTCAAGACCCCCCAAAAATTCGGGTGGGCAACTAGTGCTGTACTGAAAAACTACTGGAAAAAAGGACGTTACCAGTAACTTTAATTTTTCCTCCCCGTCTTTCAGGACAGCCACAATTGAGAGGATAGACGAGCACTTACCACTTTTTCAGGTTTTGCAAGCTGTAGTCCCACCCTTTCGCCCAAAGGCTTGCTCATTTGCCGACACCAGGTCTACCCTGTAAATGTCTTACAAAAGGTGGCGAATAGGACCACATTGCTGCTTTGCAAATTTGCTCTGGCGTCATTCCAGCCCTTTCCACTTGAGAAGCTGCAATAGCCCGAGTAGAGTGCTTTTATACCCACAGGAACCTCTTTCCCTGCCAACATATAGACCTGACCAATGGTTACCTTGAGCCATCTGGCAATAGTGCGTTAGGATGCTTTGTACCTCCTCCTTTCCCAGAAAATAAAACAAAGAATCTGGACTCTTACTGCTTTCATCAGTTCCAAGTACTGCAGGATACATCTCCTTACATCTAAGATGTGAAATTTAAATTCCCTTTCTCTTGAGGGAATAGGGCAGAAAGTGGGTAAGACCATCTCCTGGCTTCTATAAAACTTTGAAGCCACTTTAGGCAAGAATGCTGGATCAGTATTGAAAACTACCCGATGCAAAAATATAAAAAAAATAAAATTAAAAAAAAGGGGGGGAAAAGAAAAGAAAAAAAAGATTTAATCTTCTCTTCTGTCCCACTCGCAGTCGTTATTCTACAACCCCTGGCAAAAATTATGGAATCACCAGTCCCTGAGGATGTTCCTTCAGTTGTTTATTGTAGAGGAAAAAAAAGCAGATCACAGACATGGCCAAAAACTAAAGGCATTTCAAATGGCAACTTTCTGGCTTTAAGAAACACTAAAAGAAATCAAGAAAAATAATTGTGGTGGCCAGTAACAGTTAGATTTATAGAACAAGCACAGGGAATTATGGAATCACTCAACTGAGGAAAAAATTATGGAATCATGAACAACAAAATAACACTCCAACACATCACTAGTACTTTGTTGCACCACCTCTGGCTTTTATAACTGCTTGCAGTCTGAGGCATTGACTTAGTGATAAACAGTACTCTTCATCAATCTGGCTCCAGCCTTCTCTGATTGCTGTTGCCAAATCATCTTTGCAGGTTGGAGCCTTGTCATGGACCATCTTCTTTAACTTCCACCACAGATTTTCAATTGGATTGAGATCCGGACTGTTTGCAGGCCATGACATTGACCATGTGTCAAGGAATTTTTTCAGTTTTTGCATTATCATCTTGATAAATTTCATCATCCCCAAACATCCTTTCAATAGATGGGATAAGAAAAAAAAAAGTGTCCAAAATTTCAATGTAAACCTGTGCATTTATTGAAGATTTAATGACAGCCATCTCCCCAGTGCCTTTACCTGACATGCAGCCCCATATCATAACTGACTGTGGAAATTTGCATGTTTTCTTCAGACAGTCGTCTGCATAAACCTCTTTGGAACGGCACCAAACAAAAGTTCCAGCATCATCACCTTGCCCAATGCAGATTCGAGATTCATCACTGAATATGACTTTCATCCAATCATCCACAGTCCACGATTGCCTTTCCTTAACCCATTGTAACCTTGTTTTTTTGTGTTTAGGTGTTAGAGATGGCCTTCTTTTAGCTTTTCTGTATGCAAATCCCATTTCCTTCAGGCGGTTTCTTACAGTTCGGTCACAGATGTTGAGTCCAGTTTCCTCCCATTTGTTTTGTTGTACATTTTCTGTTTAAGGCATATTGCTTTAAGTTTTCTGTCTTGACGCTTTGATGTCTTCCTTGGTCTACCAGTATGCTTGCCTTTAACCACCTTCCCATGTTGTTTGTATTTGGTCCATGTTTTAGACACAGCCGACTGAACAAACATCTTGTGCAACACTGCGTAATGATTTACCCTCTTTAAGGAGTTTGATAATCCTCTCCTTTTTTTCAATTGACATCTCTGGTGTTGGAGCCATGCTTCATGTCAGTCCACTTGTGGCAACAGCTCTCCAAGGTGTTATCACTCCTTTTTACCTACATACTAACAAGCAGATTTAATCTGATGCAGGTGTTAGTGTTTGTAATGAAAATTTACAGGGTTTACCGTTTATTTACCGCGCCGGAGTTCTGATCTGCTGCTTTCCTCAGGGCAGGTGGCATATCACTCCGCGGCTCCACCGGCAACAGTCAGTGCAGTGGGCGGCGCCGCAACAGCCGGATAACAGAGGTAGAATGCGGCTGCTGCCGCCACTGTCTGTCCTTTCTCTACAGAGTCTACACACTGCTGGAGGACCAGTTTAGACACTTGGGGCTATTGGCCCCACATCTGGGGCTCCAGCCCCAATAGCCACACCTTAACGACACCTATGCTCATGGCTAAGCCTTTATCTGCCCCGCACTGCAAAAACTCCAAAACTGCTATGGGACTCTGCACCTTGGAGTTTCCAGTGCACCATTCCTTAAAAGCGAACCCAGACCTTTTGGTAGATCCAGCACGTCTCCTTTCTGCTATTGAGGAGAGTGGATATCAGCCTGAGAATCCCTTGGTTTTTAATAATCCTTCCTCAGTAGCCAGGCTGCCAAGTTCCATCGATGTACCTGGGGACAAAGGACCGGGCCCTGTGAAAGGAGAACCGTCTGGAGTGGTAGGAACCAAGGAGGTTCTACTGCTAACCGTTTGATGACCGCGAACCAGGACCTTCTGGGCCAATGTGGTGCCACCATGATCAGAGAGGTGCTCTCCGTTTGACATTTTCTCTGCACTGCTGGTAGTAAGACCGGTGGCAGGAAGCCATAGCATCTTTTGAAACGCCAGCTCTGTTTTAGCGCATCCATCCCTAGTGCATCTTCCCACCTGTTTAAAAGGAGAAGAAACAGGGATTTTGCGTTGTCCCTTGATGCGAAGAGGTCCACCTCTGGGGGTCTCCATCTTATGGTTATGAGTTTGAAGACTTCCTGGTTGAGGACCCAATCACCCTCTCAGCTGCTTTCTGCCGAGAAAAGTCCGCCACCACATTTCCCCCCCCCCTTTAAGAAACACCGCCGATAGGGAGAGTACGTTGGTCTCGACCAAACTTTGCCGGGAGAAAAGCTCAACTGAGTGGAGTCCAGCAGGTATCTTAGGTAGGTGATGCACCGAGATGGAATCAAGCTAGACTTTTCCAGGTTCAGCAACCACCCCAGACCTGTAAGAACATCCTTCGTCAGTTCCAGATTTCTGGTTAGCTGTTCTGGAGATGCGAACAGAAGCAGGTCATCCAGATAAGTTATAATTGAGACTCTGAGTCACAGAAAGGCCATGGCTTCTGCCATGACCTTTGTGAAGATTCGGGGCGACGAGAATAGGCCAACTGGAAGTACTTGAAACTGTACATGGATTATCTCTCCTATGTTCACCACTAGACAAAAGAAACTTCTGGAAAGCTTCTGCGATAGGGACGTGTAGGTAGGCGTCCTTGAGACCTAGTGACACCATGTAACAATTCTGGGTTAGTAAGCCTCTGACCATGAAGATAGATTTCATATGGAACCTTTTGTGGGATACAGACTGGTTCAGGGGTTTTAGGTTCAGAATCGGTCTGCATTTTTGTGAGGGTTTTTGCACAACAAATATGTGCAAGTAAAACCCCCTTCGGAACTCTGCGTATTACGTTTTGTTCCTCCAATTCCTTTAATGCCCCCACTAGGGCCTCAGCCTTCTCCGCACACCTTGGAAGGTGTGCGATGAGGAGTCTTCGCAGGGGTGGTCTTGTAAATTCCAGGCGGTAGCCCCTCTTTACAAACCCCAAGATAAATTGACTGGAGGAGACCGCCCCCAGTTTTCCTCCCACCGTGTTTGGAACGTCATTGGCTTTTTCGGGGTTGTTCAGGAGAGGGGGGAAAAAAAAAAAAAAAAAAAAAAAAAAAAAAAAAAAAAAAAATCCACACACCTCCTCCTCCTCCTCTGCCCTTGCCCCTTTGGCCCAAGTTCTTCATTCACCCCCTCCCCCTCAGGCTGGGGGGGGGGGGGTTGCGCTTAACCAGGAAGGATTTATTTTTGTCCACTGTGCGGTCTAGCTTATAGACCAGGGACGAAAAGTAAATATCCCGTTAATGGGATCCCGCACAGTTTAACTTTAGAGGTACTATCACCTGGCCACATTTTTAGCCAGAGGGCTCTTCTGGCCGAGTTGGCTAGAGCCGCAGTTCTGGTCGACATGCGGACAGATTCTGCAGATGCATTTGCTACATAGCAAAATAGTGAGAAAAAGATGACAAATAGTTTCCTTGGCTGTTCCCACTTCAATATGAGCTTGAATTTGGGAAAGCCAATGCTCCAGGTTACGGGCCACCACTGTGACTGCCATTTCTGGTTTCAGATTTCCTATGGTTGATTCCCAGATTTTCTTTAGAAGGGAATCCATTTTTTTATCCATCGTAGCTGCTAGAGCTCCCATATCGGAGAAGGAGGAGAAGAAGAAGAGTTTCTGTTCAGGATTCTGCCACTCCTTTACTGTGTGTCTACCAGGGCATCATGGCCTGGGAAAACTCTGTTCCCCCATGCCCCTGTACATCTGGTCATGGAGTGTCAGGTGTTTCTTGTCCGCCTGAATTCCAAGGGCGGTGTAAATTACCCCAAGAGGTTCCCAACCTCTTCCAGAGACAGTTTAGATCTTGAGGGTTTCCTGGACTCCCCATCCCGGTCCTCTCCCCCTTACTCCTGGAAACAAGAAGTTGTACCATCAGGCTCTTCCCTAGACTCCTCCCCGGAGGCCCCGGTAGTTCCCTCTGCCGTGGCAGAGCATGAAATATATTGAAAGGGAGGCTTGACACGCAGCAACGAGTCCTCCGTTCCTGGCATCAGCTGGAGTGCACGCCGAGACATACACCGAGTACTCGCAATAGTTTAAGGTACCGCTTTGGTCTCTGCTTTTCCTCCATAGCTGCAGCCTGGTCTGTTTCTTGTCCAGTACCCTACATATTTGTCGATGTAAAGGTTTTACCTATATGGAATAAAGACGTTTTTACACATTTGAGCCTTTGTGGCTTTCATGGGGAGCTACTCTTCAGATTTGGATGGTTAATAGAGGCACCAAGGTGCAGGTTCAAGAAGTTACATATTCCACACTCCTGCTGTCCTGTGAGTGGAGTCCTTCTGCATTGATTTTTTTCAAGCCAGGATATCCCGATAGCCACTTCTGATGAAACCATTTGCTTTTTTTCCCCATGCCTGAGGGTCACTCTGTGGCCACTACTGTCTGGTGAGTGCTTTGATATACCACAATGGGTGAAGCACGAATAAGATTTATTCGTATTTGCACTTTATGTGGTGATTGGATTTATTGAGAAGATTCTCATATTCATAAGATACACTGAACTTTTTTGCACTATATTTCACTTTATTGGTTATAAATGATTTATTTTGATTTACCTTATATACACGCTGATGCACTTTATTTACATGATTGAGGTAACACGATATTTATTGCACTATTGATGCGCCCTTTATTGTTTTGTATATTGTCTATTAGTATTTACTAATTTTAGGAGCAGCATCAGTTTTGTGAGTGCACGTTCATATTAGGCACCGTGCCCATTATTTTTCACAGGAAAAATATAAACATCACCTTCCCTCCCCCCCTTGTATAAAAGGTTACAACCCTGGGGAGTGCACTAGACCTTTTAAAAAAGGCAAGGATCTGAGCCTCCTCCCCACTACTAGGAACCAGCCATGGAGGGGAGAAATCCTAGATAGAGAGTACCCTTCCCCAGGGAATTCTTACCTTCGGATGGCTGGAGCTAGCATCGCTGTGCACTGTCTGGGTGTCAGCTTCAGACATGGCTGCGCTGGTGGTTGCTGCTGGGCAGTCTCACGCTACATGTGCCACGTTCCCGACTCCTCTAAAGTCCATGCCCGGCCCTTCATCAGCTCCGCAACCTGGAACCGGAAGTTGCGGGTCAAATAGAAACATCTGCCCTCCGCCAGAAATGACGTCACCCATCACACCTGCTTCCAAATGCAGCCTGCACCTGTGTACAGGGAGAGTGGAGCCGTTTCCCTGCTGCATTCCTGTGAATGCGATGGCCCCCCGGATCTTTCGCCTGCACTCAGTGAAGATGGAATGGCAAACAGTGCAGTCAGGTATGTACCTCCCCGGCCTCCCTTACAGGTCGTCACAAGCCACAGTCTCCCTGACTGTTTTGGCCAGGTTCCCAAACAGTGTCTCCCCATAGTAAAAAGTAAAAATTTTGTGGGCTGGCGCAGTGTTTCCTAGGAAGAGGAGGAGCCAAGGTCTCAATTGTGGCTGTCCTGAAAGACGGGAAGGGAAAAACCTTCTGCCTTTACAACATCTTTAAGATAAAGGGGGCTGCTGCACACAGACTTTAACACCTCCTAATACTTACCTGAGCCCCATCAAGATCCAGCGATGTTGCAGCAGTGTCTTGGCTGCCTGGGACTCCCCTCATTGGCTGAGACAGCAGCGCAGTGCCACTGGCTCCTGCCGCTGTCAACGTCAGTCAGCCAATGAGAAGAGAAAGGGTGAGGCCAGGCCACGGGTCCATGTCTGGATGAACACACGGAGCTGTGACTCAGCTCGGGTGCCCCCATTGCAAGTGTTTTGCTGTGGAGGCACTTAACAGGGAGGGAGGTGCCAGGAGTGCAGAAGAAGGACCCAAGAAGAGAAGGATCTGGGCTGTTCTGTGTAAAACCATTACACAGAGCAGGCAAGTATAACAGGTTTGTTATTTTTAACAAAAAAAAAAAAAAATTAAAATAAATATAAAAATATGATTTCTTTACAATCACTTTAACCCTTTTAGTCGCCCCTGATGTTAATGTGATTTTAAAAAAGATTTATTGGATAGGTTTTATAGCAGAAAGTAAAAAAATCCCCCCCCCTCCCCTTTCTTCAAAATGGTCGGTCGTTTTTCTTTATAGCGCAAAAAATAAAAAACGCCAGAAGTGACCAAATACCACCAAAAGAAAGCTCTAATTATGGAAAAAAAAAAAAAAAAAAAAAAAAAAAGGACACGTTTGGGCACAGTATCACACGACCGTGCAATTGTCAGTTAAATTAACGCAGAGCTGTATCGCAAAAAATGGCCTAGTCATGAAGGGGGTAAATCTTCCACAGGTCAAGTGGTTAAGGAGGCCCGCTCTAACAACCAGCTATTTACAGTGTTTGTTAACCGCTTCCCGACTGCCTCACGCAGATATACTGCGGCAGAAGGGCACGTACAGGCAGATTAACGTACCTATATGTTGCCCTTTAAGAGGCGGCTTGCGGGCGCCCGCCAGGAGCTCCGTGACTGATCACGGGTCCCGCAGGCCCGGTGTCCACGGGGATACCCGTGATAGTCTCACAGTGAGGAAGAACGGGGAGATGCTAATGTAAACAAGCATCTCCCCGTTCTGCCTAGTGACACTGTCACTGATCTCTGCTCCCTGTAAATCGGGAGCAGCGATCAGTTATGTGTCACACACAGCCCCCCCCCCCCCAGTTAGAATCACTCCCTAGGACACACTTAACCTCACATCAGTGACCGTCAGCCGTCACCCAGCCATCAGAGTCATGTCCAAAAGAGTTTACAATAGTGAGGAGGCGTTTCAGATTCTCTACATGACTGATTAGAGCCATGCGGAATTCTCAGATTCCAAATCAAATTCGGCATTTGAACCGAATAGTGAATCGGCAAATGATTCGGAGGAAGAATGGGTCCCTCCTAAAAGGGTACGGCACTCTGGAAACCAGGATTATATTTCCAGGCCCAGTACCAGCGCTGCCACCAGCAACAAATGCCCAGACCCAGTACTGCCACATCAGGCCTGAAGTACCAGCACAGGAAATTCAAATCCCCCAAGAGCCAGCGCCTCTACATATATACCAGATGGTCTTGCCAACCCAACATTGCTGCCATCTGACTCGGGATCACCAATTATTCCCCCTTTCACAGCACAGCCAGGTGTGCAGGCCAGCACCCAAAATTTCTCAGATTGATTGCTTTCATCTGTTTTTGCCCGACACTTTGCAGCAATTCATTTTGGACCAGACAAATTTGTATGCCCAGCAGTATATTGCCAAAAAACCCCAATCATCCTATGCCCCTCCGTTTGAGTGGAGAGATCTGAATTTGGAGGAGTTCAAATTGTTTATGGGCCTCACAAAAAAAAAAAAAAAAAAAAAAAAAAAGGAAGGAAGGAAGGGGGAAGGACATGCCTAACCACCTCCACAACATGCCCATTTATTCTGCCGTAATAGCCAGGTCCCGATTCGAAACAATGCGCTTTCTTCATTTTAGCGAAAGCACCCAGTGCCCGCCTCACAATCATCCAAATTATATAAACTTTGCCCACTGATGACATTTATTTTCCCAACAATGTGCAGAACTCTATGTCCCCAATCAGAATATATGTGTTGATGAGTCCCTGGTACCCTTTTCAGGCCGGCTAGGAATGAAACAATATATTCCTAGCAAAAGGGCCAGATACAGAGTAAAATTATACAAGCTCTGAGAGAGGGCAACGGGATATTAATACACGTTCCGCAAAATATGAAGGAAAAGATTACCAGCTCCAGCCCCCTGAGTGCCTGGCCTACATGGGCACAACTGGAAAGATTGTATGGGACTTGGCATACCCACTTCTGAACAAAGGATATCACATATACCTTGACAATTTCTACACTGGCCTGCCCCTTTTCAAACACCTATACATTACAAAAACCCTGGCCTGCAGATGCTCCAGAAAAAGTAGGAAGGGCTTCCCACAATCTCGGGATAAGGAGGTCCCGATTCTGGTACAAGAAGGTAGCAATTTATCTCATCCATTTGGCCATTATAATTCATACGTAGTCTACACCAAATCCACAGAAAGAAGAAGAAGTTGTTACGTCCCTCATCTATCACCATGGACCCCCCCAGAACACCTTCGCTCTGAGGCTGTTTGCCGACTTCATGAGCGCCACTTCCCCTTCAACATTTCACCATCTGAAGCAGGCCGAAGATCGGGGGAAAAAAAAAAAGTCGCGTGTGCACCAGCTACCATTGTCCCCATTGTGCCTCCCAACCTGGCCTTTGCATTGTTGAATGCTTCCAACTTTATCATACATCCCTAAAATATTAGCCCATATTTTTAACCATTTCCCCATTTTCATCATCTGTGCTGACCATTTTCCATGCTTCCCCAAATAACCATGCCACTGCCTTCCACGTGAACTGACCCTGGCCTGTTTTATGGACTATGCTTTTGCCTACCGCTTGGACTGATCTGTTGCCCTGCTACTGTAGTACACAGGGGTCTCACATATGTGAGGGGCTCCAGAATTGTTTTTCCAGATGGAGAAAACTTTTTTTTGTTTTCTCCGGGTTTCGGAATTTCAGGGTATGGAGTCCGGAGGCTTCATAGAAACTTGGGTGGGTCGAAGCTTCTACCCCTGTGCACAGGTCTTACCCGATTGCGGCCCTCAGCCTGCTGCTGACTTAGGCCCCTTTCACACTGGGGCGGGGTCGGTGATAAAGCGCCGCTATTTTAAGCGACGCTTTACCGTCGGTATTCGGCTGCTAGCGGAGCGGTTTTAACCCCCCCCACACTAGCGGCCGAGAAAGGGTTAAAAACCACCACAAAGTGCCTCTGCAGAGGTGGTATAGCCACGCTGTCCCACTGATTTCAATGGGCAGGAGCGGTAAATACACCGCTCCGAAGATGCCGCTGGCAGGACTTTTTTTCCAGTCCTGCCAGCGCACCGCTCCAGTGTGAAAGTCCCCGGGGCTTTCACACTGGAGACAAAGCAGCGGCACTTTCGGGTCGGTTTGCAGGCGCTATTATTAGCGTAATAGCGCCTGCAAACCATCCCAGTGTGAAAGGGCCTTAACTGCCATCATGCCTCTGCCTGCTGCATGAACGGACCACACCGTTACCTGGACTATGCAAATAATTAGCTGCAGCAAGAGGCAGTAGGTTTATGAAGGGCTGGAGAGCGGTACAATGAGTGTCTGCAGGTAACAGTGTACCAGGACCAATATTATGGCTGTGCTGGCTGTCTCTGCCTGGTCAATTTCTATGGACTGTGCTGACAATATCCTTGTGCCGACTATAGACCATATTCCTGCCTGCTGCCTGGATAATTACATTTACTGTCAGTAAGCATATCCCTGCCTGCTGCCTGGACCAGTGCTCTCCTCTGGATACTACTAAAAGCACAGGTTTTTTTTTACCCTTTCCACAATAGAATTTATTTTGGACTGTAATTCTTGCTATGTACATGCCTTCAAAAATGATAGGTTGCCAGGAAATTATATATGTCATTTATGCTCCTAGAATGCCTGATGGTGCTACTTGGATGTTGGGCCTCTGTATGTGGCCAAGCTGTGTAAAAGGCTCACATGTGGTATCACCATACTCGGGAAGAGTAGCAGAATGTATTTTGTTGTATGCATATGCTCCGAGAGAGAAATAACCTGTTATTGACAATTTTGGACACACACACACACACACACACACACACACACTTTGAGCTACAGAAGCAGTTTCAAAACTTTTAAATCTCAGGAGTTTTGAAATGGAGATTTTAAAGTGTAACTCCACTTTTTTTTTTTTTTACAAAATTGCCCTCTGGGTGTTCAATGTACATTACAAGGATTTTAACAAACTTTGTTGCAGATTCCTACCTTTTGTTATTATGAAGAAATCCCTTGTGTTTGTCTGTGTCCATGTGGAGAGTGAATCTAATGGGAGTGGTTTCATAATTATCAGTCAGCTGCTGCACCTGTAGGGCACCAATGAGGAAAATTGTAGGGTCTTCATCCCTTTAGGACGTTATTTCTTATTGGGAGTATCTCACCAAAAATGACATTTTTATTGCAGGGTATGCCAGAAATCTGACTTGTTTCAGAGTGCAGAAAATCAGTGAGCCAATCGCAGGAAATGGTGTTGGGGGGGGGGGGGTGTACACATTTACAGATAATTTCAGGGCTGCAGATTGAAAAGGAAAGGTCATTCTTAATTACATTCAATTACAATATGACTTGTGTAGCTTGTACAGTATATGCTATTTTTTTCCCCCCAAGAAAGTGGCGTTACCCTTTAACCATGAGAGATGCATTGATTTTTGTTTTCTCCCTGAGCGTGTTGGAGCGTTGCAAAATGAAATGCTCAGGTGTGAATGGGTCTTAATGTCATCCAACATGGAAATTCAACATTATCTATGAAAATATTTATCTATGAAAATGATTCAGTAAAAAACAAAAATCCGTAGATATGGTGTATAGTTGGTTATCAAAAAAAAAAAAAAAAAAAAAAAAAAAAAAAAAAAAAAAGCGCCACAGAATGAACAATTACGTCTTTACAGAATGGAGAAGAATGGCCTCCATTGAATCAGCACCCACACTCTGCATCCTGCCACTCTCCCCCTGTGTATAATCTGATAACAGAGGACAGGACAACCATTGTAGTTTTCCTAGCTGTAAATGCTAAGGTTAGCATATTTCTTTTGTATAAAACATTAACATGAAACCTCTAGGAAACGTCTTTTAAAAGATTTTTCACGCAAAAATATCTAAACAAAATGCCCCAGATTGAGGTTGTCATGCTCCAAAGACCCAGCCACACGCTAGATTTGAGGATGTGGGGAGCTCTTTTCCCCCCCCGACCATGCAACATGAGGGGCCCCATATGTTGGATGGTCAGGCCCACATCACTTCAATCAGGACCTGCAATCCTGGTCTTCCCCCATGGAAGACATGTAACCGATATACATGATGGGGTTTTCTCTAGGGTCTCCTTCCTAATCCTTGACCGCATGCATCCAGGTATGCGGGGAGGGGATTGAAACAAGACTTTATTACAGCATGAACAAGGGTGGATCTTCAGCCTCAATGCGACAAAACCACCTGGCCTCAATGGATCCATCTCCTTCAGACCCTTCCTGGAAGGCCTTCTCAATGGGAACCAGATTACCCCAATGAGAGATTTCTAGGGAAATGACCAAACTAAGTTCTGCAAAAAATTTATATTCTCCATATAATGAATG
This sequence comes from Lithobates clamitans, assembly GCA_037952925.1. Classification (NCBI taxonomy): domain Eukaryota; kingdom Metazoa; phylum Chordata; class Amphibia; order Anura; family Ranidae; genus Lithobates; species Lithobates clamitans. Next base: position 292,284 of record JBBGZY010001341.1, on the reverse strand, counting down.
TACATATAAGCCGTTCTTTTGCAGTTTTTGGCATTTACCATCTGATCTTGCAACTTGAACCCCCCCCCCCCCCCTTCCCATGTCTTTCCTTCCTCTCTCAATTTCTATTAAGTAATGTCAGAATTTTTACATACAGTGGGGACGGAAAAGCATTCAGACCCCCTTCAATTTTTCACTCTGTTATATTGCAGCCATTTGCTGAAATCATTTAAGTTCATTTTTTCCTCATTAAATGTACACACAGTACCCCATATTGACAGAAAAACATAGAATTGACATTTTTGCAGATTAAAAAAGAAAAAAAAACTGAAATATCACATGGTCCTAAGTATTCAGACCCTTTATTTAGTAGAAGCACCCTTTTGATCTAATACAGCCATGAGTCTTTTTGGGAAAGATGCAACAAGTTTTTCACACCTGGATTTGGGGATCCTCTGCCATTTCTCCTTGCAGATCCTCTCCAGTTCTGTCAGGTTGGATGGTAAACGTTGGTGGACAGCCATTTTTAGGTCTTTCCAGAGATGCTCAATTGGGTTTAAGTCAGGGCTCTGGCTGGGCCATTCAAGAACAGTCACGGAGTTGTTGTGAAGCCACTCCTTCGTTATTTTAGCTGTGTGCTTAGGGTCATTGTCTTGATGGAAGGTAAACCTTCGGCTCAGTCTGAGGTCCTGAGCACTCTGGAGAAGGTTTTCGTCCAGGATATCCCTGCACTTGGCAGCATTCATCTTTCACTCGATTGCAACCAGTCGTCCTGTCCCTGCACCTGAAAAAACACCCCGACCGCATGATGCTGCCACCACCATGCTTCACTGTTGGGACTATATTGGACAGGTGATGAGAAGTGAAAAAAAATTGATTCACCACAATCTCGCCCCATGTGAACTCAAAATAGCAGCGCTAAAGTAAACCCTAATCATAAAGTGACATATAGTAAAGAGTGATAAAACAATCAACCAGTGATATAATTATATCATCACTCCTCCCTATTAATGTGCATCAAATAATATGATCAAAATTCAAATATAGTGCGCAAAACCAATTATGTGAATAACATATCTGTGCACACAAAAAAATTTAAATATGAAATTAAAAATATATATATGTAAATCAATGTGAATAAGTCCACAAATAAAGAAGTGTCCACAAAAAGTAAAAAAAAAAATTATAATGTTCCGTGACGCGATACAGTGCAGATCTTCACGTAAAATAAATCTTCCACCGCACCTCTGACTGTGAATCCACTCCCCTTGGGTAAATAAACTCACCAGCTCCTTTTGCCCACACTCTCGTGTCAGGGCCACCAAGCTTTTATCCCACACAGCAAGGGGAAATAAATGATCTCCAATGGTACACCTTTACATATCCAGAGTGTGATGCCAAAGGGCTCTCTCCGCATGAAAAAAGAAAATAATCCAATAGTGCAATAACGTAATATTTATTAAAATAACACACTCCTCCACCAGTGTATGGTGGTCACAAGCAGTCGATTGCCGTGTAGCCACGCCCTGACATGTTTTGTCATGAAGACTTAATTGTAACAGTGTTAAATGGTGCGAGCGGGGACACAGGGAGCGCGCAGGCGCAGTAATGTGACTTCCGCTCGGATCGGGAGCAGAGGGTATAAAAGAATGATTGCCGTGCCGTGTAGCCAATCCCATGATTAAGTCTTCATGACGAAACATGTCGGGGTGTGGCTACACGGCAATCGAACACTTGTGACATAGGACGCTGTGACAGGGAGCGCCATACGAGGAAGTGCGGAAGTGGGTCCTATCAACACCAGGGATCGGGTGAGACGGGTATTTTGAGAGCGCAGTACCTGGGTCCGCCGCGACCACCATACACTGGTTTTACTGACTGGAGTTTATGCTGTGACAGCTTGCTGTGCTATTTTGGGCTTGCAGTGAATTTTAAAGATGTGAGTTTAATGGTGGAGGAGTGTGTTATTTTAATAAATATCATTACGTTATTGCACTATTGGATTATTTTCTTTTTTCATGCGGAGAGAGCCCTTTGGCATCACACTCTGGATATGTAAAGGTGTACCATTGGAGATCATTTATTTCCCCTTGCTGTGTGGGATAAAAGCTTGGTGGCCCTGACACGAGAGTGTGGGCAAAAGGAGCTGGTGAGTTTATTTACCCAAGGGGAGTGGATTCAGTCAGAGGTGCGGTGGAAGATTTTTTTTAAGTGAAGATCTGCACTGTATCACGTCACGGAACATTATAATTTTTTTTTTACTTTTTGTGGACACTTCTTTATATTTGTGGACTTATTCACATTGATTTACATATAGATTTTTAATTTCATATTTAAATTTTTTTGTGTGCACAGATATGTTATTCACATAATTGGTTTTGCGCACTATATTTGTGAATTTTGATCATATTATTTGATGCACATTAATAGGGAGGAGTGATGATATAATTATATCACTGGTTGATTGTTTGTTTTATCACTCTTTACTATATGTCACTTTATAATTAGGGTTTACTTTAGCGCTGCCATTTTGAGTTCACTTGGGGCGAGATTGTGGTGAATCAATTTTTTCATTTATGGTTGTTATTATTTAAGCAGCAGCTTAGATTAAGGCTCTATTTTCCATCAGCGCAGCGTTTTTGGGTGTATGAGTGGGCGGATTTTTTATATACCCGATTTTTGACATTAGGTGATGAGAAGTGCCTGGTTTTCTCCACACATACTGCTTAGAATTAAGGCCGAAAAGTTCTATCTTGGTCTCATCAGACCAAAGAATCCTATTTCTCACCATCTTGGAGTCCTTCAGGTGTTTTTTTTTTTAGCAAACTCCATGCAGGCTTTCATGTGTCTTGCACTGAAGAGAGGCTTCCGGCGGGCCGCTCTGCCATAAAGCCCCGACTGGTGGAGGGCTGCAGTGATGGTTGACTTTCTACAACTTTCTCCCATCTCTCGACTGCATCTCTGGAGCTCAGCCACAGTGATCTTTAGGTTCTTCTCCCCCCCCCCCCCCCCCGATAGCTCAGTTTGGCCAGACGGCCAGCTCTAGGAAGGGTTCTGGTCGTCCCAAACGTCTTTCATGTAAGGATTATGGAGGCCACTGTGCTCTTAGGAACCTTAAGTGCAGCAGAAATTTTTTTGCAACCTTGGCCAGATCTGTGCCTTGCCACAATTCTGTCTGAGCTCATCAGTCAGTTCCTTTGACCTCATGATTCTCATTTGCTCTGACATGCACTGTGAGCTGTAAGGTCTTATATAGACAGGTGTGTGGCTTTCCTAATCAAGTCCAATCAGTATAATCAAACACAGCTGGACTCAAATGAAGGTGTAGAGCCATCAAGGATGATCAGAAGAAATGGACAGCACCTGAGTTAAATATATGAGTGTCACAGCAAAGGGTCTGAATACTTAGGACCATGTGACATTTGAGTTTTTCTTTAATAATTCTGCAAAAAAAGTCAACAATTCTGTGTTTTTCTGACAAAATGGGGTGCTGTGTGCACACGAGGGAAAAAAAAAAAAAAAAAAAAAGAACTTAAATGATTTTAGCAAATGGCTGCAATATAACAAAGAGTGAAAATTTAAGGAGGTCTGAATACTTTCCGTCCCCACTGTATATACTGCATATAACTAGTTAGATATTTTCTGTGGACCATTGGACAACTATATGATTCTGGGTTTATAATAATGTATGTTTTTCTGTTTCCTTTCTCCTGACGTGTATACCTTTTAGCCATTCCGGTCTGGGTATGGATGATTTGGTACACCACAGCACCCGCCCAGTAGGTCCCTCACTTGGCGCACAGGGGCCGTTCACGCCACTCCACAACGTGTCCGGCATCCTTTGATGGGAGTTGTTGAGAAAGGTTTTCCTGGTTGCTGTGACTTGATGTGCGCCGCCATCGCGGGACCCCATAAAAACGATGTCCGTTACAATATCATTTTAGGCTGCACACCCAGGTCAGATGGGACTACACCTGAACCAAGCCCTAACCAAGGTAATCCTTTGGAAACTAACCAGTGTAACCAGTTACACTGGGGGGGGGGGGGGGGGTTGCTAATACTACATACATATAATGAAAGATAGGTACCATCGCACGGGTGTAAATTTATGCATATCGCTCCGTGACCTGATGGCATCCTTTATGTTCCCCCTCCATAGGCCCCTTTACCTTTCATCTGGGCACACGGACTTCAAACATCTGAAGTTAGCCGTTTCTGGCCTCTAGCCCTCTCCTGTTCCTGCATTGTGCAAAAACAAGCTAGGTATGAATGCTCTGAACAGACACTTGTATAGTCATTTTAATGCAAAGGTCCCTCATTGTGGTCCTAATACTATATTTATACACCCCTCCCCTTTTTTGTCTCTAGCGACATTTGTCGCTTTGGGCCATATGTGGGGTATTCCCATTGGGCCCAAGTTGGAGCACGCTCTGTTAGTGACCATCCTGGGCCTTGGGTTGCCTCTCCTGGGTCTACCCATTTCTCTGGACCCGAACTGGTTGGCTTAAGGCAGCAGCATTTATTCCAAATGTTTTACCGTGGATGCAAGATCATTGATTTTTTTTTATGCAAGTTTTATGGTCAGTGGACTCACAAACTGACTGAATTTTTGATGTTATACTTGTTTCACAATGCGTATATTCTTATACCTGTCTTATCAATTAGACGTATTTACGTCCTGTGTCTAACCACCTACCCCTGAAGAAAACAAAGATCGCCAACTCAAAAACGTGTTGGGTCTGTTGCTTTATTTTTCCAACAGAGCAGTGGTTGTCTTCAACTGTATTGTATCTGCATATCTTTGTATTTGCATCCTGTACACTCTCTGTATTGTATATCCTACTTTTAACTTTTTTTTCAAATAAAATATTTTTTATATTTATGGTCTTGATCTGTAGAGGAGTACTGCCCCTTAAAGTCCCATTTAGAGGAAAACTCTCCCCATTTGCAATGCATCTAGTTCAGGGATGTGGGCAATAACTCGTCCTTTTTGGACAATAAGAACCATTTAGTAATTTCTCAAATGCAGCATTGGACTGATGCTGCATCCACCTAGGTAAGTATTATTCTTGAAAAAAGCAAAATCCAAAACTTCCATTTTAACTTTAGAAATTACTGGTATAGAGAAACGTCTCACCCGTTTTAACATGGGAGATCTTTTGAAATAAGTCCCCGGTCTTAGGGATCCCTGCTAGTAATTATCATATTTACAGCTCATGGTACATTGGTGTGAACAGAAACTTGTGAATAGAAGATTAATAAAACAATAAGAATATGAAATTATTTGTGTTTTTAAATCCAGGTCTGCTCTATATGACAAAATTATTAATAATGTAATGAAACATTAAAAATAATAATTGCAAGGAAGACAGACAATGAAAAATGTACTGTCAGTGGAATGTCTCCTATTACTTGAAAATAAGTGGAGTGCTCCCTACAATAGTGTGAGTACTTATAAATTCTTTTTCTAATCACATTTTCGTAGAATAAGTAGGTGGTACAAAACAGAGCTTTGGGGCATACCCCAGCTTGAGAAAAAAAAAAAAAAAACCCCAAACACCCCACAACTCTAAAGACACTAAATCAGTATCCACTCAGCACAATGAATAGGAATATACATTATACTGTCAAGAGTATTGGGACACCTGCCTTTATACGCACATGAACTATATTGGCATCCCAGTCTTAGTTCATAGGGTTCAAAATTCATTTGGCCCACCCTTTGCAGCTATAACAGGTTCAACTCTTCGAGGAAGGCTGCCCACAAGGTTTAGGAGTGTGTCTATGGGAATGTTTGACCATTCTTCCAGAAGCACATTTGTGAGATCAGGCACTGATGTGGACGAGAAGGCCTGGCTCACAGTCTCCGCTCCCACTCCAAAGGTGTTCCATCAGGTTGAGGTCAGGACCTTCACCCCAAATGGGCTCATCCATGTCTTTATGGACCTTGCTTTGTGCAAGCTTCGTCTGAACTTCTCCTTTAACCACTTCAGCCACGGAAGAATTTACCCCCTTCCTGACCAGCCCGTTTTTTGCGATTCGGCTCTGCGTCGCTTTAACCGATAATTGCGCGGTCGTGCGATGTGGCTCCCAAACAAAATTGACGTATTTTTTCCCCACAAATAGAGCTTTCTTTTGGTGGTATTTGATCACCTCTGCTGTTTTTATTTTTTGCGCTATAAACAAAAAAATAGCGACAATTTTTTCAAAAAATACATTTTTTTACTTTTTGCTATAATAAATATCCCCAAAAAATTGAAAAAAAAAACAATTTTTTTCCCTCAGTTTAGGCCAATACGTACTCTTCTACATATTTTTGGTAAAAATCGCAATAAGCGTTTATTGATTGGTTTGTGCAAAAGTTATAGCGTTTACAAAATAGGGGATAGTTTTATGGCATTTTTATTATTAATTTTTTTTTTTTTTTTTTTTTTTAACTAGTAATGGCGGCGATCAGCGATTTTTATCATGACTGCGACATTATGGCAGACACGTTGAAAGTAGATAAAAGGATCCGGACAGCCGCACTCCAGGAAATTAATATTCAAAATTCATTTATTGTAAAATCAGGAGCATATAGCATACAAGACACTGTGGCAGAAGGTACAGACAATCAGCTAACGCGTTTCGCACTTATGCTAATTGCTTACTTACTGGAGTAAGCACTTAGCATAAGTGCAAAACGCGTTAGCTGATTGCCTGTACCTTCTGCCACAGTGTCTTGTATGCTATATGCTCCTATTTTTACAATAAATTAATTTTGAATTATATCTTCCTGGAGTGCGGCTGTCCGGATCTTTTCATCTACTTTCAACATGACTATTCATTAGCCAGCACCTGGGGCTCTTTATCTTGGGAGACGACTGATTTTACACCTGGTGTGGATCTATACCTGTGCAGTGAGAATCTTCTTGCTTCATTATGGTGAACACATTGGACATTTTTGACACATTTTTGGGACCATTGTCATTTCTACAGCAATTAGTGCTATACAAATGCACCGATTCCTGTGTAAATGACACTGGCAGTGAAGGGGTTAACCACTAGGGGGCTAGGGAGGGGTTAAGTATGTCCTGGGGAGTGTTTCTAACTGGGGGGAGGGGCTACATGCGACACATGACTGATCTTTGCTCCCGATCACAGGGAGCAGAGATCACTGTCACTAGGCAGAACGGGGAGATACATCAGCATCTCCCCATTCGTCCGACCGCTGCACGGCGATGCAAGTCAGCAGAATGGCAGGGGTGTGTAAAAGAGCGTACCCATACATCCCTTCGTAATCTCGGGCTTTGTCATGTCCTAGGGAGCCCATCCCCCTACAGTTAGAACACGCTGAGGGAACACATTTAACCCCTTGATCGCCCCCTAGTGTTTAACCCCTTCCCTGCCAGTGACATTTACACAGTAATCAGTGGCCATTTTTAGCTCTGATCGCTGTATGATGTCACCGGTTCCAAAATAGTGTCTCCGATCCATCCGTCGCAAGAAAAAAAAAAAAAAAAAAAAAAACACCCATCTCCTATTTTGTATAACTTTTGCGCAAACCAATCACTATACACTTATTGCAGTTCTTTTTACCAAAAATATGTAGAAGAATAAATACGGGCCTAAACTGTGAAAGAAATTTGTTTGATATATTTTTGGGGGATATTATAGCAAAAAGTATTGCTTTTTTTTTCCCCAAAACTGTCTTTTTTGTTTATTGTGCAAAAAATAAAAACCACACAGGAGGTGATCAAATGCCACCAAAGGAAAGCTCTATTTGTGGGGGGGGGAAAAAAAAAAAAAAAAGGAAGGATGTCAATTTTGTTTGGGTACCATGTCACACGGCCGCACAATTGTCTGTTAAAGCGACGCAGTGCCAAATTGGAAAAAGTGCTCTGGTCAGGAAGGGGGTAAAATCTTCCGGGGCTGAAGTGACTAATAAAAGTTATATATTCCTTTTATAACCGCTTCCGGACCGCCTACTGCAGCAAGCTGGCCCGGCTGCGCGAAACAACGTACCTGTATGTTGCTTCCTCTTTGGGGTCTGGGGCGACCTGATCTCGCTGTAATTGTACACAGCAAGAGCTAATCAGCAGGTCTGGCAGCTGCGATGGCCGCCGGGACCCGCCGATCATTCACTGGAGAGGCAGAACGGTGGTCTGCCTATGTAAACGCACACTTAACCCTTTGATCGCCCCATGTTAACTGCTTCCCTGCCAGTGTCATTTATACAGAGAGTCCATTTTACCCCCTTAACGACCAGAGCATTTTTTGCTTTTTGGCACTGCGCAGTCATGTAACGCTGTACCTAAACAAAATGTATGTACACTTTTTTCACAGAAAGATTTCTTTTGGTGGCATTTGATCACCACTGGGTTTTCTTAGTGTCAAAAAATAAGACCGAAATAAAAAAAAAAAAAAAAAGGGTTTTTATTTATGCTCAAAACATACCAACACAAGAGCTCTGGGCTGTGATTGCACACAGCCGATCAGCAGGTCCCAGCTGTGAATCTTTGGCTGGGACTTGCTGACAGGCTGTGCAATCACAGCGGGTGCTGGGCAGGGGGCATGCATGCGCATGTCCTAAACCTGGAAGTAGGCAGTGATGTACAAGTACGTCACTTTGCTAACAGCAGGGGTTCGTCCGTAGTATGTTGCGGGCAGGAGGTAAGTGGTTAAACAGTCTATTACAGGTTAAGGAAGAGTGCAGTTATTGAGATCTGAGGTTCACTTTAAATATATAAGTGCACCTTTGAATGGGATCTACAACCCCTGGTGTTATTAAATGTGAGCATTAAGTCATATTTTGTGCATTTAGAAATGCATCTTTTATTAAACACTTTACTGAGCTGTCTAAGGCTGATTCCTGATCACACCATACATGCGCGGTGGGGTGTTCTGTGCAATAACATATCATGTATACATTGCTATACTGTGTGCAACTCACTACCACAACACGCTGCATAGAGCTGAATGGAATGTCCTTGTGTGACACATTAATAAAAGTAAAAAAGGGTGAACCAGTCTGATCCATTGTAACAATCCATATGTAACATGCATTGCACGGACCACACACCAGGCGATAGGATTTTAGTGTATTTTAGTGTATTTTAGGTGCAGTACATTAATAATAAAGGGTCCTACAAGCTGCATCTTTGATGGGCTTTCCTCAAGAAGTACATTGTATATGGAGTGTATAGAGATTACCAGCCTCACACCCCAATGTACAGAGGGGTCTGAGTGTCAGCTCTGTGGGGGAGCCCCTCCTGGTCTATGTGATGTCTCTGGACAGGTGTACTGATGGTGAGCTCAGTGATCCATTCTGTGTAATGTCCATCAGTGACAACTCCCAGCACACAGCGGTGTCCCCCCATTACAGGGAGTGTGCCCAGCACTGTGCAGTCATTCTATAGAAGAGGCCTCAGCGCTCATAGGGTGTGTATGGGGGGGGGGGGGTCGGGGGTGACACACGTGCACGGTATACTACACACAGCTCTGCACACCTACCTGCTCCATGGAGGTCTCGGTAGGTAGGGAGTCATCCTGTAGCCGTTCCTCCTCATGGCTCTCCCTCGTGCACCGCAGATCTCCCCCGGTCTCCGCCATGTCCGCCCCGCACGCCTCTCACCGGCGATCCGATCAGCTACGGAGGCCCGGCGGGGTATGAAGAGGGCAGAGCGCGAACTCCGAGCCCCGCCCACCTGTCACTAGTTATACACAGAGAGCGCTCCCTCATTGGAGGACAGACTGAGCCACAAAAGCCCCTCCCTCCTATGTGACAGGGCTGTCAGCCTTTTCATTACTATTGGATACTTCATACCAGGTAGAAAGATCCTACAGAGAACTGTCATTGTACAACACAGACCAAGAGATAATAAAGGGAAAGTCTGGATGGCTGCACTCCAAACTGAGATCTAAACGCCTTTATTCACATAAACCACGAAGAACATGAGCCACACTACATGTACAAGTTCCTAGAAAGTTCCTACAGAGTACTGTCATTGTACAACACAGACCAATGCCGTGTACGCACGACCAGACTTTTCGTCGGACTGAACTCCGAAGGACTTTTCAAAGGAGTTCCGACAAAACAGACTTGCCTACACACGATCACACCAAAGTCCGATCGTTTCGAACGTGATGACGTACGACCGGACTAGAATAAGGAAGTTCATAGCCAGTAGCCAATAGCTACCCTTGCGTCCTTTTTTGTCCGTCGTACTAGCATGCAGACGAAAGGATTATTCGATCGAACTTGAGTCCGTCGGAATGATTTGAAACATGTTCTATTTCTAAAGTCCGACAGATTTTTCGTCAGAAAAGGTCCGATGAAGCCCACACACGATCAAATTGTCCAACGGATTCGTTCCGTCGGACCAGTTCGGTCGAAAAGTCCATTGTACAACACAGACCAAGAGATCCTGTCATTGTACAACACAGACCAAGAGATCCTGTCATTGTACAACACAGACCAAGAGATCCTGTCATTGTACAACACAGACCAAGAGATCCTGTCATTGTACAACACAGACCAAGAGATCCTGTCATTGTACAACACAGACCAAGAGATCCTGTCATTGTACAACACAGACCAAGAGATCCTGTCATTGTACAACACAGACCAACAGACCCTGGCATTGTACAACACAGACCAAGAGACCCTGTCATTGTACAACACAGACCAAGAGATCCTGTCTTTGTACAACACAGACCAAGAGATCCTGTCATTGTACAACACAGACCAAGAGATCCTGTCATTGTACAACACAGACCAAGAGATCCTGTCTTTGTACAACACAGACCAAGAGATCCTGTCATTGTACAACACAGACCAAGAGATCCTGTCATTGTACAACACAGACCTGGAGACCCTGTCATTGTACAACACAGACCAAGAGACCCTGTCATTGTACAACACAGACCAAGAGACCCTGTCATTGTACAACACAGACCAAGAGACCCTGTCATTGTACAACACAGACCAAGAGACCCTGTCATTGTACAACACAGACCAAGAGACCCTGTCATTGTACAACACAGACCAAGAGATCCTGTCATTGTACAACACAGACCAAGAGATCCTGTCATTGTACAACACAGACCAAGAGACCCTGTCATTGTACAACATAGACCAAGAGATCCTGTCATTGTACAACACAGACCAAGAGTCCCTGTCATTGTACAACATAGACCAAGAGATCCTGTCATTGTACAACACAGACCAAGAGATCCTGTCATTGTACAACACAGACCAAGAGACCCTGTCATTGTACAACACAGACCAAGAGATCCTGTCATTGTACAACACAGACCAAGAGATCCTGTCATTGTACAACACAGACCAAGATAAATGAGGTGCACTGAAATATTCACTTTAGACTCTTGTATTTTATAAGATTTTTTAAGGCAGAATACATTACCTGTGAAATAAACTTTATGTCTTCCAGAGCAAGTTCTCCTGTGTTTACATGTTTGTCTTTAGGGCTCATTCACACCATATAGGTGCTTCTGAATGCGTGCATCTTTTGCACATTCCTGCGCAAAGTATTTTTAGCATTCCATGGATTTCAATGGGCTGCCCAATGTGCTAGAACATGCAAAAAGTAAGGCATGCACGGGTTTTAAAATTGTGACACCCTAAAAAGCATGGTACTGCGGTGCAATGTGTTTTGATGGCCATGAACTCACCTGCATTTGCTAGATGAGAGAGGGCGCCATTAAGAATTATGCCACCTGCATCTGTCTGAAGAGGGCAGAGCATTTGTGTGCAGTGTGTGAAAACAAACATTTTTGCATGTGTTCCCACCCTGCAAGTGGTGTGAACCTGCCCTCGGGGCTATTCACACCATCCTTGTAACGCAGCGGCTGGTATGCAATGCAAAGCAGTGGAATGACTGCAGTGCTTATGCACTGATCGTGGTAGATCACACATGTAGACAGGTGGCCTACTGTGTATTTAGTTAGCTGTCCAGATCAGGGGGAAGGGGTTAATGTTTTGCCGCCTTTCCCGGTTGTGTTTGCAGGCGTTCGTTGTGGTCCTGCCTCCCTCCCGTGTTCTATAAGGGCACTTTCACACTCACACTATATTTAGCGGTGCTTTACTGCCGTTTTAGCGGCGCTTTTTGGGCGCTAGCGGGGCACTTTTAACCCCTGATAGCCCGAAAAAGGGCTAAAATCGCTTCCACAAAGTGCCGCTGCAGCGGCGCTTTGCCGGCGCTTTGCCGGCGCTTCAGCAGCGATGACCATTGATTTCAATGGGCAGGGGCCCTTTAGGAGTGGTGTATACACCGCTCCTAAAGCGACTCAAAGATGTTGCTTGCAGGACTTTTTTTGACGTCCTGCCAGCGCACCGCTCCAGTGTAAAAGCACTCAGGCCTTCATATTGGAGTGAGAGGAGAGAGGCTTTACAGGCGATATTTTTAGCGCTATAGCGCCTGTAAAGCGACTCAGTGTGAAAGGGGTCTAAAAAGGAAGAGGTCCAGACCCTAAAGTCGGGGGCTCCAGGAAACACTTGGAGAAACGCATGGGGAATATGCGCAACTAAAGTCTTGATGGTACCTGTGGTCTGCTCTCGAACACAGATTCGCCAGGAGACCCTAGGAACATGGACTTCTCTGTTTGCCATAAGCCTGTTGGAACTTCTTCCTGATTTTGGGGAGTTTCTGAAGTGGCAAAGAAACTGTGGCCAACTAAATATTGAATTGGGCCCCTAGGTAGACCATATTCTGTGTAGGCTCCAGCTGGCTCTGGTAATGCCTGTCCCTAAACACAAATCTGAGGAACTGCTGGTATGACTGAAGGATCTGCTGGTAGGCATCCTGCAAATCCACTGAAGTCCTCCAGTCTCCTGGTTGAATAACCTGGATTATGGTATGGAGAGACTCCATCTTGAGTCTCTCTATCCAGATAAATTGATTCAGCCTCTTGAGGTCGTTCTGGAGGCGGTCGTTTGAACAGCCTTGCACCACTGCGGACTGAATCCGCCGATTTTGGCAGTGATCTTGCCAGAATTGGGTCCTTTGTGCAGCCTGGCTCCAACTGCCTCCCGGGGGGGCTTGGCGTTAAAAGGGGTTCTGGGTATCTGAGGGAGCCGCAGGGGCCTTAGCTCTCTGTGATCTTACGGAGGTTGACTGTGTACCCCTCCAACCCCCTTCTGGAATCCTTGCATGGGCAAAAGCCTCCAAAATCCGGGTACCTGTTTGGCACTCCTCTGGATGGTTGCCCCCTCTGGCGTCTGGACCTTCGATCTTGGGGCAGAAGACCTGGTTTTCCTCCTGTAACCCTGGAGATGGTAATCTCCATTTTTTTGTCCAAACAGCGCCTTCCCATCAAAAGACAGTTTACAGCAATTTTGCTTTGAGGATGGGTCAGCCACCCACCCACAACGCTCTTTTGGCTGTGACTGAGCTGAGCATGGCTCCGGAGGACCATCGAATGATGTCTATAGCTGCCTCACCTGCAAAGTCTGCAGAGAGTTTTATCTCATCAAGAGTCTTGATGATTTTTTTCTTTTGGCAGCTGGTTTTTGATTGCATACTCCAAGTTCTGTGCCCACACTCTCATAGCGATTGCTACAGATGTTAAGTAACTGCGGTCTTACAAGCACCAGCTACCTGCTATCTGGTTTTGGCTGCCTGGAATGTACACTGCTGTTAAATCCTTCACATGAGTCTCGGCCTAGTAAAGAATTTTGGTTGCTAATTGGAGTAACGCCAGACTCTTGTCAAGTGATATATGATATCACTGTCTGGTTGTCCAATCGAAGTTTGACTCAAGCTCCCTGAATCATCCCCTTGAATGCCATCAGGTCCATGTATGCTGCCTGTAGCTCCAGTAGATTGGAGTGTCTGGTTTCCATCATGCTCCACCTGCCTTGAACCTGCCTGCCGAGGCAGTGAGCCCCCCAGCCCTGGATGCTGGCGTCCGAGGTAATTACAATCCAGTCTCCCGGGCTGAGAGGCATCCCCCGCGATAGGGTTTCTGGCAAGGTCCCCAGCTTAAACTCTGTTGGATCCATCCTGGTATACAGATATTCTGGTCCTATGACCAGCCGTCCCATTGTCCCAGGAGGGAAGCCCTTTTTGCGGTCACTGCATGTGCCATTAACCTAGCCAGCGATCTTATTAGATCTATGGAAGACTCGGCCAAAAAAAGCTGCTGTCAGGTTGAGTTCCTCCAGAGTGTCAATGACTTATGCTGTCTCCAGTCCAGCCCGCAGTGCCATCTCCACATTCGTAACCCAGACCTTTAGGGCTCTTGAGATCGATGTTAGGGCTATGGATGGGCGACAGGCTGCTCCTGCAACAGCGTATATATTTTTAAGATCAGCATCTGTCTTTCTATCCATCCCTAAATGTGGTGGAATCCTCCAGCGGGAGGGAGACATGCCTTGCAAGGCGCTGTAGGGCTGCATATATCCCTGGCGCCAACTCCCAGAAAGAGGCATCCGATGGATTAAAGGGATAGAGTTTAGTAAAGTGATTTTGGATTCTCGCCTTTCTCTCCGGCTTCTCCCATTCATGCTCCATTAATTCGTTAATTCACGGATTTCCTCAATAAATGGAAAGGAGGGCCCTTGCTTCCTTACATTTGGAAAAAATCTCTTAACCTTCTCTGGAGGTTTAGAGTCCTGATCCCATTCTATGGCCTCCTTTATGGCCGTAACGTATGGTTCAATCAGATGGACATCAAACAAATGCTCGGGCATGTCCTTTGCTACTGACGAGGAGCCTGATGAGATCTCACAGATCCGTGGCGATTTTGGGCCTTGGTCTGTGGAGGTGCCTGGTTGATGTTCTTCTCTGCGCTAGAGGCTACCTGTATGTTTTTGGCCACTGCCTCATGGATATAGTCCTTAACCTTCTGAGCTTCTGCTTCCTTATCCGTGGCCACATCTTTCATGCATTCGGCACATAGAAGTTCCCGACAACAGCCGGTGCTGTGCAAGCCCGTTATAGGCCATCTGCCGGTCTCCCGGACTGCCTTGGTTCTACTGCTGAAGATTTACTGCAGCTTGGACCACCGGGAGATCGATCCCTTCGTTTGGAATGGGACCTTGGTTGCAGGGACTTTTCCTGCAGTGGCAAGACTTTTCATTCCAGAAATGTCTTTTTTTTAGGGCTTCTGCTCCTAAAAAAAAATTAAGCAACACGTTATTTACGTGTGTAGCACTCTTTTACAGTTTTAGTCCCCCGTAGACCCCTCCTACCTTTCTGCAGATCTTCATGCCTGCTGTGGCGAGCTCATGGCTCGGCGCCTGCCGCCGCAGTGGTGTCCGGTTTTATGGTGTCCTGGTTACCCCAGCAATGTACAGCCGTTCCCGCCAAGCCCCGCCTCCCCATGATGTCATTCGGCGGTGACCTTGGCTCCAGAGAGGGAGATGGCATTGTCCTAGAGCCTAGGAGCCCTTTGTAGGTAACTTTTAAATTCCTCTTCAGCTCGCCACAGCCTCTGCGTGTCCTTTAGACAACTGATGCCCGCAGCCCCGGCATTCAGGGCGTCCAGTGTCATAAGAGGACTTACCTCTATTCTTTCTGAACCTTCCAACCCCAGGAGAGGCTCAACCTGGAAGGGGAAAAGGTTAGGGGGGTGTAGCTAGAATTTAGTCTGGTGGCCTGGAAACCAATGAAAAAAGAACACGAGGGGGAGGGGAGGACAGGGATTTATAACGCTGGAAGAAGGTGGTCCTGAGGTTTAATGAGG
Organism: Lithobates clamitans; assembly: GCA_037952925.1. Classification (NCBI taxonomy): domain Eukaryota; kingdom Metazoa; phylum Chordata; class Amphibia; order Anura; family Ranidae; genus Lithobates; species Lithobates clamitans. The sequence continues at coordinate 276,618 of JBBGZY010001341.1, read as the reverse complement.
AACAGTTAACAGTTAGATAGATAGATAGATAGATAGATAGATAGATAGATAGATAGATAGATAGATAGATAGATAGATAGATAGATAGATAGATAGATAGATAGAAATATATACAGTATCTCACAAAAGTGAGTACACCCCTCACATTTTTGTAAATATTTTATTCTATCTTTTCATGTGACAACACTGAAGAAATGACACTTTGCTACAATGTAAAGTAGTGAGTGTACAGCTTGTATAACAGTGTAAATTTGATGTCCCCTCAAAATAACTCAACACACAGCCATTAATGTCTAAACTGCTGGCAACAAAAGTGTAACTATTTTGTGTGGCCACCATTATTTTCCAGCACTGCCCTAACCCTCCTGGGCATGGAGTTCACCAGAGCTTCACAGGTTGCCACTGGAGTCCTCTTCCACTCCTCCATGACAACATCACAGAGCTGGTGGATGTTAGAGACTTTGCGCTCATCCACCTTCTATTTGAGGATGCCCCACAGATGCTCAATAGGGTTTAGGTCTGGAGACATGCTTGGCCAGTCCATCACATTTACCCTCAACTTCTTTAGCAAGGCAGTGGTCATCTTGGAGGTGTGTTTGGGGTCGTTATCATGTTGGAATACTGCCCTGCAGCCCAGTCTCTGAAGGGAGGGGATCATGCTCTGCTCCAGTATGTCACAGTACACGTTGGCATTCATGGTTCCCTCAATGAACTGTAGCTCCCCTGTGTCTGCAGCACTCATGCAGCCCCAGACCATGACACTCCCACCACCAAGCTTGACTGTAGGCAAAACACACTTGTCTTTGTACTCCTCACCTGGTTGCCGCCACACACGCTTGACACCATCTGAACCAAATAAGTTTATCTTGGTCTCATCAGACCACAGGCCATGGTTCCAGTAATCCATGTCCTTAGTCTGCTTGTCTTCAGCAAATTGTTTGTGGGCCTTCTTGTGCATCATCTTTAGAAGAGGCTTCCTTCAGAGACGACAGCCACGCAGACCAATTTGATGCAGTGTGCAGCATATGGTGTGAGCACTGACAGGCTGACCCCCCGCCCCTTCAAACTCTGCAGCAATGCTAGCAGCATTCATACGTCTATTTCCCAAAGACAACCTCTGGATATGACGGTGAGCACGTGCACTCAACTACTTTTGTTGACCATGGCGAGGCCGGTTCTGAGTGGAACCTGTCCTGTTAAACCGCTGTATGGTCTTGGCCATTGTGCTACAGCTCAGTTTCAGGGTCTTGGCAATCTTCTTATAGCCTAGGCCATCTTTATGTAGAGCAACAATTCTTTTTTTCAGATCCTCAGACAGTTCTTTGCCATGAAGTGCCATGTTGAACTTCCAGTGACCAGTATGAGAGAGTGAGAGCGATAACACCAAATTTAACACACCTCCTCCCTATTCACACCTGAGAACCTGTAACATTAACAAGTTACATGACACCGGGGAGGGAAAATGGCTAATTGGGCCCAATTTGGACTTTTTCACTTAGGGGTATATTCACTTTTGTTGCCAGTGGTTTAGACATTAATGGCTGTGTGTTGAGTTATTTTGAGGGGGACAGCATCATTTCTTCAGTGTTGTCACATGAAAATATTTACAAAAATGTGAGGGGTGTACTCACTTTTGTGAGATACTGTATATATATATAAAACTTTAAAAGGCACAATGGTTCATATAGAAAAAATAAACCGCGCTAAACAAAAATTAATATACAGTTGGTAAGGTGGACGTCTTACCTACCACCTGCAAATAATAAAAATACAAAATTGAATATTTAAACGTAAAGAAAAAGTCCAGATATTTCTTGAAATGGAATCAATCTTCAAATAGCAGGATGTTCAGCTTATTACAAGTAACAATCCAAGAATGAGCTAAGATTGCCCTTTCCAGAACATCAGTAACAATGAGGTTACAGGTTGATTATAGATGAAGAGTGTGGCAGCGAGCACTGGGGTAACTGAGGGTATCGTCTAGCACGGGAGCTGAGGCAGCACATCCCATGGCACAGCAGCAGGAAATCGTGAGAGGGTAATGTCCGGTACACACAATGGGATTATCAGACGAATGATCTTCCTTTTTTTTGCATGCTAATCTCAGATCGAAACTGATGAGTTTACTAAAGTCACGGAAATTTGCGTACGGCAGAATAAAAATTCAGAAGTGATGTCAAGTGTTGTAATGCATTTGTATTGCATTTTCGAATGACAGCTGTACTGATTGAACAAAAATCGTACGATCTGGCATCGTACAAATTGTTTTTCGTTCATGTCCGATCAAATAATATCGGATGAACTGTCCTGATTGGCTCTTGAAAGCACTGTACTTACGATCAGATTATCGCATGATCGATTCGAAAGCTGTATTTTTAATACAATTTTCTGATCGTGTGTACCAGGCAGTGTGACTGTGAAGGTGGTCCTCACCAAACAATCAATGGTGATGCATATTTAATTACCTAAGCCATCTGTGAATAAACGTAAAATTGAGTATATTGGTGTATAAAAAAAAGGTTGTGTTAAATTAAAGGTGAGGGGTTGACCCTGTGCTTGTCCTACAAGGTCCTTTCACTTTGGTCCAATACACTTGTTGTTTAACACAGTAGCAAGCAGGGGCAGATCCAGGGGGGGCAACGGGGCAATTGCCCCCTCCGAGAAATGCGGGTGAGTGTGAGAGAGCCGGCAGGCGGCTCCGTAAGTGAGGTCTATCGTGATGGAACAAGGTCTGTACTGAGGGAGGGGGGCTATATTGATGGAGTGGGATCTGTAGTTAGTGGAGGGGGGTCTGTACTGAGGTAGTTGGTGGAGGAGGGGGTGACACCAATTTTTTCGGCACCGGGTGACACCAACCCTAGTGACGCCACTGGACAGCGGGCTGGCCTGGCGGCTCAGTTAGTGAGATGTGCCGCTCGATGTGTTTCTGGGCTGCTAGTCAATCAGAGAGCCGGCGGGCGAGGGAGCAGAGAGATGACATCATCTCTCACCGCCTGGCGCCCGCCCTGCATCCCTGCAGTTCCCCCCTCACCATGCAGGCAGCTGCGGAAGCAGAGAGATTACATCATGTCTCTGCTTCCTGTCTCTGGGACACAAGAGACCACCTTAGCAGGTGGCAAGTGACAATCTTCATCTGGTGACAGGCGACGTGGCAAGTGACAATCCGCAACATGTGGCAGGCGATGTGGCAAGTGACAATCTGCATCTGGTGACAAGCGACGTGGCAAGTGACAATCCGCAACATGTGGCAGGCGACGTGGCAAGTGACAATCTGCATCTGGTGACAGGCGACGTGGCAAGTGACATGGCAAGTGACAATCCGCAACATGTGGCAGGCGACGTGGCAAGTGACAATCTGCATCTGGTGACAGGTGACGTGGCAAGTGACACACTCGGGGCTCCCACTGATTCTGCATTATGGTAAGTTAAACTATTTAATTTTTTATAACAATGTAATAATAGTAATAATGCGCTTCAATCATCCTGACACCATAACAACCATGGTGCCATGATGATTGAAGCGCCAACACCAGCCATTTCCCCGATAGATGTACCCCAAAAAAATATATTTTCTGGCAGTGCCCCTCCCGAGACTAGACTCTGGATCCGCCCCTGGTAGCAAGCACTGTTTAACACAGAGTATTGTCTCTAGTGGATCATATATCACATTTCGTTGACTCTGGCCTATGTTAGCCACAAGGGTATGCCCTGTAAAGGAAATTTGTAAGTTCTGTATATAATTGTATTCTATTTTGTATGTATTGCACACTGCACTCATTGTGCATACAGCACTAATTATGTTTTCATTACATGTTTGCATTCTTTCGAGTTCTGATTAGAATTAGCCTGCCTATGTTACGCCCCTTGTTACCATAAAAGTACAATTGTAATATTAATGTGATACCTACGTAATCATGTGTATAAAAACCTTCAATTATTTATTGCCCATTGGAATGCACTGTGTGATACCTTTGTTTAATATGGTCCATTGCTCCTAAAGCATTGCCATTTTTCTTCTGTGTTCAATGTTTCTCGGATTTGGTCCCAATTAATGTCATGCAGTAATGGCCACAGTTCAGAAAAATTGGCTCGTTTGAAATTTTGTGTTCTTATGCTACCCTCTTGCCTCCTTTTTCTATGATTTACGCTAAACGTGATCATCCTGTGATCGCTAGATCCCAAGTTGTCCTGTATTGCCACATCTAAGATCAGACTTGGATCGTTCATAATTAATAGATCAAGCAGGGCATGCTTTCTAGTTGGGGAATCCACCAATTGGGACATGAAGTTGTCCTGTAATGCCCTGTACACACGATCGGACATTGATCGGACATTCCAACAACAAAATCCATGGATTTTTTCCAACGGATGTTGGCTCAAACTTGTTTTGCATACACACGGTTGCACAAAGTTGTCGGAAAATCCGATCGTTCTGAATGCGGTGACGTAAAACATGTACGTCTGGACTATAAATGGGGCAGTAGCCAATAGCTTTCGTCTCTTAATTTATTCTGAGCATGCATGGCACTTTGTGCGTCGGAGTTGCTTACACATGGTAGGAATTTATGCGAACGGATTTTGTTGTCGGAAAATTTTATAGCCTGCTCTCAAACTTTGTGTGTCGGAAATTCCGATGGAAAAAGTCCGATGGAGACCACACACGGTCGGAATTTCCGACAACAAGCTCCGATCTCACATATTCCGTCGGAAAGTCCGACCGTGTGTACAGGGCATTAGACATTCATGAAATGACCGGCCTTTAACGAGTGAGCTGTCCCCTCTGTCCAGTCAATATCGGGATAATTGACGTACCCCATTATGATGACATTTCCCTGTCACGCTGCCATTTCTAACTGTGATACTAGATCTTGCTCCTCCTCCTTCTCCTTCAGGTTGGGGGGGCCTATAACATACCCCCCACTATTAATTTCCTACTTACTTCTTCTCTTTGAAGTTCTACCCACAGGGATTCCACCTCCCCCCCCCCCTTGTCCCATTCACAATGTCACTCCTCTCTACTACCCTTGCATCATTTTTGACATATAGACACACCCCACCCCTTCCTTACCTATCTTGTCCTTCTGATACAAGGAATACCCCTGGATATTTGCAAGCCAATCGTGTGAACTGTCAAACCAAGTTTCTGTTATTCCTACAAAGTCTAAGTCCTCCTCGTGTAATAACAGCTCTAGTTCCCTCATTTTGTTAGCTAGGCTTCTGGAATTTCTGTATATGCCTCTCAGTGTTGTATGAGTGCATATTATTTCCTCATTATGTTTCCGCTGGCTTTGTTTTCAATTTGTCCATGCATTCACCCCGGGATTAGATGTTACGGCTGTATTATCACCACTGACTCCAATATTACCCTCTGTCCTTTGCTCACTTCTGGCTATTGCTTCCTCTATAAATACCCCCCACCCCCCAATACCTAGTTTAACTCCTTCAGATCCGCGCTGTTCCCGTCATTCGCTTTTTGTCATTCGTCAATAGACGTCCTCCATTTTGCACGCTCTCCACGCCCCCTAATGGGCGCGCGCGGGTGCGCTGTGATCACCCGTGTCAATGAGACTTGGGTGATCACAGATCGGAGTAAGGGGTCGATCCCAACCCCTTACCACATGATCAGCTGTCAGCCAATGACAGACGATCACGTGATGTAAACAGAAGATCGGTAATCATTTTTTTTTCTTTTCATGTTGACAGCGTGAGGAGAAAAAAAGCCGATCACTGGCTTCTGTTGAAGGGACATCGGTCTCGAAAAGGAAGAGGTGAAGCCACCTCATATGTGCCCTCCAGTACCGCCTGCCAGTGCCATGAATCAGTGCCCACAGTGCCCACCAATCAGTGCCCACCAGTACATCAGTGCCACCTATAAATGCCCACTAGTGCCACCTATCAATGCCCACCAGTGGTGCCAATCAATGCCTCATCAGTGCCACCTAGCAGTGCTGCCTATCAGTGTCACTTACCAGTGCCGATCAGTGCCCATCACTGCCACCCATCAGTGCCCATCAGTGCCAGCTATCAATGCCACCTATCAGTGCCACCTATTAGTGCCCTTCAGTGTCACCTATCAATGCCCTTCAGTGCTGCCTAGTGCCACCCATCAGTGCCACCCATCAGTGCCACCTCTCAGTGCCGCCTATTAGTGCCGCCTTATCAGTGCCCATCAGTGTCGCCTTATCAGTGCCCATCAATGCAGCCTATCAGTGCCCATCAGTGTAGCCTCATCAGCGTACATCAACGAGGAGAAAAATTACCTGTTTGCAAAATTTATTAACAAAATTAAAACGGTTTTGTATTTTTTTTTTTTAATTTAGTCTTTTTTAATTTTTTTAACAAAAAATAAAAAACCCAGAGGTGATCAAATACCATCAAAAGAAAGTTCTATTTGTGGTAAAAAAAATGATAAAAATTTCATTTGGGTACAGTGTTGTATGACCGCGCAATTGTCATTCAAAGAGTGACAGCGCTAAAAGCTGAAAATTGGTCTGGGCAGGAGGGGGTTTAGGTGCCCAGTAAGCAAGTGGTTAAAAGCCCCTTCAACTTTGTGGCCATCTTTCTTCCCAATAGAGCTGCACCATCCCCATTAAGGTGCAGCTCATCCTTACTAAAGAGCCGGTAACCTCATAAGAAGTCAGCCTAATTCTCCAGGAACCCGAATCCCTCTTTCCTACACTAGTTCATCAGCCACTTGTTCAGTTCCCTAAGCTCCTGCTGCCTCTCAGGTGTGGCTCGAGGCACAGGTAGTATTTCTGAGAAAACTACCTTGGAGGTCCTTCTCCTCAATCTATTCCCTAAGTCCCTGAAATCATTTTTTTGGATTCTCCACCTTATTCTCACTTTGTCATTTGTACCAACGTGTACCATGACTGCTGGGTTCTCCCCAGCCCCGCCCAATAATCCACTTGATCCGCAATGTGCCGAACCCGAGCGCCCAGTAAACAACCTACTGTTCGGCAACCATGGTCTTTCTGACAGATTGCCCTCTCTGTCCTCCTAATAATTGAGTCCCCCACTACCAGCCCTTGTCTAACCTTTCCTGTATCTCTGCCCCCCTCCAAACTGGAGCCGTCACTCCCCTGGCAGCTAGGGGAGGGCACCTGCTCCAGCAATGCCACCCCTGAGCTGATATCCCCAACATCATGCAACTTAGCATATTTGTTGGGTTGTACCAACTCAGGGCTGGCCTCCCTAGTGCTCTTTTCTCTACCCCTCCTTCTTACTGCTACCTACAACTGGCTCCTGTGCCTCCATCCTCTCCCCGCCAGCACCTACTGGGTAATGTCCAAGCTCCTTTCCAGGATGCCGATGTTTCTCAGTGTTGCAACCTAATTCTCCAGAACCAGGATCTGGGCTTCTAGAAAAACAACTCACTCACATCTCGCACAGCAGTATCCGCCCTCGATTGGCTCATCAAGGAACGCATACATGGAGCAGGATGTGCACTGCGTGGCATTACCAGTCCTGTTGGACAATGCCCCGATTGTCCCTTGGGGGATTTTTTTCCCCTGCTGGAACAAATGTTGTATCAAATGTATCATGCTCTGATGGATTTTTTTGCCTTCCTCTGGATCAACTGTTGGTATAGGATTGTGTATATGGGATTGTATATTTTTTTTTCCCTTTCATTGGTTGAACTAGATGGACTTGTGTCTTTTTTTCAACCAGAATAACTATGTAACTATGTAACATGGCTGTCATGATGGGACCAGCATCTGTGGCTATGCAGCCACTCCATCCTGATTGACATGAATGGGATTGCCTGCATGTGAATGTACAGAACACCTGTGCATCCTGTGTGGGTAAAGATGGCCCTTTGCACAGGTGTACACATAGATACACCTGTGCGAATTAGACCTTACTATGTGGCCAGCTGTCAGTTTGTGCTCTGGTGCATGGTACAGTGGTACTGCCTAATTTTTTTTTAAATTTTTTTGAAGTACACTTCGGGGGTTGATTTACTAAAGGTAAACAGGCTGTGCACTGTGCACTTTGCAAGTGCAGTTGCACTGTGCACCTGCAAATGTTACAAAACTTAGTAAATGAGGGGAAGCTCTGCTGGATTTCATCATCCAATCGCATGCAAGCAAAATACAGCTGTGGAGTAACTACAGTTGCAGAGTACAACTGCACTTGCAAAGTGCACAATTTATTTCCCTTTGGTAAACCAACCACATAGAGTTTGACAGCTGTGGTCAACGGGGTTGGACGGTGCACCTGAGCCCTCCATCCACAGCTAAACAACCAGTGAGCATGAGGCCTAATATGATTGCATGAAGACGTGGTTCAGTGGGACCTTTATATATTGTATAATTTTCTCATTGTGAAAAATCTCAAAACATATGCTGAAAATGAGCTGCAAATGCATCTAGACGCATTTATTTGGACACCCATGTACATGAGGTCTTATAATCAGGTCTGCACGTCTCCTATCTTTGTTTTTATTGCAGGGTTGCAGCCTCTGTCAGATTCTTTAGCAATGGACAGTTCCAGAAGTGTCAGAAGCCTATGGCCCCATTAAGCTCTCCTCTGATGCAGCAATGATACAAAGGCTGGACAAGAAATGTGGAAGTGGGGGGGGGGGGGGCAGGTTAGTATAACACTGGCCACTGGGGGTTAGTATAAAAACCCTGATTTGCATCATCAAAGTTTATGCAGGGAGGGTTTTTGCAGAGTAGCTGGGACAGCACAGACAGTAATTGTGTCTACTCCCAGAAGAGGAGAGGGCTTTGACATGCAAGGAGAAAGGGGGCTGTGTTAGGGATCTGACACTTTCTGGAGTGCAGTATTAGTAGTGCTTTAAAAAGGAACTCCACGATTCCACCCAAAATGCCAAACACTCATATTCTTATTTATCCTTTATACAGACAGCTCAGGGCTACTAATCTCCTTCAACCTCTTTTAGCCACTTCCTGAGTTCCTGTCTACATTGATTTGTCTGATTGGTTGCCACGCACAGCTACTCCAGACTCTGCTCCAGTTTTGATAAACCCCCCATGCATGTATTTTCAGATATCATTTTGAGGTATTATTGCGCTGTTTACAAGCGTGCTTTTCTTTTTCTAAATTTACAAATATGTAGATCAGTCACTAGAGGGAGCCCCATATTCCACCACTGTCATTTAAACCTTCCTGCTGGAAAGAAAAGTGCAGTGTATTCGCAGGGATCCCATGTTTTGTAACATTTTTACAATGTTTAACCAACATTTTTTATGTGACTTTTACATTTTTACAATATATAGTTACATAGTAAGTCAGATTGAAAAAACTCAAATGTTCATCAAATTTACAGTAGAACTAAAGGCAAAACATTTATTTTCATTTTGGATAGAGTAAGGGAGGGTTATAACCCCTGTCGGCTTGTTTTTTGTTTTTGTTTTTTTGCTAATGTCCAATTGGGGATATTTACAGTACCTTCAAAACAGGAAGTGAGAGGAAATCCCTCCGAAGTAAAAGAATCTATGGCCGTCACTTGGATCACCAAAATTTGTCTCCCCATTAGGAGAAGGGACGATACTTACATTGGATGAGAAGTGTTCCTTGTGTTGGTGGCTGCTGTCTCAGTTAAAATCCCCCCCCCCCCCACTCCATACCCCAGGGCAGCTGTAATCATCCAGTACTGAGTGGTTATTACAGCTATTGGACCTGGCACTCGTCAAGAGTGTCGACTATGGCCATCCTTTCTGCCGCCCTCCTCCATTTTATAGTAGCTGTACTATAGTTTCCATCAATTATAAGCACTTGAAGTAGAATAGTAAAGTATCGAACCAGGCAGAACTTCAGCAATGCAGGTTTATTAACAGCTGATAACATACAGGTTCATGTTCAAAATATTACAATATACAGGTCTAATTTATACAGTTTCTTACAATGCATGCATATTAGATATAAATATTCAAATTGAAACAATTGTGAAGTGTTCTCACCTTGAACCAGAATGGGTCTTTACTGCCAATTCTTGGGAACCTCTCACCTGATAGGGACCAGCCTGATCTGCCGGTGGTCTGGTCCCCTCACAGAGTTCTGGGTTCCAGCTCGACCAAGTTCTTGAGGGAAATTCACCTGAGACCACATTCTGGAACAAGCTAAGAAGTCTTCTATGACTCGTACGAGGAGACAAGTTGTGGACAGATACTTGCCCATTGGTTCTGACCTCTATGACCCGTGCAATAGGGCAGCATACATAGAGTTCAGCCTTATGAGCTCCTATCTGACTTGTCCAAGGGGACAAGTTAGGACAGATACTTGCCCATTGGTTCTGACCTCTATGACCCGTGCAATAGGGCAGCATACATAGAGTTCAGCCTTATGAGCTCCTATCTGACTTGTCCGTCTAACAATTGCAGAGCTTGCATTTATATACACTTTTACAAGTCTTATCTCAACTTATATCTTACATATGATTGGTCGCTAAGGTCTACATCAAAGTAACCAACCATAAATCTGACATCTGTTCTACAACCAGATAAACTTAATTATTCCCAAAATTCCTATATGTTCATTAAAGTGATTTATAACTGGTTTTGTCCAATTAAAAACACCTGTATAGAGACAGTCTGGCACCCAGCTGTGTTTATCAAACTCTCTTTATCTTGATAAGATTTAACTAGCTTCAAGGATGACAGATTTACAACTTTGAGACAATTAACTTTCAATAACCCCACCAGATGTTTTATATGTTTCACTATATGCATGTATTTTAACAGTTTTAATGAGGGCACAAGCAGACCTTTGTTTGACCCTGTCAAACTTAATTAATGTTCTGTACATAACTTTCCTGTATTCCACCTAATTATTTTAACCACCTGTTTTCTTATCTGAGATAATTCTTCATAACTTGAATCTATTCTAATGAACTTTCATCCAGTAGACTTATCTTAATACATTTTCGAGAACACCTGTTTACAAGTACTTGTCAAAAAGCAGAGGTCATTTAAAGTTCAACACTTAAAAATGAAGACTTTCTAAATCTGGAAAACACAGTATACATTATTAAAAATTAACAATTGTTGCTTTACTTATTGAATAATAATATTGATAAAACCACTATTATATAATAATATAAATAATAATAATAATAATCAATAAAATATATGCAAATCAATATATACATTATGAAATACATTGGCTAATATGAGATTCCACAACATTTCCCCCCTGTTGAGGCTTCACACAAGCCTCACAGCAATTACAATACAGATCACCCACCATGCTCCCCAGAGACCCCATGCACCCAACACTGATCACATAAATTGTCCAAAAAAAATAAAAATAAATCAGTCCAAAAAAAAAATAAATAAATAAATCAGTCCAATCAAAAACACACTGCATCTTCTTCTGTAGCTGCAAAGTCCTTCTCCATATGTGGCACGGAAAACATAGTTGTCAGTCTCAGTAGCATTGTGATCATTCTTGCCACAAACTTCTTTCAACAGGCAACAGTTACTCAGCAACATCACATCAAGGATAACAGGGAAGAGGAACAATCCGTTCAGTTAGTGAATGAAAGCCAAGTATGTGGTCCCAAGGAGCATTCAGCAGACTCAGTCCCATAAGGCTCTGCCTTTTCCTGCATAGGTCTTTTCAGCTTAGCCAAGTGCTTGATGTGTTTTGGAGAGATCTCCTTCATCATCATTTGCTGGTCCAGTATCATAGCACAAGCTGCTTTGGATGCTGTAAGACACAAGTTCAGTGCATACCTGTTCTGCAAGGATACAAGTCTCAGATATTCCAGTTCCTCCTTTTATGCATGAAATCCTTCCTTTGTAGCAATTAACATTTGTAACAAGTTGCATCATGTCTTTTGCGATCACCGAATATTTGTCTGGATATAAAATACACTTCAAAAATATAGTTATAAAATAAAAATAAAGTCAGTGTCAGGATACAATAGGCCTCTGGCAAGCATTTCAGGGCAACCTACAAAGCAATGGCTCCTACACTCTCATCTTATCTAATAACTTAATTTAGTGGCTTCCTTTTACTTCTACAACATCCGCTAAAATAATATACATGTATCTATATAGTTTTATCATAATACAATACTCTTACAATATTAATAATATTTATTATTATAAATCCCTTGAAGTACATGTTTTCACTATAAAGTATTTTATATAGACTATTCTTTTACATTTCCCAACCTATACTATTTCCCATACAATAATTGTAAAATTTTTATCATTTCTTAACCTTGACTCCAACTATCAGTCACTATTACCCTGGTCATGTCATACTGTCAATATAGTCAGTCCAGAAATTTCATTAGTTTTAATTTTGTAGTCTTCCCACAAAGTTTGCTAAACCCAAAACCATTTCACTTTTTGTCCATTTCTGCACATACTATACTGCAGAATATTATACAATAACAGTCAGCATGGGTCTCTTCTGTCACTCACTGCTATACTGTCTAAGTCAGTAGCCTACCTCTCCTATGTCTTAAAACATGAATTAAAAAATTCATGACAAATATCATAACATATCCTATAAAGCATCAATAGCATACAGTCTTTAGCGATAATGTCATACTCATTACATTACGCCTCCCCACTTTTTTTTTTTTTTAAGCAAAAAATGATAAAACTATTTGTTTATAATGATTGAACATTTACTCAAAGTGGAACTCTACTCACAAAATGTGATAAAATAAGGTTCATTAGCAAGAAGAATACATTCCACATTAATTATTCTGCTACCATTTTACTGAAGCCCAGAACCTCTGAGCAGCAGTAGAATGTCAGGCTGTCAGCAAACTGGCCTCTAGATTTTATTCATTGCAAAAAAAATAAAAAATAGAGCACAACTGAGCCTGTGTAGAGCAGGGTGGAACAGTGGATTTTAAACAGTATAGGCACTTATTTTTACTGTGTTTCATAGCTACACCTGCAAAAGGGGTCAGCCTCAAGTAACCCAGCAGGAATTAATTTTCTGACCAAAGTTCCACCTTAAGGTGTTCACAAGAATAATACTTATAACATATATAACAAACAAAACAACAGTAAGTCTCTACATACAAAGTATCACATATAATTAATTAGAATTGTCCATTACTGAAATACTTCCAATGTCTTTGTCTGCAACAGTCTTTTGTATGTATTCCACTTGCACTTGTGTGAATAACACTCTTGGTAATCTCACTCAGATTTTGACTACTATAGAAATGGAAAATGTCACTGTCACAAATGTGGATTTAAATGGACACTTGAATTGTGAATTCTTCCACTTCCTTTTATGATCTTTAATGTACTTGCAGTCATCAAGAGTTACTGACATACATTCCTTTAGTGGCTTTGACTGGAACAAGAGATCACATCTAAAACAAGGATCTGTTTAGAAACAAAACTACACCAATTTGGTTAATTATTTTAAACACATGAACATTTTATTTCCCACTCTACAGCATGAAGTCTAAGCAACTATCATTTGCCTCTAGAACTCCTAAACTTAGTGACAAATCTATCCAAAGTTTCATATGGCCCAGCAAATTGTAGTTAATTTTGTCTACAATAGCCCATACAACCTATCCACCAATGAATATGAGTGTTGACACAAGGTTCTATCGTCTATGCCAAGCATAGAGCAAAATGGAACTGATTTTTCATAAAATGGGTACAATTATCTGATATCAGTGCTGTATACACTCCAATCCTGGGAAAAATTTCCCACATCAGACACTTAGCTGTTGTCTCATACATTTGCATGACCATATGAAAAACTATGATTTACTTTAAAAATGAGCAGACTTTTATTAAAGTATATCTATATCTACAGCTTTGTTCTTTTATTGCAATAAAGTCTATATACAGGCACACAAAATAGACTTTGAAGAACTATATTTTGTGAAACTACATTGTGATTGTTCATAATTAAAAAGAAATCAAAATAAAATTACATGGTCACTTGCACAGTCTGTTAAATCTAAAGAGGTTAAGAAAATGTGCATTACTATGTCCCTTCCTTAAGAATAATTATATACAAATTTTATTGTTAATTAGATCATATTAATGCAGAGTGACCCTAATCCAAAAACTGACTTTGCCACCTGTAGTAGCATAACTAGGAACTTGAATAATAAAAAAATCAAAAGGAGTGAAATTTTACAAAGTATAACTTTACATATGAAAACGTGCTGGCTGCTCCTGGAATAAAGAAACAAATTATTTATTTAGGCAAACTAATAATCAACCTGATAATTACTAAATATTGTAATCAGGTAGGACAAAATAAGTTCTAGCCAATACCAATAAGGGACCTTGCTCACCAGAGCTTACAAGGTAAGATTAAAAATTAAGACTCTAATTATCTAATTCACCCCCCTGTATGTGCTACATATAGCACATATAATAAGATGGTAGCGCTGTTACCATGCATCACTCTTCACTATTCTTTTTAGAAAATAAGAAACAAATATAAATTTGGAGTTCCCTTGTACCAAATAAATAAATCCCATTACTATCTTTGTGATTACTACTAAGTAGGCAAATATATAAAGATGACAGTATACATAATACTGTACAATAAGATAGGGACATAACAAAATAAACAACAAAAGCTACAAGGGAGAATAAGCACCCTACTTACAAGAGTGATACACTAAAAAAAAATGCACCTTTCACTACTACAGTCCATAATATAAAAGACAGAATACCTATTATAACCTACAGTTTATATTCTAATAAAAAATCAACAAAAGTTTAAGAATAAGAACGTATTCTGAGATTTTATTTATTTTCTGGTCAGCTCATCCAGTTTCTGTCTAAAGGCACCTAAACGTGCCCCTTTATCTCAGTACAGAGCACTGAGATAAGCTGTCACAAAAAATGATTTAATGCAGTTGTTGCACATACGTGCAGACAGCTATTTCTAAAATGGTGACTATACTTTTCTGCTCTCCTACACTCATACTGAAAGAAATACATTATCTTGCTTAACATGTAAAACCTACAACTGTAAAATGTTTTTAAGCATGACATTAATTACATTAGCAACATTGAATTTATCTACAGATATTTTCCTTCCAGAAGCAGTATGCTGGATACAAAAAAATATGGGAGAACTTTGTGTCGTAAATTACTTAAAACAAACAACTTTCTTTTTTCTACAGTTTAAATAACTTCTAACTCCCTCAGCTCATTAATGGTGCTAACTAGCTGAGGTACATATTCAAAAGAATATAAAATAAATAAATAAATAAATAAAAAATGAATCGTGCCTTCCACACACACACTCACTGCTAATAACATTTAGAACTTTGATGCTAAAGTCAATCAGTCACCATAGATATATCAATCCCTAGCCTCTCCACAAAAGACACATACAATCATTCACTTAGGGATTCATTTCACACCTCATACAAAAAAATCACACACACACACACACATTTAACTCATATAAATATAAATCCTCCTAACAAATACTAATAACAAGTGTCACAAAATCAAAGATATGACACAGAAAGTTCTAATTGTATTTGTATGGAAGATACATACCATTTCCCTATTCATCATACACTATGCAGAATTCAGCATCAGTTACATACTTCTTACAATTCACTCATAGAACTAACACACAGGGTCCTTTCACACCAACGTTTTTACAACCACTACAGAATTATTCTAACCTAATATGGAAGATGATCAGTCTCCCTCACGCATACAATATTCCCTAACAGTCTACAAAGATTACAAAGAAATTAACTTACATTTGTGAACATTCATTAACAAAATGTCATTATCTTCTGTTTTCTATATAGCAATACATAGTCACTCCACCTAGCAAAGTATGCATACGCATGAACACAAATTCCTGACTATATATAAATATACAAACATTCACAAGATTATTAAAACTGACAGGTTAGTTAGTAATTACTTATGGACAGCAGTGCTCAGAGTAAAGCCAATAGGCACCGTACGCGCATACGTCTCCTTACCAAAACGCTTGTCTTAAGACACGAAAAACCGCCAAGCCCTGCTTGCCACGGCGATCAGGAATGTCTCAACCTGATCTTAACTCAGTTAGTACACAGACCGTTATAACAGATACATATAAATACATACACTTATAGCACAAAGACAATACATACCTTTTAACTTTGTTAACAAATGGAGCTCCAAAACCTTTACCTTATTTACCTGTCAGGACTTACCTTTCCTGACATCAACCTCCTAAACTCATGAGTATTATTTTACACCACAAAGGTACCTTTTCTACTAGTAGCTACATATCAGTACTGTTTCAGTTTTTTTTAACTTAGGCTGTCCAGGGATCTGATAACCCCAAAGCCTTCTCCTGATTGATTACCAATCCAGGAAACCAACATGCATGTTACGCAAGTTCTCCAGGGGTCTTTAAGTCCCCAAAACCTCATCCAGACAAAATTTTGCAGTCAAGGTAAACAACATGCATGTTACGCAAGTTCTCCAGGGGTCCTTAAGTCCCCAAAACCTCATCCTGACTAATTTTTGCAGTCCAGGTAAACAACATGCATGTTACGCCTAGGTTTACATAGAGAGTAATTAACCCTCTACAGGGGTACCCCTTCAGAAAAGAAAGAATTGAAAGAAAAGAAAAAGAGAAAAGAGAAAAAAAAAAATAAATTAAAAAAAAATAAATAAATAAATACATTTTCTACCCAGGGTATCTCATCCTGTACAATGTACTTTAAGGCACCCACAGTTGAGAAACCCCAACCTTCCATCACAAAGATCTGCCTGGTGGACAGCGATACCCCAACAACAACCACCCGCCCCTCCTAGCGCTAGCAAAACACGGCACAACACAATGCAGAACTAATAATAGGTGTCTGCTAACCTGATATAAATTGCGCAAAATTGTGTTGAGCTCAGTGCCTCACCAGCATGGAGTTAGGCAAGATCGGAGTTGAGGTTATGCTGTCCCCGTACGGGCCACCAAATGAAGTAGAATAGTAAAGTATCGAACCAGGCAGAACTTCAGCAATGCAGGTTTATTAACAGCTGATAACATACAGGTTCATGTTCAAAATATTACAATATACAGGTCTAATTTATACAGTTTCTTACAATGCATGCATATTAGATATAAATATTCAAATTGAAACAATTGTGAAGTGTTCTCACCTTGAACCAGAATGGGTCTTTACTGCCAATTCTTGGGAACCTCTCACCTGATAGGGACCAGCCTGATCTGCCGGTGGTCTGGTCCCCTCACAGAGTTCTGGGTTCCAGCTCGACCAAGTTCTTGAGGGAAATTCACCTGAGACCACATTCTGGAACAAGCTAAGAAGTCTTCTATGACTCGTACGAGGAGACAAGTTGTGGACAGATACTTGCCCATTGGTTCTGACCTCTATGACCCGTGCAATAGGGCAGCATACATAGAGTTCAGCCTTATGAGCTCCTATCTGACTTGTCCAAGGGGACAAGTTAGGACAGATACTTGCCCATTGGTTCTGACCTCTATGACCCGTGCAATAGGGCAGCATACATAGAGTTCAGCCTTATGAGCTCCTATCTGACTTGTCCGTCTAACAATTGCAGAGCTTGCATTTATATACACTTTTACAAGTCTTATCTCAACTTATATCTTACATATGATTGGTCGCTAAGGTCTACATCAAAGTAACCAACCATAAATCTGACATCTGTTCTACAACCAGATAAACTTAATTATTCCCAAAATTCCTATATGTTCATTAAAGTGATTTATAACTGGTTTTGTCCAATTAAAAACACCTGTATAGAGACAGTCTGGCACCCAGCTGTGTTTATCAAACTCTCTTTATCTTGATAAGATTTAACTAGCTTCAAGGATGACAGATTTACAACTTTGAGACAATTAACTTTCAATAACCCCACCAGATGTTTTATATGTTTCACTATATGCATGTATTTTAACAGTTTTAATGAGGGCACAAGCAGACCTTTGTTTGACCCTGTCAAACTTAATTAATGTTCTGTACATAACTTTCCTGTATTCCACCTAATTATTTTAACCACCTGTTTTCTTATCTGAGATAATTCTTCATAACTTGAATCTATTCTAATGAACTTTCATCCAGTAGACTTATCTTAATACATTTTCGAGAACACCTGTTTACAAGTACTTGTCAAAAAGCAGAGGTCATTTAAAGTTCAACACTTAAAAATGAAGACTTTCTAAATCTGGAAAACACAGTATACATTATTAAAAATTAACAATTGTTGCTTTACTTATTGAATAATAATATTGATAAAACCACTATTATATAATAATATAAATAATAATAATAATAATCAATAAAATATATGCAAATCAATATATACATTATGAAATACATTGGCTAATATGAGATTCCACAACACACTCTAATAGGGCATACACACGGTCGGACTTTGTTCGGACATTCCGACAACAAAATCCTAGGATTTTTTCCGACGGATGTTGGCTCAAACTTGTCTTGCATACACACGGTCACACAAAGTTGTCGGAAAAT
Source organism: Lithobates clamitans (assembly GCA_037952925.1). Lineage (NCBI taxonomy): Eukaryota > Metazoa > Chordata > Amphibia > Anura > Ranidae > Lithobates > Lithobates clamitans. The sequence continues at coordinate 258,161 of JBBGZY010001341.1, read as the reverse complement.
CCGATCATTCTGAACGCGGTGACGTAAAACACGTACGTCGGGACTATAAACGGGGCAGTGGCCAATAGCTTTCATCTCTTTATTTATTCTGAGCATGCGTGGCACTTTGTCCGTCGGATTTGTGTCCGTCGGAATTTCCGACAACGGATTTTGTTGTCGGAAAATTTTATCTCCTGCTCTCCAACTTTGTGTGTCGGAAAATCTGATGGAAAATGTCCGATGGAGCCCACACACGGTCGGAATTTCCGACAACACGCTCCGATCGGACATTTTCCATTGGAAAATCCGACCGTGTGTACGGGGCATAAGAATGGAGGAGGTGAACCTTTGTCCTCCATTCATAGAGCACTTTTCATTGCTGGAAGTTATAGTACAGCTTCTATGAATGGAGGACTGGGGCTGGACTAGATAAATACAGCATTATTCCAATCCAGGGGATACTATAATTTAATTTGAAATTCCTGGAAGCAAAAGCCTTGTTTTTTCCAGGCACACTGTCCTCAGATCTAGCCCTGTGTGGCATACTGTAATCAAATCTGGTACTGGATGAACGCAAATGTTCTTTTGTTTTCCTGCCTTATACATAGCCTAAAAAAACTAGTGAAAACTTTCAGCAATTTACATTCCCAGAGTAAGGAAAGTGAGATCAGATGTCACAGTATACACAGGGGTTGATTTAATAAAGGCAAATAGTCTGTACACTTCAAGTGCAATTGCTCTGAGGGGAACGTGAAAGGAAAATGAAAAAATAGCATTTTTGCTTGCACGTGATTGGATGATAGAAATTAGCAGAGCTTCCCCTCATTTCAGAGTTTCCCCTCAGATCTAGAGCAGTGCTCTATCAATTGCAGTGCACTTGTAGTGCATAGTATATTTGCCTTTAGTAAATAAACCTCCCAGTATACATCGATATGCTGTATATAGATTTACAGAAGTGATTACTTTTAAACGGATATCATTTATAACATAAAAACTATGACTGCATTTCTTGTAGCTCAAGAACTCTTAAAAACCAACTCCACAACATGTCCCTGGAATTCTGAAAATGAATACAAGCAATATGTATTGTTTGATAATTTTTTTTACTTTCAGTAAGTTTTTATTACATTTTCAATATAAATACAGTAGATAGTATGTAGCCATAATAACAAAGTACCATAGACAACAACAGAGAATTGAATAAGGCCGAGTTCACATATATGCGAACTGGATGCATTTTTAATCGCATCCAATTTGCATAACATGTGAATGTGACCAGCTTTCAATGGAGCCGGTTCACACATGTGCGGGGTGGCCGCATTTTTTGGGTCCTGTTCAGGTGCAAATTCAGGGAAAAAGTCGCACCTGAACTGCACCTGAACCGGTGAACGGAAACACAAAGGACTCCGGACTGCAGGTCGCAGATATGTGAGCCCAGCCTTAGAGTCATATATACATCTTCTTTTGTTCAGAGATTGGAGAGATCATGTCATATAGGTAGTCTCGACTCCAAGTTGTGGTATTTACTTACATGTTAATAGCATGCCCCAATTTTTATATATATATATATATATATATATATATATATATATATATATATATATATATATATGTATATATATATATATATATATATATATATATATATATATATATATATATATATTATTAAAGAGGAAGTAAACCCTGCAAAGGTAAAGCATAATGGGCTACTATGCATCGCATAATGGGCTACTATGCGATGTCACCGCTGTCCCCTCTCCCACGAAGCATCCATCTTCTTTCCGGGTATCGCGGCTCTGGCGCTGTGATTGGCCAGAGCCACAATGACCTCACTCCCGCGCATGCATGCTGGTGCCGCCACTAACGGCATGATTGCCGTTAGATACGGCATGCTCAGTGCACCTGCACGCCGTTGTCATGTAGGTTTAGGAGATATTTCTTGCACCTACAGGTAAGCCTTAAGCTGGCCATACACTATACAATTTTCCTGTTCAACTTTGCTTTAGATTTACCAAAACCATATAATATGAGGTCAAACCTAAACCCTTTCAATTTGTATGCAATCAGACAGGCCCTTGCACTACATAGTTGAAGGTAAATCTAAAGGAAATTGAATCAGAAAATTGTATAGTGTATGGCCAGCCTTAATCTAGGCTTACCTGTAGGTAAATTTGGTCTGTAAGGGTTTACAACCACTTTAAAAAAACAATAGTAATTATACTGACTAGAATGACCTTTTTAAAAAAAACAAAACATTTTTGTTGTAGTTGAAATAATAATGATGAGGTAGGAATAGGACCATTAAAAAAGAGGTGGTCATATGTCAAACTTCTGTTGTTCTGGCTAACCACTTATGTCTTCACATTACTCCACACTACACTGATGTCTTCATACCCCAATGTGTTAAGACCCACCGTTAGCTGAGTGTGTGCCGATTACTTGCGATACACCTTTTTAATAACTTTAGACCAGGCATGGACAATGTTTCAATACTTTACTTGGAAAAGTATTGTTTAAAGTATTGAAGCCACTGGCTTAGCATGACAGCCAAGCAACTAGTATATGCACAAGGAGAAGATAGCCTCTAAGTTTCTCTCAAGAAAGATTTTCTTAGGGCTGACTTTACTTTTGTGGTTAAATGCAATGCACATAATGGAGTCAGCAATGTAGGTCCATTTTAAGTGGCACTCCAATGCACCTTTCAAATGCAACAAAATGCACAGCTCTACCCATCTGTGTGCTGTGTTTCAAAAAAAGGTTTTTGATGAATTTGGGTGTGTTAGCAGCAAATGCAAAATTATTGGACTACCTTAATCAATGTGCAAACTATAGCATGTTAAAGCTAAATTTTAGTTTCTTTTTGAATTATTAGGTAAGGGGTCAAAGGCGTTTTTTGGATATACAATGGATCTTGTACATTCAAACCAATCTAGCGCATTACCAACTTCCAATTTGTCAATGTCATGCTGAAGATCTGCATCTGCTCTTAGTGAAAGCAGAGGTCTGACAATGTAGACCTGCCATATACTGTAGGCTACATAAGCCCCTCATGGCAGGTGTACAATAATTGCGGTGTTACCAGTGGCAACCAGTTAGATATCAATTCCGTTTTTGAGGGGGGGGGGTTTCGAAAATGCAGATTCTCTGGCTAACACAGTTACACTTTAACGGAGTAAGAAAAGGTCCTAAATTTGAAGGTCAATGTTGAAACATGAGTTGAGCTGGAAACTTCTCCTAGTTAAACTTTCTATCCTTTAATCTAAAGCCCATTAATACTTTCAAGTATACTATGGCAACATATCCCACTTGTTGCCAAGGCGCTATATGACTAATACTTGTTTAAAGGTCAGGCTATTTTTACGTTTTATATCTACAGTACGTGTTTATTGTATTTAGTGCTAATGTCATATTTTTCATGTACCAGATGCATGTAGTGTTTACTGGATGTTTTATTTTCCGTTACTGTTACTCTATCTGCAGCTTGCAGTGGTTCGAATGTTGGAAGGACACACTATGTGAAATGTGTTTCTCATATCTTTATGTGACACCTTTAAACTATCACTTATTCAGCACAGAATTGATAAACTGCCTTGTCATCGTTTTCTTTTATTTATCTCACCACTTACATACAATTATAGTGATGTTCAATTTGGGGGAATTTTTTTAATGAACTGTGGCTGGCTTCTCAGCTAATTGTGTGTATTATTACACAGTGATGCATGTGGCCTCCAGTGGTTTCTCTGATTAAGGCTTACCTATAAGAATGAAAGGGGCTGTGGCCTTATTGCTCAATATGAAGAGAAGACTAGCCTAGAACATGGTTGGAGAAAAGATCTCAGGATTGGGGAAGAAGATTAGTATTATCTTAGGTACACAGAGTGGTAGGGGTATTTATTAAAGGTAAACTTCACTAAAGGTTTCCTTAAAATTGGAACCCCCAAAATTCCCCTCAATTTCGGGAGATTTTTTCTCAAAAACTTGATTGGGGTCTTACCCATAGGCTACTCTATCTGAAGATAAAAATACAATTTTGGCTTTACATACATTATATCTCATAGAAACATGGGAGCTACTATTACTGAATTTTTTGTAGATGCAAACTAGCAGGGAAGGGTTGAAAGATGTCAGACAATCCAGGAATGGGGAAGGAATCCCTCCAACTGAGACACAGCAATTAAAACACATTTTCTAGTAGAGTGGGAAAGGGTTAAAACTGCATTCAGTTTTTTATCGCTGTCTATGTGCCTACTAGGCAAATTTCTTTTTGCTGAAATCATTTTTTCTTTTTTTTTGTTTTGTTTAGGGCATTAATACGTACCTGTGTTTTGCCTATGTAGGGCAGAGCAACTGTTTTACTTTGCAGTTGATAACAATTGGAGCTTAAGCAGGACTGAGGATTCTCTCACTAACCCCATGTAATAGCACTGGTGTCTCAGAGGCCAATTGTCAAGAACCAGCGCTGTCACATGGGAGGAGGGAAAGTGAGCCACGTGCTCCCCTGTTGTGTAATGGAGGGGTACCGCATGCTGGGCTGGGCTGAAGAGTCACCATATGTACTCTCAACCCATTCATGAATGGACAAGGAATTGGAGATCATCTGGACCCAAGGCACTGTGGGGAACCTGGGGACTACTATGACAAATGCAAAGTCTTGTCCAATGAGCTCATCACTTTACAGAAGTCGAACCTGGACTCTCCAGCTGCACTTTCACATACCCACTAGAGGCTTTCAACAATGAATCCCACAGCAGCCCATACTGACACAAGCCTAACCGAGGTTAGGAGAAAGAAGAGTCCAGAAACAGAAAGCCTTTTTAATGCTTTACCTGAACACTCAGTGAATTCCAAATCTACACCCTTCAATCAACCTGGTCCTAGGTGAGAGCACAATACTTCGATTCCAAACACAACTTTTGATAAGTGAGGAGAGAGATGAGAGCCAAGCCGAGGAGCAGCCCATATCTTTAGGGGATTGTCAGAGTTCTATATCCTATACCCAAGGGGTGTGAGTACTCCCATAGTCCTGAACCTCTTCTTGTTTCCTCCCCTAGGGGAAGCTATGGAACAACTCCTTACAGCCTACAACCTGCTGTAGCTTGGTCCTCAGTACTTCCATTGCTTATTAGATCTGGACCTATCATGTTTTATCAATTTCAGCACTATCTTGTGGCCAGAAAAGGGAACTGCACAAGGAACATCTTTACCCAAAATCCCTATAGTCAAAAGTATAGGTTGTTACTTCGCTTCCCCTGAGGAACGGAGTAATGGGTAGTGAATGGAAAGTACATCTATCCAGCATTAATGTGGACCTGTTACTATGCCCAGTTTGAGGAAAGTGGAGGTGTACTTTCCGTCAAACATTAATTGTCATCTGTGTCCCCATTTAGGAGAATTCCTTAACTTTCTGTATGGGTAACAAGCGTCAGACAGAACAAGAAACTTAGGTAACTCAATGGACAAAAATTGAGTTTGGCTTTTAGGTATACCTAAAACTAAACTGTTTTAGCATTTTCTGGAGTGATACTTTACACAGTGCTGTGAACTCCCCATGTGACAGGGCTGATGATACAAGCACTGTCGCCAACGCTGTATTCTGGCCTAGGCCAACAAGGCCCAGGCCTAGGGCAGCACTTTGCAGGGGGCATGGACCACAAACCTTCCTCACTGTGCTATATGTTTTCTGCTGCACCATTGGCATGGTTATATCTTCTTATGCCGCGTACACACGATCGGAAATTCGGCCAGCAAAAGACAGATGAGAGCTTTTGGTCGGAAAATGCGACTGTGTGTATGCTCCATCGGACTTTTGCTGGCCAAATTCCAATTCTCAATTTTTCGGTCGGAATAAGTTCCTATCCGAAAATGCGAACGTCTGTAGCAATTTTGACATGCATGCTCGGAAACAATTCGACGCATGCTTAGAAGCATTGAACTTCATTTTCTCAGCTCGTTGTAGTGTTGTAAGTCACCGCGTTCTTGGCAGGTGAAAGTTCAGCGAACTTTTGTATAACCGTGTGTATGCAGGCCAAGCTTGAGCGGAATTCTGTCAGAAAAACCATCCAAGATTTTTCTGACGGAAAATCCGCTCGTGTGTACGCGGCATAAGTCCTCTCAATAAAATTATTAGAAATTTGTGCTTAAAGTAGAACTATAGGCAACACATTTTTTTTCATTTTGGATAGAATAAGGGAGGGGTATAGCCCCTGTCAGTTTATTTTTTACCATCCCTGTCCCATTGCAGAGATTTCCCTTCACTTCCTGCATATAGCCAAACAGGAAGTGAGAGGAAATCTATGCAAATTCATGGAAACCATTTCCCCCCCAGGCCCTCAGAACCCACTCGAAAATTTCAGGGCGGGTCTTAAACAGTAAGGGGTGTGGCCTTGACAGGAAGGGGTGGATCATCTTTAAATTAGGGGGTGCACAAGTTTAGTCAGGCCTAGGGCAGCACAAAACCTAAATACACTACTGACTGTCATATGTTGTAGAGCATGTGCTCTTCCATACCTAGAAGTATTTATTTTGGCTCCTGGTGTTGAACAGAGCAGTGGGTATGTGCTTTTGAAGACAGAGGTATTAAAGTGAAACTGGCACCCAAATAACAAGTCTGCGTTTCTGACCCCTCCTGCTTGCTGAAATGCTAAACAAAACACCTGAGTGGCAAAAAAGTTAACTAACATACTTACCTTTCCCCCAGCTTCCACCTGCAGCACCTAGACAAGATTGGTGTCATTCCCCTGCTGAGAACCCGGGTAATGTTAAATAACCCAAATTTCTGCTGAAAAGACAATCCTGTGTTGTGCTGCCGCATTTTCTTGTGAGGTTTGAAGTACTCAACATTCCCAGGGGGATTTCAGTGACAGGTGATGGTGAATATATATCTAATTTTTACCACTGCAATTTCCTCCTTAAAGCCCAACTCCGGATATGAAAAAAAAAAAAAAACTGGCAGGTGGCACCCCCACACACAAACACTGAAAGTGTTAACTTCTTGTAAAGTATAGGGGTACAGGGATAAGGTGTAATCCTTACACTTGGTCCTGTAGGCTTCCCCCAACAGTGTGACCAATCCAATGAAGCCTTTGCTAAGGCACTCCAGATTGAGGACTAACACCTGCCTCCTCCACTTACAGTGCAGGTTCACTAGCCCCACATTGTACTTGATGACACCAATCAGGGCTGCCAATAAAAATCACGAGGCCCTGTACAGCCTACCTGACAGGGCCGACCTCCACGAAAATATCAAAACAATATTTTAACTAAAAATACACTAAAATTATTATTCATTATCATTAAAGTCAAACATAAACATAACTTACAAGATTCCTGCTTAATCTAAAAGATAAAACTTTATTGATTTAATAATAAAGTTCTGTGTGCAAATGAGATCTCTTTCACATGGGTGATGTGGTCTGTCCAGTATGAATCAGTGCTTTGGTTTTTTAAATGTGTCTGGAGCTATGTGTCCTAATTTGAATGGTGTGTGGTTGCAGGTGTGCGGCCCCAAACTGAAGGCCACTCACCCACACCTGCACACTTATCAAATTAGGACCTGTGGCTGTGTTCATACAGCTGCTGCATCCTCAGAGTAACAGCCAGCTCCATCGCAAAAAAGTGCTCATTTACACCGTGTGGGTCAGAGAACAAGTGTGAATGAGCCCTTCATTTTTAAAATTATTTTTTACAATTTTTTTAAAATTCTTTTTTACATTTTTTTTAAACAATTTTTTACAATTTGTTTTTTTTTGACATTTTTAAAATTATTTTATTTTGAGGGGGCGTTGATAAGATATCAGGGGACACAGGAATTGAGGACACAGATTCTTCAGTTCCTTTCTTTGCAGCCTCTGAAGATGAATGAACAGGAGACAGAGGCTCCTGTTCATTCATAAACTGAAGCATAGTAAGCACAGTTTACTATGTCCGGTTATCAATGTATACAGGCAGGGCTGGACTTACTATTGGGCTTGACTGGGCTTACAGACGCCGAGAGTGGCCGAAAGCCGCCGAGATATACAGGACATCTGGCTCTGTATCTTGGCGGCGCCATTTTTAAACTGAAAGGCTGCAATGACAAGGCAGCGATGACACTGGAGCAAGGCTACACTGACAAGTCTGCAAATGACACTGGGGCAAGGCTATGCTGACACTGACAAGGCTGCAGATGGACACTGATAAGGCTGCATTGATGGGCATTTAAATGTAAGTTTTTTTTTTCCTTAAAATTCCCTCCTAAACTTGGGGTGCGTGTTATACGCCGGCGTGTGTTATACGCTGATAAATACGGTAATTATAATTTTATCCATTTAATCGTGGACCCAGGATGAATACCAGTACAGTATTCCCCACTTATACGCTTATATATTATCTACTTTTTATGAGTAGCCATTTGGCTGTTTTGTCTTGTCCAATTAAACAGAAGTTCTTTAATACTGCACTGAGTCTGGCGCACCTCGTCCTTTTCTATTTCTGTTTTATAGAGATGTGCATATGTATAGAAGGGTAGGGCCCGAAAGTGACTGAAGCCCAGGGGCCCCCACCACCCTAAGTCAGGGGCCCCCACCACCCTAAGTCCTGCCCTGGATACAGGAGTGATCTGTACCAATCCCTGACGACAATAGACCCACCCACAGCTCAGAGTGCAGGAGAAAAGAGTACAGAACTGAACTCTACTGGAGCAGGGAGTAATACAGCTTCTTCAGCTGCCCCTACACCTAACAAACATTTACCCATTGCAGTGTGGAGGGGTCCACTGCAGTTTTTTTTTTTCTCTCCCTCCATTTATGCAACTGCTTCAGTGAAGCTTATGCTCTATGGTGCTCAGGGCTTAAAGCTGGCCATAGATGAGCCTCTTTCGCACCGCATTAAATCATGGGATGTCCATGTATGAATGGATGGGAAAGATTGACACTCATAATGTAAATCAGAAAGGAAATGTTGTCTTTCTTATGATTTTATGCGGTGCGGAGGAGGCTCTTCCACTGGATACTGAGACCAAAGGTAGATCTGTACATGCGATTTACACCTGCAGGGGTGCTGCTATCTGGTGAGTGTGGAACTGAGAGGGGAGCACGAGTGTTATTCACTTCTCTGCACAGAAGCTGTGATCAATTTTCTACTTAAGTCACTTTGGAAAACCTGCACAAGTCACTTTGGAAAGTCACTATAAGGACATTATATAATTTGTTATACAATTTGTCCTTTTTTACTGCCATTACGTGGACTTTTAGAATTTTTTGCATTAGCACTTTTTATATATGTGTTTTTCTATGAATCAATATTTGATTTTCAGGTATGCACTATCACTTTTCACCTCATTAGCACCTTGTTTGCGCTTAATGATTTATACGAAGGCTCGTGTATACGAGCATCTATGAGGATTTTGCACTGATCGATTGGTCACTACACATTTAAGTTTTTTGGCAGTACCACTTACCCCTCTATATCTACACATTAATATAGCCTCTTCAGCTCATCCTAGACCTAGCAAGCATTTAACCACTTGAAATGCGCAGGACAACACTGAAAAGATTTCTTTCTTTCCATCTGGGAGCAACTAAAAAATCATCCCTTGCAGTTTGGCTGTGCCTGCACTACAGTACAAGGGTTAATTGATTCCCAGATAGCAAGCAATTGTGCTGCAAGTTTGAAAATGACTTGCTAAGCTATTGCTAGACTTGCCAGGCTTCACAAGTTTGTTGCACAATTGCAGCAAGTCTGCATTGCATGACTCCAGATCAACTTTATTTGCAAGCATACTGCAAGTCTGCAGGTTCTGGTTCAGTTATGTTGTGCAATTGTCATCCCACCACAGGGGGCACTGTGACTTGCAGAGCTCTTGCTGTAGACTCACCGTAAACTCTTCCTAGATACTTGCCACTCAAATTTGCTACAAATTGGAAAAGTGTCAACTAGAACTTGTGTTGCAAGTGTACAACTTGCCAGTGAAAATGTGCAGCAAGTTAACAGACTTACAAATCAACACTGCCACAGATTTGTGGCAAGTTATCCTTGCTATCTGGGTTGTTTAGCGGAACATTAAAAGGAGATTTACTTACCCGATCTTCTCTACAGCCAGACCAGTCCCCACAGCACCTGAACTCCTATGCTCCAGTGGTCTAGGGTCCTGACGTCATCAAGACCAGAACAAGGTACATAGCCTTGCAATGGAGGAAAGGACGCTGAGGGACAGTCCGCTGCTGGATCATGGGCGATCGCCACCTGCCGAGGGAGTGGAAGATCAAGCAACTAAAACTGTTTCTCCAAACAAAGTGTTAATAAACCCAGGACCCTGCATTCACTATATCTGGTCTCCCACAGAACATGGAAATTATTTTAGTAAATATAAACTGCTAAATATCTTTTCTCATCAGCAGTATATACCCTGTTTCCCTGAAAATAAGACCTAGCATGATTGTCGGTGATGGCTGCAATATAAGCCCAACCCCCCAAATAAGCCCTAGTTAAAGTTCTTGTAGGTCTTATTTTCAGGGTAGGGCTTATTTTCGGGGAAACAGGGTAGAGCTTATTTGGGGGGTAGAGCTTATATTGCAGCCATCACCGACAATCACGCTAGGTCTTATTTTAGGGGAAACAGGGTAGCAGTCTTGTGACTTCTGTCAGTGTTTGGTTACAGCTTGTAGGAGGAGTTTTCATTCTCCTCTAACTGTCCTATGAGGCTGAAGAACCCTTGACCCTCTGCCTGGACAGTCCTAATTGGCCCTGTGCTGATTACATGCACCCTCCCAAGAAAAAATTTAACTCTCTAGCAAGCACACCAAACTGAGCATGTGCAGAGTGCCCCCAAGGCTCTGTTCTATCAGGAGATGGAGTGGGGACTGTGGAAGAAGGGGAGGATCAGAGAAGACAGGATTAAATAGCCTTTTTACACAATGAAGCATTGTGACATCATGTTCAGGTATGGAGATGGCTTTAAGGACTCCAAATGGGTACAGACACTGTGCAAAAAAAGCTCACCAATGGGAGTCCTAGAACAGTGTCTGTCACAATTTGGAGTCCTTCAAGCCATCTCCATGCCTGAACATAATAGTAGTTCAAGGCTTGTCATGATTTGCCATGTGGTGAGTGTATAGATTGGTGGAAGGACACCATGGTGGAAAATCACCTTGTAACACTCAATGCTGGATTTTGTCTGTCTTCTGGTGAGTGGTTTGTGAGTTTACACTTAGGCCCTGTTCACACCTGAGTGGTTTTCAGCTTGTAAAACGCTCAGCTCTGAAGATCCAAAATGCACAACAAGCAAAATCCCATTAATTTCAATGGCCCCTGTGCACATCTATCTGTCGTCTGAAGCTCAAAAAAGTACATGAGGTTCTGTTTGGCAGATTACAAGCATTTTTGGTCCCATAGGGGTTGATTTACTAAAGGCAAATCCACTTTGCACTATAAGTGCACTTGGAAGTGCAGTCGCTGTAGATCTGAGGGGGATATGCAAGGAAAATAAAAAACAGCATTTTTGCTTTATACATGTTTGGATGATAAAATCAGCAGAGCTTTCCCTCATTTAAGATCTACAGCGACTGCACTTCCAAGTGCATTTGTAGTGCAAAGTGAATTTTCCTTTAGTAAATCAACCCCACAGACTTCAAGAGAAACGCCTGACTTGAGCAGAAAAACGCTCGTAAAAGCTTTCTATTGGCTAAACAAAAATGCCTGAAGCTGTAAAACACTTGTAATACACTTCTAAAACACTTTCAAAAAGCTTGTAAAAAGCTACAAAAAAACGCCCGAAAAACGCCAGTAAATCGATACACTCAGGTGAGGTTACTATTGCAGCAGATCCTTGGAGCATAGAGAAGATTCTCTGGTCACGTCACCCAGTCACTATTGGAACTTTGCTTATTCATTCATTGTATATAAATGGATATTTGTTTTTCACTGTGAAGCGTTGCACTTTGTCTTTTGCCATTATATGATTATTTGAGGGTTGTATATTGACCTTTTTAAGTGGCAGCTGCTATAGAATTATTCAGTGCACTTTCACTTTATTGCTCTTACGTTAACCCTTGCAGTCCAGGTACAGCCCCATTGCAATGGATAATTTAAACATTTCCCGGAGATGAGATTTAAGTTTTATTCAGCGTTTTAGCAAGGGGGAGGGGTGGGATATTTAAAAAGTGGACCTAATCTGTTGCTTTGCCCTGGCCACTAATATGGGTCCACAAATTTGGGAACCTTCCTATAGTGGATGAACTACACTAGCAATTCAAATGAACACATCATCATAACACTAATACACAGCACAGCATGGCTTCTATGGCTGATGTTTGAAATCAGTATCTAACACAGATGTATAACAGAATGCACTCTATATAATAAGATGGATATTATATATTTAAAGTATACAGTGCATTCTTCCTCTTCTTTTTCACCGACTTCTTATCTCATGTCTGCAGTTTTAGGCAGTTTTTGAAGCCAGAAGAACAGGAGGAACCGGTTCCCCAGTTCTATCGATTAGTGCAGTGGAATGTGTGGAGGGGAGGCAGGATGACAGCTGTCACTGAGCTGCTGGAACACAGGTGACATCCGCCTGTAGTCCCTACACCTGCCTGCCTGCTCCCTCCACACCCAGCAATCATCACCTAGGAGAGAGGTGTAGCACCCTAATCCAGTGTAGTCTGCTGCATAAGGTGGAGCCTCTGTCTCTCCTCCTCCATGACCATTTTGATAAGATATCTGCCATCTGCTCATTTCACACAATCCTGAATATCCAGGAGGAAGGAAGGGGACAGCATAGATCTGCTGCTCATTAGGATCCAAGCAGACTCATCCAGGATAATCCATTTCCCCCATCATCATCATCAGCCATGGATGGGGAGATGGGTGCCTCCTGACTTGTCTGATCTCCAGCCTCCTCCCTTCTCTACTCCTCACTGTGCGATCAGGCTGCCAGCAGACACAATGGCCAAACAATATGATGTTTTATTCAGACTGCTGCTGATTGGGGACTCCGGGGTTGGCAAAACATGTTTGCTGTGCCGATTCACAGACAACGAATTCCATCCATCCCATATCTCCACAATAGGTAAGGAAGGCTTTGCTGCTTGCTTGCATTGATGAGCTGCCTCTGGTAATTGGAGATTATAGTGATCAATGTGTGTTTACATGCTGTCAATGCTGGTGAAAACATGCATTCACTGTACAGGCTTTTCTTGATAAATATACCCTTGGCTTATTTGTATGTGCCTCTAATTAGTACATAGAGAGCAGCATTAATAATGGAGCTATTCATAGACTCAGTCAGTGATACATTTATTGTAACTGTTTTTTTGTAAACAAAAAAGAAAAATATCTTGGTTTTGCTTTGATCATATTGTTTCCTTTTTAAAGATGCAAAACATTTTTTTCTGATTTGGCTACCCTGTTGCCATGAATTAGCAGAGATGTCCCTGTTCTCTTCAAAGCTTGTCCCATTCCTTCATTTCTTCCACCTGTAATTCCCGGATGACTAAAAACATCAGCTGTTGGCTGGGAGTTAATGCCAGTTTTTTTTCCATCAGCTTCTGAGAGCTGATGACCCACAATGCTGTCCCTTATGCTGAAAGGGGGTATGTTGGCAGATCCTAGTTCAGGTTAAAGCCAAATACCTGTTAGGGACAAGTGTTGATTCTCCTGCGGTATCTTTGTTATAATGGGGAAATGTTTATTCACAAATTCGGATATCAGATTGTTAAAAACATAGTGTGCCCATTTCCAGAATGGATAGGGTTGGAAATATTAAGATATATAGTACAGAGCAGTAATTCTCATCTAGGGTTCCATGGATTCTCAGTGTTCCTCCAGGGGTTGCCGGAGGGTTCATTGAGCTGTGGCTGATTGACCTCCTGTTTGATGGTGTCCACATAGTTCTGGGGTCAACGTCACTTGGCAGAGCCAGCTGCAGGACACCAGGGATCTTTTAGGGTGACATTCTGACCACCACTCTAAAGGAGGCATTCTTCCCATTGCCCACCAGCGTAAGGGTCATTTTTCCACTGACCCCCAGTAAATTGGTTTGGCAGGGGTTCCCCCAAGACCTAAAAATTATTTTGAGGGTTCCTCTAGGCTAAGAGGGTTGAGAAAGGCTAGTATAGAATATACTATATATTATATAGTATATAATATATAATGCACATATATATTACTTTACCAAGCTATTGATTTATCTTAATCCTTTACAGTAAGCCATATCATGCAAATATATAATTGCATTGGTTAATACTGTAAATATACAACTGTACAGGTGACTGTTGCGACTGCAGGGCTGTCATACTTAAATTCAAGATGGCTTTGCTGAATCATAATATTTAGAGAATAGGCATTGGCCAGAGTGCTTTGTAATATTTCAAGGAATTTACCACTCCTCTATCAGAACCACCCATTAACTGGTCAATTACTGCCTGTGCTTGGCATTCTTTTCTAAATGACATCATGCAGTGTAACCCTAGACAGTCTGTACAGAGGATAAGCAGAGAAAGGTATGCCGTCCAGATTCTTTATGGTAATGTTAACAAAAAATCCCCTTTTCCGTGTAAATCACTTTTTAAACTGATTATTTAAATTTCTGCACACGAGAAGGAGGTCATTAGGCGATGCAGTCAGGCTGCTTTAGTAATATGAGATTATATGCAACAGAAATTGTATTCTATTCACAATTAACATACGTGTAACACACAAATGCAGACATATGACTGTATAATTCAGGAGCCAGGTAGTCTAGACTGAGAGCCAACAGACATTTTAAAGAAGAAGTGTGGGCTACATGGGAAAAAAAAAACACATACAGTACTTACCTATATGGCTGCAGCATCATTATGATGCTGCAGCTGTCCCCTGCTGGCTCTACACTGAGAACTGAGCGATCAAAGACCACTGACTGTCAGTCAGCGCTTTCTGCTCTGCCCCCTCCAGCGCTCACTGGAAGCACTGGGCTGTGGAAGGGGCAGGAGTGGCTGGCTCAGGCTCTCAGCGGAGTGCTAAGAAGCTGATCCAGCTGCCCATCAGGCATCTGGGTGGATCCAAGTAGGGATCCTTCCAGAGCCTGGACTGGCTCTGTGATATAAGCTGACAGCGGGCTTTAACTGTGACCCAAATGAGATGCTCTGGCCATAATTTCCTTTTAGGGGCCAGTTCACACAAGATGCAGTTCCGTGCGTTTTTTTTTCTGCACTAAAAATGCATGCACTGTGTTTTTCATGTATTTCAATGGCTCTAGTTCACAGTAATGCAGTCAGTTCCAATCAGTTTCCGGTCAGTTTCTGCACCGGAAACTGACTGGAACTCACTGCACTGGTGTGAACTAGAGCCATTGGAATACATAAAAAAACACTATGCATGCATTTTTAGGGCCAGTTTACACCACAAAAATGCGCTCCGAATATGTTCTGTATCAGTTTTTGCTTACAGTTCACACCACACGCAGTTCCAGTGCATTTTTGATACAATTTGCTAGGTTCCAGTACAGTTCTGTGCAGAAAAAATGCAGCACGCGCTACTTTTTTGCTGCACCGGAAGCTGACTGCACTGGTTTGAACTAGAGCCATTGGAATACATGGAAAACACTGCATGCATTTTTAGTTCAGAAAAAAAAGTGCACGGAACTGCATCTGATGTGAACTGGCCCTTAGGGTAAATCTATACTTAGAACAGATTTATTTTACCAACTATTATGCTTTAAAGCAGGCATTCTAAGGATCCTTTCTTACATGTAGGCCTTATGCACACTGGACTTTTGACAATCTCTCCTAGACACCTTTCCTCCTGGCAGCAGTGTTTCAGGAGAAAAAAATGTTTGAGCCTTTTAAATGTGTAGGCACCTTAAGGCGCGTTTAGTCACGTCAAACGCTTGGACAAAACGCACCTAGCGTTAATGTGCATTTACACACATTTACAAAGGTTTTTTTTTTGCCAAAACGCTGCTGCTCCTGAATGCACTGGCAGTGTTTTTTTTTTTTTTCTGCTTATAAACTCCCCTAAATACCTATGTGTGCATAGACACATAGGCTAACATGCAGGGGAGTTTAGAAGCAGAAATAAAAATGACAGACGCCCCTAACAGCAGTGTGTATGAGGCCTTACCATTTTCTTCTGCTGCTGGGACCTTACAACTGAACTCCGATAACAAAAAAAAAGCTTTCATTTGTATATATCCCTCAATAGACACAAGGATATAAATCCAGTTTGTGTACACCAATTGCCTTTATAAATATTATAAATATAATATTAAGATATTACCTTGTAAAAGTAGTGGTGACATCATTACTGTGCTGCCTGTGCAGAGAGCAGAGCTGTGGGAGTGGCCTATCAGCTCCACCCACTACCAGCTGCCTGCAGAAAACTATACCAGGGGGTGGAGACAAGACCAGTCGTCCTGCACATGAAGAGAATGCAGCACTGACTGGTCTTTATTACAAAAAGCTCTTGAACTAGGCAGAGTTTTACACTGGATTACTGCACAGTATTTACAAGCAATGTTGCCAACCACAAATTGCGGCTAAAAATGTCCTCTGCTGCACATTATTTAGACAGTATATCAGAGTTCAGAGTTAAAGTGTTTGTAAAGGCTGAAGGTTTTTTCACCATAATGCATTATCTGCATTAAGGTGAAAAAACCTTCTGCTTGCAGCTCCCCCCTTCCCCCATCTCCCCACTATATTTACCTAAGCCCATTCTCCATCTAGCGCTGTGCATGAGAGCAGAAGCTCTCTCCGCTCTCTCCTTCCTCATTGGCTCAGAGATAGCTGCTGTCAATTACAGCCAGTGATGGGGCCAAGTCGGGCTCTGTATGTCTACGGATACACAGAGCCTGGCTCAAGATCGAGCCTGCACAGGTGCCTCCATAGCAGGCGGCCTACTATGTTGGGCACTCAGAGGGTGGGGGGGGGGGGAGTGTTGCCAGGAACGCTGGCAAGGGACCCAAGTAATGGAAGATCGGGGCTAGTATGTGCAATACTATAGCACAGAGCAGGTAAGTATAACATGTTTGTTATTTTTTTTTAATAAAATTTGGTCTTTTACAATCACTTTAAGAAAAAAATGGTCCTTTTGACTAACGAGCATACATGACTGACACTAGTCTCCTACCCGTTTTCCACACCCAGCCAATGCGAACATCTGAGCAATATTACAGGGGCCTGGCTGTGGTGTTCTTTGCCCAAGGCAACTACTGGCTTGCCTGCTGAGTACAGCTTTGCATTCAAGTATACAGTATGTAAATGCAATTAATAAAATGATTTAATGTGTAATTTTAACATCAGGAGCCATTTTTATTTTTAAATCTGTAATTGTCTGACGACGCTGCCAGGTCCTTGTTAACGTGCTTTCTTTTATAGGGACACTATGCCCTATGTCCCTAAATGTGCTCCTGTATTTTCATATGTCACACAGGCTTCTGAGGCAGATTAGGCTGATTTACTAAAAGAGTTATTAACCTTCACAAATACATTGTGTGAATATTTACCAAAATTATCCAATCATGAGAAAAGCAAATTCCTGTTTACTTATTTCATCTCCACATGACTAGTTAATTGAAAGGAATATTCACACGTTTTTTTTGTGTGAAGTTTCTCAACTCCTTTAATAAATCAGACCATAAAATTGGTGCTTTTTAACACATACTACACATACATGGTCCATTTTTTGTCACCACCAGGAATGCATATTTGTAGATGTGAAATGGCTGCAAAGAAGCGTCGAGAGATCAGCATCACTGCATTGCAGCAAAGGATTAAAAAAAGGGGGAAACACATTTTATAAAAAAAAAAAAAGAAAATTATTTATTATAAACAGTGCTTTAGCAGACTATGGGGTTGATTCACTAAAGGCAAATATACTGTGCACTGCAAGTGCACTTGCTCCAGGGCTTAGTAAATGAGGTAGCATTTCACTTTGCAAAGACTACTCAATCACATGCAAGGGAAATAAAAAACAGCATTTTTGCTTGTGCATGATTGGATGATAGAAATCAGCAGAGCTTCCCTTCATTTCAGAGCTCCCCCTCAGATGTAGAGCAATTGCACTTGAAGTGGACAGTATATGCACAGTATATTTACCTTTAGTAAAACAACCTCACCATCTCATATGGAGCACCATGCTATTGATGGCAATAGAAAGACCTTGAAAATGTTATCTATCAACTAATATTGTTTCTGGATACTGACTGCCTGTTTCCTAGTGTTAGCACAGCACATAGTATGCGTATACAGTATATATTTATATTGTGACAATCTAGGGGTTTTGTAGCTCAGTGGTAGTGCAAAACAGTGGGTTGACTCCACACCAGAAGTGAATTTTCAGGGCCTTTTCTGTCCACTTTTATTTAAAAAGACAAAAAAGAGTTCCACAAACAACATATCAGTTGCCCACGCAGGAATTTCCACAATCAAATAAATGAAAGAGTATTCAGCCTCCCTCTCTTTGCAGCTTTACTGCTCACGCTTATTACCTTTGGTCCTCCTGTCCATCAAACACATCCCAGTGCTCGTGCACCAACCACTGTACCACTCGCAGCTGGTTTCCTATCCTGCAGCTCCCTGCTGCTCCATCATTCACAGGCTCATGGCTCTGTCTGTCCTGGACACCATGGTGCAAACGTGTACCTCTCTCTGGTCCTAACACACACTGACCCCAATGGCAGAGTGGGCAACTGACCTCTAATCCTGAAACTACTGTGAAGGAAACACACCTGCTGCATCACTAATGTGCTTGTTTCCTCCAAAATTTAACCTAGACTGTCATTTTAGACCATGGCATGGGCTCGCTTGGCCACAATACCATATGTATATATGCAAATTTCATCACTGTGCCTACCTCATGCCCCTAAGATACCCACAATCAAGTGCAAATGATGACTGATTTTGTGTAGAAAGGAGATGGAAAAGCCATGACATAAACATGCATGATCTTATCAGCTAAGCATAAATGTTTATGCCCTATAAAGACACCCAAGTAATGTCTTTAACTCTTGGGGACAGTAGTGATCGTTTAGGAAGTTCCATCTTGAGAATTCTATTAATCCTGGGGTTGTCTGCAGTGGTGGGGGTTATCCTATAGATCCATTATTCACCAGGGTTCCTCCAGAGGCTACAAAGAGTCCCTTAAGTTGTGGCTTATTGATTTTCCATCTGATGGTGCCTGCATGGATCTGGAGCCAACACCACTTGGCACAACAAACAGAATGACACCAGAGATGTATTTAGCTGTTTGTAAGGATGGCAGTTGGACTGCCACTGTAGGGGAGCATTCTTTCAACCATTGTAAAGGGCATTTTTCCCACTGACCACAGGGAAGTTTTTAGCAAGGGTTCCTCGAGACCTGGAAATAATTCTAATGCCGCGTACACACGAGCGGACTTTACGGCAGACTTTGCCCGGCGGACTTTTCGACGGACTTTACGACGGACTTTCTAAATGAATGGACTTGCCTACATGCAATCCACCAAAGTCCGACGGATTCGTACGTGATGACGTACGACCAGACTAAAACAAGGAAGTTCATAGCCAGTAGCGAAATAGCTGCCCTAGTGTCGGTTTTTGTCCGTCGGACTAGCATACAGACAAGCGGACTTTTCGACCAGACTCAAGTCCGTCGGACAGATTTGAAACATGTTTCATTTCTAGGTCCGTCAAACTTTTGAGAAAAAAAAGTCAGCTGGAGCCCACACATGATCGAATTGTCCGACGGGCTATGGTTCGCCGGACCAAGTATGCCGTAAAGTCCGGTCATTTGTTTGCGGCATAAGGGTTACTCTGGTGAAAAAAAGTTGAGAAAGGCTGCTACAGATAGATATCTATTATAGATATAGAATGTTCTGCAGATGTTACTTTTATCAGTCTTAGCAGATGATGATGATGATCATCTTTTGTCTGGTACCTCAGCTGCAACATACTTCTAAAATTCCTGAGACACACTGTATATCCTGAGTATATAACAAAACTTTGATTGGCTGAGATGGAAAATTTTGGTTAACAGTTCATTGCTCATTATTGTCAGTGGCCAAAAAAAGCCTGGTGCTATATACAGTATCTCACAATAGTGAGTACACCCCTCACAATTTTGTAATTTTTTAAAATATATCTTTCATGTGACAACACTGAAGAAATGACACTTTGCTACAATGTAAAGTAGTGAGTGTACAGCTTGTATAACTGTGTCAATTTGCTGTCCTCTCAAAATAACTCAACACACAGCCATTAATGTCTAAATCACTGGCAACAAAAGTGAGTACACCCCTAAGTGAAAATTTCCAAATTGGGCCCAAAGTGTCAATATTTTGTGTGGCCACCATTCTTTTCCAGCACTGCCTTAACCCTCTTGGGCATGGAGTTCACCAGAGCTTCACAGGTTGCCACTGGAGTCCTCTTCCACTCCTCCATGATGACATCACAGAGCTGGTGGATGTTAGAGACCTTGCGCTCCTCCAACTTCCATTTGAGGATGCCCCACAGATGCTCAATAGGGTTTAGGTCTGGAGACATGCTTGGCCAGTCCATCACCTTTACCCTCAGCTTCTTTAGCAAGGCAGTGGTCGTCTTGGAGGTGGGTTTGGGGTCGTTATCATGTTGGAATACTGCCCTGCAGCCCAGTCTCCGAAGGGAGGAACTCATGCTCTGCTTCAGTATGTCACAGTACATGTTTTCATTCATGGTTCCCTCAATGAACTGTAGCTCCCCAATGCCGGCAGCACTCATGCAGCCCCAGACCGTGACACTCCCACCACCATGCTTGACTGTAGGCAAGACACACTTGTCTTTGTACTCCTCACCTTGTTGCCCGCCACACACGCTTGACACCATCTGAACCAAATAAGTTTATCTTGCTCTCATCAGATCACAGGACATGGTTCCAGTAATCCATGTCCTTAGTCTGCTTGTCTTCAGTAAACTGTTTGCAGGCTTTCTTGTGCATCATCTTTAGAAGAGGATTCCTTCTGGAATGACAGCCATGCAGACCTATTTGATGCAGTGTGCAGCGTATGGTCTGAGCACTGCAAGGCTGACACACCACCGCTTCAGCCTCTGCAGCAATGCTGGCAGCACTCCTACATCTATTTCCAGACGAATAGTAGCATAAGATCCCCCCAGCAACAAAAGATCCCTCACCAGAGACAACTGACCTCCCCAGCAACAATAGACTCTCCCCCTGTAAAAATAGATCCCCTCCAGCAACAATAGATCCCCCAGCAGCCAGCATCAATAGACCCTCCAGTAAACCCCAGCACCCCTTGCCATTACATACATTCAGAGCTGGAGGTGCCGGAACTGCGTTCCTGCTGGTAAAAAAGCCCTGTATATAGTATATATAATCCAATGTGACATGTGATTAAATGTATATAGTCAGAATGAGACCGTACAAAGGGTTTTCAATAATATAACAATTTCTATGGCATAGATAGTGTTGCATGCATTAACTGGGTCTGGGATATCATTAATTCACTACTTTAACAAGTTTATACATGTAAATGTGATATTATTATTAAAACTTAAATGCCACTGTTAGCAGTCCTAACAGCCAACTATACATGCAGAACATCTCACTGCACACAAACCAGTGTCCATCCATGCATAATGACCTGAAGTCTTAACACCCCCACTCCATCATATATACTTAATGCACATCTTATAATGCGGTTGCTATGCAGCAGTGTTCTGGTGACTGCACTGTGAAGAATTCTGACGTATTTTTGTGAGCAAGATGTTCCAAAATTCATTAATGTGCTAAATATGAGATCACCATAGAGACTGATTAGATGTGACGTGGTCACTAGTTATAGGCATAAGCACAAAAGTGCATATTACCTTTTAAGCAATCGTTATGGTGAATATTGTATATAGGTTATAATACTGACCTTATTTATTGAGTCACAGCAGAGACATAGAGGACTTAGCAACTTGCTAGTGCCAAATCCCAACACATGAGGTTAGTTTAGCCGGTATATGTACAATGTATGTATTGTAAAGGCAGATGTAAAAGATAAAAATAAATACAGCTTTTTTGTATTACTTTTTTTTTTAAAGTAACTAGTGTATATACCTGGATTTGACATATTAGCATCTTACAGTCCCTATACAGCAAAGCATAGACTGGGGGAGGAAGAAGCAGCACACGGAGCCAATCAGTACTGCAGTGCAATGCTGATAGGACTAGAAAATTGATTGCCAGTGTGATGAGCTCAGCAGTGTTCTGCTTTTCTTTTCACTGTACAGTCACAGGCTGAACGAAGAAACAAGACCTGTAAGTATTACTTAAAGTGGTTCTAAAGCATATTTTTTTTTACTTTATTACATTTTCCTCATTAAGGTACAAAACGTTCTGCAAGCAGCTCCCCACCAGACCCCCATTATCAGACACAGCAGGGGGAGCCATTGGATACTGGTGCTGTGGCTTGCTTTGGGGGCACTTGGCAGGAGGGATGGAGCCAGGAGTGTTGATGGGGGACCAGAGAAGAGGAGGATCGGGGCTGCTCTGTGCAAAACCACTGCAATGGAGAAGTATACCATGTTTGTTATTAAAACAAAACAAAACAAAACAAAAAAATAAGGTTTTACAATAACTTTACCTGCAAGAGACAAAAATCAGGAATTGGGTCTCCTACCCTGCCAAACAGCGCGTGGTGTGGTAGAGCTGTGTAAATCCCAGGATTGGATAGACAGACTTAAATGTATTTAGGTCCCTAGAGAATGAAATGGCAGTCATTGCAAAATTTTATATCACACTATATTTGCACAGTGGTCTTTCAAATGCAATTTTTTTTTTTTTTTACACTTTAATGATTAAGAAAAAAAAAAACAGTAAAGTTAGCCCAATTTTATTGTATAATGTGAAAGACGATGTTACACCAAGTAAATAGCTAAACTAACATGTCATGCTTTAAAATTGTGCATGCTCGTGGAATGGCGACAAACTAAGGTAGTTAAAAATCTCCATAGGCGGCGCTTTAAATTTTTTGTTTAACAAGTTACCTGTTTAGAGTTACAGAGAAGGTCTTGCACTAGAATTATTGCTTTCGCTCTAATGATCACAGCGATACCTCACATGTGTGGTTTGAACACCGTTTACATATGCGGGCTTATGTATGCGTTTGCTTCTGCGTGCCAGCTCGGAGGCTTTTACTTTTTATTTTTTTATTTTTACACTGTCCCTTTTATTTTTTTTAAATTTCTATTACAAGGAATGTAACCATTCCTTGTAATAAAAATAAGCATGACAGGTCCTCAAAAAGACCCCAAATTTCTCATTTACCTTTAAAAGCAAAAAAAATCATTTTGACTTTAAGAAAAAAAATCCCATTGATCTGCTTGAGGACCGGAAGTGACATATCCAATGAATTAGACAGCCAAACATTTTTTTTAGCTTTAGATAAAGTCTGTATTTCATTGAAGAAGGGGGATGCAAACACAACAAGAACTAATTAGAACTCTCTACAAGTAAGGGGAAATGATCTCTTAGACCAGGGATACGCAATTAGCGGACCTCCAGCTGTTGCAAAACTACAAGTCCCATCATGCCTCTGGGTGTCATGCTTGTTACTGTCAGAGTCTTGCTATGCCTCATGGGACTTGTAGATCTGCAACAGCTGGAGGTCCACTAATTGCATATCCCTGTCTTAGACTGTTGTCACCAAAACCAGTCTTCTTGTTAGAAGATTTACCCCCCCCCCCCTTTGGTGACATCTGTAAAATTTTGGATTTCCCAGCACTTTCTGTCTTGGTGACAACAACCATCAAGACAAACAGAAGAGTACATCTACACAGCGGGGGCACAGACAGCAGTAATGCCTAGTATACACGATGAGAAAATCGGACAAAAAGTACCGCTTTCAGAGCGATAGTCCAATAATCTGATCAATAGCACACAGCTTTCGAGAGCTGATCATGACAGTTCATGCTAAATTATCCAAAGGGAAAAGCACGAAAAATGTTCTCGTATGATAACAGAACGGACAATTTTCGTGTAATTAATATGGTATTAGATAAATCGTGTGACCAAGACCACGCATGCTCGGAAACAAAAGAATACATTACAATACAACACATTACATCACTTCCAAAGTTGTATTCTGTCGTGCGAAAATTTTCATAACTTTAGTATTCTATTTGTTTTCGATACCAGACTAGCATGCAAAAAAAAAAATAAAACGTACGATCATTCGTCTGATATTCTTATTATGTGTACTAGGCATAAAACCTTTCCAGGGATCTAATCATTCCCATCCCCGGCCAAAATGTAAAAAAAGTCTGGGCTATAGATACACTTAGGAGCATATTTCTTTTTTTCTGTAGCAGTCCTGGCAGTGTCTTTTTTTGGTGCCACCGTGGCTCAGAGTGGAATCATCTAGTGATTGTAATCTGCGCACAGCCTTGCTGGCAGTATTCTTTCTCTTTGTACAAAGTGTGCAAGTGTAAGAATTCATGCTGGTTTGAAGCCAAAGGGTTGTCACACCAAATATTGCTTTAATTTAGATTTGTCTTCTGCTTTCTCACTTTGCGTTTCGTAGATTTATAAAAATAAACAATTAAAATACATATTTTTTTACTTTACAGCCTTCTTCTTACACCTGCCTAAAACTTTTGCACAGTACTGTATAAATGTTTATATGTTTTCAAGGTAAGGGCTCACATACTGTATACTTTAAACTCTGCCCCCCTGATGTCACATGCCTGTATTATGTGTTACCAACCTGAATCTATGCAGCAATCCCTTCTTCTAGGCTGCAACTTTTGAAATAGATGAGAAGAGAAGCAGTGCCTTCGAAGGGTAGCATTAGACCCCTTCCACACTGAGCCGCCCCAGGGCGCCAGCAGTAAAGCGGCGCTATTTTTAGCGGCACTTTACCGGTGTTTTAGCGGCGCTATTCGCCCACTAGCGGGGTGGTTTTAACCCCCCACTAGCGGCCGAAAAGGGGTTAAATCCGCCCACAAAACGCCGCTGCTGGCGGTATAGCAGTGCTGCCACATTGTTTTCAATGGGGAGGAGCGGTGGAGGAGCGATGAATACACAGCTGCAAAGAAGCTGCAGACTTTTTGTGACGCCCTGCCAGCGCAGTGCCCCAGTGTGACAGCACTCGTGCTGTCACACTGGGTTTGCAGCTGAGGCTTTTTTCAGGCACTTTACAGGTGCTATTTTTAGCTCTGTAGCACCTGAAAAACGCCTTAGTGTGAAAGGGGTCTAAAAGTAGTGGCTTTATCAAACAACAAAGTGGCAACTTGCAACAATAAGAAGGAAAAGCGCTCATCTAGGTGTCATGAATCTGCAGTAATGACATTTCTCGCCCTATCTGTTTCCTTACATCTCTGGTCTGGGTATCAACTTAAGGACCACGCTCTCACACCTGCATGTTTAGGTAATCTTTTCTCAGCATGGCTGCACCCTAGCCTCTAACAGGAAACACTATTTAACTCCATGCACTGCAAGCCAGCTTTGCCCAAGCGACAGTTGTGTATAGGCTTCTGGTGTGGCGGCCTGCTTTATGTTATCTCTGACTTCCGTGTACCGACCATGGCGTGTCCTTCTGACCATTCCTGTCTGCTAGTAACCCCGACCTTGGCGTACCTTCTGACCATTCCTGTCTGCTAGTAACCCTGACCTTGGCTTGTTCTCCTGACTATCCTGTGCTTAACCCTGAACTGCTGCTTCCGCTCTGTCCACCAGAGCCAGTCCGTGAGCATGAGCTGGGAGACCCCAGGAGCTGCGATCTGGAGTCAGCTACAGCCAAATCCATCCTCACCACTAGAGGCTCTGGTGAATACCTCCTGGCTCTTAGATTCCGCGCCCTGGGGAATCTTATGCTCTAGCTTCCTGCTTGGTCTGTGTCAGTGTTCAGGTGGAGCTGCTTTCCTGAAACACCCAGAGCTCCATCCGCAGCAACCAGCCAAAGGATCCACAACCTTAGTGGTGCACTCCTAACCCCTGCGGTGTGCCTCAGGTGACCTTACACTAAGTATCACCATTGTGGTGAGCCGGTCTTGTCCCGCTGGGGTGGATTCGGAGCAAAGCCCTCGGCTGTGCTGGTGGCTCCCAGCACTTCCTGGTAGGTCCAAGTTCCCTGGGAGGCAGAAGTAATGTCAGCACCGAAGGAGGAAGCGGAGGGCATGGCACACGTTCACAGCATGCGTGTTCCTTCTTACGTCTTACCACTTTGTTGTTTAATAAAGCCAGTACTTTTATGCAACACTTAGAAGGCATTTCTTCTCTTCTCACTTATCCACATACAGAGTTCTTTCTAGCTCTTCAACCAGCGGTAGCTACTGAGTCAAGCACCTAGGCCTAGTTGGATTATCACAGCCCCCATCCATGTACTGATAGCCCATATGCTAACTGTGGGCTGTTTTCTGCTTGTGCGCCAGATACCCCCCTTTTTCAACTTTTGAAATAGGAAGCAGGCAAGCCTGATTATATTACTTGATTGTAGAAGGAAACTGTTTACCTTTAGGCCTCTTTCACATGGGCATAACTGCTGACTTGTGATCTGTAGTGGACTGAATTTTCAGCTGATTCATGGTTAGAAGATTATTTGAAGAGGGATTTCACACTTTTACCCTCCATTGGATGTCCATTGGACGTGGTTGCACCGCAGTTGTGGAGCAGCCCTATTCACCTCTATAGGGCAGAGTGGCAGGCAGTATTGCCCGTGGAACGCAACTTTTACCCTCTTCATCTCACTGCAACCATGTTCATTGGATACGGTTACATCACGCTTGTGGAGCAGCCCCATTCACCTCTATGGGGCGCAATGGCAGGCAGCATCGTTTATGGAGCGCAACTTGTCCTATATTTTTGCCATACGGCAATGCACAGCTTCGTAGCTAAAGCAAAATTTATGGGACTGTGCAGCGGCCAATGCTTGGTTTTGACAGGCGGCTGAGGTGAGTTAAAAATGCACCTCATCTGCCTATTTTTTTTTTTTTACGCGTGACAGTGCTTGTGTGAAATAGTCATAATATAAACCATCTTATCAATATGTACACATATATTACAAAGCTTTGTTCCGGTGAACAGTTTGTCATGTTATGAAGCTTATACATGGGAAAATACATATTTGCTCATTTAACATGCAGGCACTGTTTCCTGCTTATTATTACTGTACGACGGTTGTGCTGTGCTGATCCACTGGCCATCTACTAAACAGGGTCTGTCTGCGTCAGAACAACAGACAGGGAGTGTCTCTTTTTTTTCTTAATGACTAGAAATAGGTACTTGTAACTGAAAATAATAATAATGTGATTTGATAATGCTCCATGGGCCCTAATGATTCATGTATATTTGGATTTTAATAATGGGACCCCAAAAATTGTTTTGTAACATAAGCACAATAGTGACTAACATAGTTGACACAACATGTATGCCATGCTACAATATACTTCTACTGCAGTGCATAGTTTACAGGAGAGTAAAAATATGAAAAAATTTTGATGTGTCCTAGTGTATGGCTTACCCACCCGTTATGTTACAATTTCTGCCCAGTTCCTCTGCAGACATGCAATATTATGGCTTTATTTTTATTTATTTTCTTGTGTTTGTATGGTGATTGTTTCTTATCACATTATACATAAATGATATGGACAAAAGTATGTGGACACCACTGTCTATTAGGGCTTATGTTTGGCCCCTTGGATCCAGTTTAAGTTACGAGTAATGCAACAGCATACAAAGGTAGCTTTGATATTTTGCACCTCCAACCTTGTGGCAATAACTTGGGGAAGGCCTTTTTTTTCACAAGAAATGGGGAAGGCCTTTTAATTTGTTCCAGCATGACTGTGCCCCTGTGCCCAAAGCTTCATGAAGGCAAAGTTTGACATATTTGGTGTAGATAATCTCAAGTGGCCTGAGCAGAATCTTGACGTCAACCCTATTGAACACCTGACATCACAAATGCTCTTTTTTTGGCTATATTGACAAAAAATTCTCATAGACCTAACCAAAAACCTTGTGGAACGCCTTCACGAATGATTGTAGGCTGTTAAAGCCACAACGAGGGGTAGGGATGCTTAATATTAAATTGGATCTTCACCTTTAATTTGAAGTTCCTTCTTCCCCACCCCTCTTCCCCTCTGCTGTGCTTTTTTTGTTTATTTAGCTTTTTTATTAGAAAAAAATTCTGGCCTGCCACCATGCACATCACTCGCTTAGGCTCACTGTGCCTCCTGTGATATGCATGTCACATATCCCAGCAGGCATAGTCCTTCATGGACATAAGAGGAGGGGGCGGTCCCAGCAGCCCACATCTGGAGGCACCTCTGGCTGTGCCTGGAACAGCTGGCAGCGTTTCGATGATGTCATGTAAGAAGATGGCGCACGGGACTGAGTGGGTGAAGAAGAAAAGAGCATTCTGCAGGCCATGCTGGATCTGCTGGGCAGGTGAGTACCTTAACTGTGCAGGACCCACAACCAGGTAAGCAGTGGTTAAAAAAAATTGAGGGGGGAAAGGGTTAATATCTGATGTCTATGGTTTTGGAATGGGATTGCCATAGTTTTTATATTGGTGTGATGGTCAGATGTCCACATACTTGTGGCCATGTAGTGTATATCAGTTAGCATTTGTAAACCTCATTAGAGTATCCTGAAATAATTTTATATGACAAATTACCTTGTTTAAAATAGTTTTTAAATATTTTAATGTCTCTGTTTCTTGACAAAGTATAATATAGGTTCTACTTACTTATCAGTAATGCATCATGACTTTTTATCTATCGACTATATCTAATTTTAAAGCAAAACGATTCCCAACGGAAAAAGCCTGCCAAGAAAATGCCTGCCAGGAAAATAAAATCCCATACATTATTGACCATTAATTAAAATATGTAAGGCAGGCTTGAATAATTCACAGCTGTTAGCTGTTAAGGTAACTGAAAAGTACAACTTGGGTATTGAAGAGTGTCTTTATTGCTCACATGAGGCACAAGGCATTATCTGGAGACCATTAAAGTTGCAAGCCTTTGTTTAGCATATATGAACTTTGTGCTTTTATGTTTTGCTAATACTGTGTCCATAGCTGCACTCATCAAAAACCACAATGAACCCCTTACTGGTATTTCCATGGATACAGAGAGCTACTGTTACATGCATCATCTTTATGCCTGGGTATGCTAGACAACCTGCTCTTAAATAGGGTGGTAGGACAATATAATGGGGTTGATTTACTAAAAGCAAATAGACTGCGCACTTTGTAAGTGCTATTGTACTCTGCAAAGGAATTTTCTCCGGAGCTTAGCAAACACTGTACCTAATGTGTTCCTGAGAGCTAAGGATTGGCATAACATATCTTTCATATTAGTTCATGTATATTCTGCCCTAGAATATATTCTAATATTGCAGAAATGTTAGATGAAGAATAGTGGACTTTACGGTTCTTACCTTGGCTTCCTACTTTAGGAAAGGGGTCTAGGCAAAGCTCACAGACATCTTCAAAAAGACCAGGTCTATATTTCCTGCCTCGCTAAGCCCAACCATCTTTTGTTTCTCCCTTTTATTCACCTGGCTAGCATAAAGTCGGCCATAGATGTAGCGTTTTTCTTTCCTGTAACCATAGGTGGCAATAGACAGTGCTGATAGCAGAATGCCTCCCGCAGAGACACCGTGTTCTCCCGGCAGGGGGGAGCGGGCAAGCTGTCCCCCTGGGAGAACAGGCAGGTTGTTACCAACATTAATCAATCGATCAACTTGGGTAAATTCAGCCTGCCCGTATATGGGGTTCGAATCTCGCCCGGTCCCAGCCGAGGCACCGTCTAAGATGGCTTTCGTTTCACACTAAGGAGATCAGAAGTCATAGGCACCCAAGATAGAATAAGACTTTGTCAGTTATCATTCTACAGTAAACTATTCCATCTGCGTGGCCGGGATGTGAGAGAGAGGAGATGTGCACCGCTGCAGCTCCCGCCATCCTCCTGACTAATCCACTGGAATCCTGGCTATAACTTAGCCATAAGCACTTGCCTGCTGTCTGAGGAGCTGCTTCGGTTCTCCCCATGCCATGTCACCTGAACCCTGATTTTTCCCCTGACCTACAAAAGAAACGGCGCTCATTCACTGATGTCCGCAGACGCCTGCGTGAGAAAGGCCTGATCTACAACATGCTGTACCCTAGCCACCTGAAGGTCATCCACAATGGCTCTGCTAAGTTTTTTGAATTTCCAGTGGATGCAGTTGACTGGTTAGATTCCATTGCCAAAGAAAAAGGTTCGTCGTCTGGTGGGCCTGGCCACGTGTCTGTAAATGCAGACAGACACTTTTCAAGATGGTACCAGGAGTGATTGTGACTGTTATCCTTTACTATACTGTTTTTTCTATTGACAATATTTCCCTTAGCAGGTTGATCATTCTAAATGGACAGAGAATGCTTATCCGGTCACCGCGGGAACTAAGGCACTGTTTTAGAGTGCTATGACCTACCGATACGCTTCCACGACCCCTCTGAACTCTTGGAACAGTCCACTATTTGTTGTAACCATTTTGGGACTTATGTTTCTCCGGAAGTTTTATTACTTTGATAGGTTTGTTCACCCAGAGCAAACAGGGAGTTGGGACTATAAACTGTTTTTTATTTTTTTTTTTTTTTTTATGTTTCTATTTTTTTGGATTCCCTTTTTCCTTTTGAGTTTTGCAACCTTTTTCTATGATTTTTTTTTTTTCTTCTTTTTGCTAAACTCTGCCTTAGAGACTCTAGTTACGGGCTTGTCCTTTGCCTAGTATGGCTTATCCTGCTGCTCTGCTGTCCTGTCATGTGTTGTGGCTCTCTGCATCCGGGTCCTACCTCCCTGACCCCCCCTCACTATAGCATCCATCCTGTCCCTATGTTCTATAAATCTTTGCTTTATGAGTAATCTCAAAATTCTGTCTAGGAACGTCCAAGGCTTAAACTCTAAATTTAAGAGATCGTTGGTACTCCAATATCTTAAAGATCAGAATCCGCACATAGTCTTCCTGCAGGAGACCCATTTAACTGGGAGCAGGGTACTCTCCCTAAACAGGAGTTGGATTCAGAGAGCCATACACTCCACTCATTCTTCATATGCTAGAGGGGTGACTATACTAATCCACAAAAAATTAACTTGTTCGGTGGAACATGTGGTCACAGACCCCCAGGGGCGCTATGTCGTGGTGGTTCTGGAGGTTGAATCCCAACTGGTGGCGTTTGTGAATGTTTATGTCCCACCCTCTTTTTAAAAGTGAGGTATTATACATGATCCTTGAGAAGGTTACCACTTTTGGCCCATTGAAATTTTTTGTGGCTGGTGATTTCAACAACATCTTAGACTATGCCCTGGACACCTCTATCCCGAATCGGCTGCAGAACCTGAAGCTTGGACACTGGGCAGACTCAGCGACTTTGGAGGAGGTGTGGCGGTGGAAACACCCTGGAGAAAGAGGTTTCTCCTATCTTTCCCACATCAGCGCCTCTTCCTTTCGCATAGATTTGGCATTTGCTAACCCAGCTCTGCTGCCCCAGGTTAACAAGGTCTCCTAGGAATCTCAGATCATACCCCCCTACAGGTAACAATAACTCTTTCCTCTGGTAGACACAGTGGGGTGTGGAGGCTACATCCTGGTTGGGTGGCGGAGCCCTCGGTTTAAACCTCAGTCTCACCACAGCTAAAAGATTATTGGGAACACAATGAAGGAACAGCGGATAGGCCTGTGGTGTAGGACGCATTCAAGGCATCCACCAGGGGGATGCCAGGACTGAGAATAACTCCACCACTGAAAAGCTCCAAGCTCATAAAAACACTCTGGTTCACGCTGATACACTTTCTCCTTCCTCCCTGGCTGAGTTGCAGATGGCCAGAAGGGCGCTGTTGGTGCATTTCCAAAGTCTCACTCAATATAACTTCAAAACTAGGGCCGAAACACTGTTCAAAAAAGGGTACAAAAATGGGAAGCTGTTAGCCTATCTGACTGCTGATACCCGGACGCACAGAGTGATTCCCTGTGGTCACACACCTGAGGGCACTCTGGTGAGAGATGGGGAGGGCATCAAGCGGGCATTTGTCTCCTATTACTCTAAATTGTAAGCCCCTGTCCCACCATATGAACCATCAGGCCTTGACGGATTTTCTGAACCCCCTCCGGATCCCGGTGCTGCCAGTTGAGGTGGCGACTAATTTGGACGCAGCTTTTACAGACAAAAAATTGGCAACAGCTGTTGCCTCCTTTCCCAATGGCAAGTCGCCAGGCCCGGATGGGATTCCCGCAGAATTGTACAAACAATATATGGAACTCCTATCCCCCAGACTTTTGCAACTCTATAGTGACTGTTTTGAAACTGGTATGCTACCTACCTCCTTTTACGAGGCCCATGTGGTCTTACTGCCCAAACCAGACTTGGACCCCCTATCCTGCTCATTGTATAGGCCCATAGCATTGTTTAATATGGACCTCAAAATTCTTACTAAAATGCTTGCCAATCGGTTAATGAAAATAATAGATCATTTAATATCACACGACCAGACTGGGTCATGCCTAAAAAGGCCACAGATATTAATATTCGGAGGGTGTATACACATACTCAGTTGGAGGCTGGGAGTTCATCGGGGGAGTTCATCAGGGGGGCCCTGGTGTTTTTTGATCTGGAAAAGGCATTTGACTCCATTGATTGGGAGTACATGACTCAGGTGTTGCACAGCACGGGGTTCGGCCTCATCTTCCTTCAGTGGACCATCCAGTAGCAGCTCTCCGTCTTAATGGCGGGGTGTCAGATTCCTTTCTGGTGTCCAGGTGCACCAGACAGGGGTGCCCGCTCTCACCGGGGCTATTTGCATTTGTCATGGAACCTCTTGCAATGGTGCTGCACTCTGACTGACGTTATGGCCCTCTATGCAGACGACCTAGTGTTATTCCTTAAAGACACTGGACCATCTTTACATGGAGCACTGTCGCTAATAGACAAATTTTCTGTGGTCTCTGGCTTTAAAGTCAACTGGACCAAGTCCAAAATACTCCCCTTACGGTCCCATTCTGTACCCGGACAAGCCGATCCCAATAACCCCTTACAATGGGTGAAACAGATTAAATACCTTGGACTTCTAATCACAAACTCGGTGACAGACTTCATTAACCTTAATGTCTCCCCTCTACTGGGTGCTCTATCTAGAAAGTTTCACGCCTTGAAAAATCTCCCACTGTCCCTCATTGGGAAAATAAATCTGATCAAGATGAAAATTCTGCCCTTGCTTCTGTATATTCTCAGAAACTCGCCAGTGTGGATCCCAAAGTCACTTTTGAAATCAATTGATAGTTTTCTCTCCTCCTTTTTGTGGTAGGGGGGAACTCCCCGCCTGAAACTGGCCATTCTCCAGCAGCCATGGGGGGAGGGGGGCCTTGCGGTGCCTAGTTTTTAAATACTTCCTAGCTGGCCAACTGACAGTAGCCCACTGCTGGTTGACTTCTCCCCCAGATGACACCACGGTGTCCCTGGAGGCGGCCTGTGTGGGTTCATATGAGGCGCTCTCGCACTTGGTCTACAGAGGTTTAAAGTCTACACACTCCCTGGCTCCCTGTATGCGCTCAGTGATTAGGGCATGGAATGTGACTCAGGGAATGCAGTCGTCTAGTGTGAACAGGTTCTCCCCTAACTTACTGTTGTGGATAAATCCCAATCTGGTACATTTTTATAATTACCCGGACTCTGATGTCTGAAATAAATATGGGGTAAAACTTTACAACATATTGTACTAAATGGCATCCTAATGTCATTTAACGAACTCAAGGAGCGTCTCACCCTACCCAACTCTCATTTCTTCAGATACATCCAGCTGAGGCATGCATTTTACTCTCAATTTGGCTGGGAACCACTGAACCTTGACCCTAGTGACTTAGAACTTTTGACGCACAGTGACTCCTTGGTTAAACCAGTCTCTAGCATCTATAAGGACCTTTTCCAAGAAACGCGCATGTTAATGGAACCTTGTAGACTGGCCTGGGAGGTGGTGGCCTCGGTTCTAGACAGGGACGATTGGGATGGCATGTGGGGGACCGCGTTTTAATACTTAGTCTCTACCAGAGACTGTTTAATTCACTACAAATTCCTACATAGAATATACCTAACCCACGGCTAGATTAGCAAAAATGTTTGGGAACCAACAGTCTCTTTGCTGGAGATGCTCAACGCATATGGCAAATTTCATGCATATATTTTGGGACTGCCCTCGTATTAAAACATACTGGCAAGCTATAGCCCACTGTATCAAATCGGTCACCTCTGTTTCAATCCCCCCGTCCATTGAAGTGTGCTTGTTGCATTTGGTTGAACCTTTGGCCACCACTAGGGCTATACGAACTCTTCTCAACCTATTATTGTTTTATGCTAAAAAACGAATTGTCCTATCGTGGAAGAGTTTGTCTACCCCAACCTTGGAGACCTAGAAATCCCTGGTCAACAAAGCAGTGCCATTTTTATAAAGTTACCTATCTAAGCAGAGGGGCTCTAGCCAAATTTGAGGGGGGGGGGGGGGGGTTGTGCATGGCTTCTGTAGACACAGTTTCGGACTAACTATATGACCAGCTACAGTCACTGATCCTGGGGTTTCCTGCAGAGGTCTGAAGGATAAGTATTTGGAGTGCTAGAAGAGTGCGGGCTAACTGGAGACCAATGTAAGGATTTTCTCAATAGACAACCTATTCATATACCTAGAGGTTACTGTATTTCCTGGTGAGGGTGTGGGGGGAATAGGGGAGGGAAAGACCACATGTGCAGACATTCTCTGATATGATAGAGTGGGGAGTCACCGCACGGAATTACTGTAAACCACACCTCCGGCTGGAGGGTAATATAGTGGGCATGTCTGTTTAGGCAAGACTGTACCAGGGCTGGGTTATCACCCCTTTTGTGTTTGTTGCGGGTTTATGGGGTTTATGGGGGGGGGGTTCTCTCTTTTATGGTTTTACACTGGGATGTTTTTACTCTGTAACCAGTGTCTGTTTCCGCTTATGCGGGTTACTGTTAGTTATATGTCATAAAACTCAATAAAAAGTAATTTACAAAAGGAAAAAAAAAAAAACTATTCCACCTATAAAAATGCATAAACTGTGCAGAGACAGTAACAATGAGGACCTGGCATTTCACTGGCAGATGGGGAGGAAGTTCGGAATTCTTTATTATACACAAAAATGTGTGTAGCGCACGCCATGTAGGAGTTGCGGATGAAAGGGATACCCCACTCCTGCACAGTTAGGAACACCGAATACTCACAGACAGAAAACAGTCCATATCTTTGTTTTTGTTTATTAGAGGGCCGGCCCTACCATGGGTCCCACTGGGTCCATTGGACCCAAGTGGCACTTTGAGGGGGCGGCAAACTGACACCCAAGATTTTTTCCAGCAGTTTTGTGTGTCATCCGCTGCCCTGTTGCCCTCAACACACATAGTCATAGTTGCCGGGCGTGAGGATGCTTGCACAGAGTCTGGTGTGCGGCTGTTACGAGCACATTATAAGCTTAGGTGTGTGAATTTCATTCTTGAACCCAGGCAGCACAATGTTTTAGGACAGCCCTGTAGAGGGTTAACAACTTGGCTAGAGATGGGAAGTTATGGGATGCCAACTTGACTTCAGCAACCTTCAGGGACAACTTCCTATATACAGCTATATACAGTCTCCTTCTCACTTTCCTCCTGCACACTCTTGCACAGCTTCTGCTGGTACACTCCAGGGTGAACTTGACAGTCTCCTTGTCAGTTCAGTAACAGACCATTACAGACAGGAACTCACAGACCCTTGGCAATAGCACACGTGGTGTGACACAGCATGTAACTTTTCCCTCCTGTTTCCTTTGTGGTCTCTGATCCCAGCACCACCTCTCCAGGCCCTGCCAGCCCACCTGGCTACAGTTGCCTCTTTACCAGCCCCCCTGGCTGACTCTCACACCAGTCCACCCGACTGACTCACCGTAGATCTCTCAGGGGAAGGACTGAAGACTTAAGCCCACTGCTGTCTTCAAGGGAGACTGGCTACATGTGGCAGTCTCCCCCCTTTGTTGGTCCCCACCAGTGTTAATCTACTTAATCTGTCCTCTCCTTGCTCCCATGTCTCCAGGAAGGATTCCTTCCTTGTGTCTTTGGCAGAATCTCCCTAGCACCCTAGCCCCGGCCCAAGGCAGGTCACCCCCCCCCAAACTAGGGGGCACCCCTCAGGGCCACCAACAGCCTTCCCAACACTGCATCTCCATCTTCCACCTGACTGCCCCTGGTGGCATGACCCATGTCTATTTATGGGGAAGTCTCAGTCCCCTGCCGGCTCACTTCTACGGATTGGCTGAGGCCCCACAAATCTACATGGCAGCCTCTCCTAACCCCCACCCTTTAATTCTAGAAGATTCTCCAACCTTCTAGACCAGGGGGGGGTATCAGAGAGCGCTGCCAAGATGAGTCATCCAGCCCTGGCCTCTTATAACCCTGACCAAATTCTGTGACTCAGGTGTTTTTTCCTACTCTTACTTCTAGCACACACTAGAGGGTGCTACATGTTTTAGTGACAGTCAATCACGTGACGTGTGAATGGCTAATCAATGCTCCTGGCAGCCCTGCCTACCTAGGCAGTGGGCTATGTTGGCTATGAAAAAATCTGGCACTGGTGGCAAAGCTTGCCCTTTCCTCTGCCTTTTACACATTCCTGTTCATTAATGACGAGGCCCATCATAGTGATGGTCCGAAAAGAATTTGATGGCTTAGCTGTTAGCTCTGAGACGTGTATGTGTCAGAATGTTGCCAGTCAGGGTTCTGCCTTATCTGCATTGTTTTTAAGTTGCTAACAGTATGTAGGTACATCTAAGTGCCCACATGGCATAAATGTGGCATTTTTTTTTTTTAGTTTTTTTTTTAGTTTTTAGAGACAAAGTCTCTTTACAGGAATTCAGTAGTCATACATAGATAAATTAAGAACTTAGAATTCAATGGGAGGCATATCAGTATAATGCCATTTAAAGCCAGTTATTTGAAAGACTATAAAACTGAAATGAATGGAGGTGTTTGATAGTTTTATAGAAGTGTACATATCACTGAGATTTAGCTTTGTCAATGGAGTCTCAGTTGTCAAGCCTCAACATGACAGCTATTCTTTCGGTTGCGTGTGATTGTAATAAAAAATAACTATTTTCATATAGTTCCCAATATATGAATCACAGGGAGCCTGACAATGATCTCATGTAATAACTCTTCATTGAGGGCCTTACATACCTTACTGCGTATCATGCTGACATTTGCTAAGTTAATTCTCCTATAAAATATATTTATACTATATTAAATTTATATTAAATATAAATGTACAGATCACATTAGTCTTTCTTGTACAAAAGGTTTTATTGAAAAAAGATATACATCAACAAATAAGTGCAAAACGGTGATGGATACATCATGGGTTAACAGGTCTTAGACTGCCGGTATCCGGCGAGTGAAACTATTATTCAAAAATTTAAGCCTGGACTCGGGCGGTACAATGCCGAGGCCAGGCGACATACCATGACATATTCTCAACCGATTATTC
This sequence comes from Lithobates clamitans, assembly GCA_037952925.1. Lineage (NCBI taxonomy): Eukaryota > Metazoa > Chordata > Amphibia > Anura > Ranidae > Lithobates > Lithobates clamitans. The sequence continues at coordinate 220,713 of JBBGZY010001341.1, read as the reverse complement.
TAGCTTAGTGGTATGGTATCAGCAGATATTAATATAGTTGCAAACATACAGGAATAACTGAGGTTTCTAAACAAGATGTTGTTGCAATACATAACGTTTCATGAAGAAATAAGTAAAAAAATAAAATAAAAAAGTAGAAAGATAAAATAAAAAGAACCAGTACTAAATTCAGATTAAATTGAATAACCTTAAAGAGGATCAAATACCTCTGAATGTATTAATTTGTGTGATTTATTAAATTTCCGGTCCTTATAGAATTAAGCCCTAGGGCCTGAAAAAGGAGAAGGAGAGAGAAATTGAAAGTGGGAAAGAAGGGGGGAGGAAAAGAGCGAAGGGGGAGGGGGAAAGGGGAACCTGGGGTGGGGGGAACGGAGGCTTGTTATAGAGAAAGAAGCGTTTGATCAAATCTTGATGGGCGATTGTAAGTCACCCAGGGTTGCCAAATCCTGAGGAACTTATCATGAGAGTCCATCAATATGGCCGTTAATTTCTCATTTACCATGATATCATTCACAGTATTTTTAACTGCTTCAAAACTAAGGTTCGGGGTTTTCCAGGCTCTTGCTATGGTGAGTTTAGTTGCAGTGAAAATCTGTGTAGCTAACTGACGTTCAGGACGAAGAAGTTCTGCAATTGGTTTCCATAAAAGGGCCTCAAAAGGGTCCCGTTTTATGTTAGTGTTAAAAAGATTACGTAATAGTGCATATACTCTAACCCATAGTCTGCAGACCCTGGGACAGGTCCACCAAATATGCGCCATCGTGCCCTCCTGTGAGCACCCGCGAAAACATAGGGGGGAGTAAGATGGGATAAAACTTGCTAGTCTAGCCGGAGTATAATACCATCTATAGAAGACTTTATACGCGTTCTCTAAAAAGATAACATTCTTGGAACATTTTGATAGCGCTATCGTCATACTATGCCAGTCCTCCGGATCTAGTTGCTTCCCAAACTCAGCCTCCCATTGGAGATGATAGGGTCTCAATGGTATTGTCTTGGAGTTATTTATAGCGGTATATATTAGAGAAATCAAACCCGAGGCTTGGGGGCGTGATCTACAAAGGCTTTCAAATGGTGTCATGACAAAGGGGGCAGAATGAGAAATTGTAAGCTGTCGGAGGAAATGTCTAATTTGCAGGTAACTGTAATGCTCCCTAAGGGGGATATCGTGTGATGAACGTAAGGCAGCGAAAGAAAGTATCTTGGTAGGGGTGAATAACGAATGGATATCTATGAAACCATTGTCGGTCCACCACTTAAATTGCAATGGGTTATCACAACCCGGTTGAAATAAAGGGCAGTGGAGGATACGAAGTAGTGGGAGATGAGGAGAAATTAGGCCTGCTGAATATTTGACCGCATCCCACAATTTGAGGGAATGAGCTAGACAGGGACCTATTGTAGGAGGGCGATGTGCTCTAGGAAGCCAAGGAAGAGAAGCTAGAGGTGTTGGGTGTGCGTCGACCAAGTCAATGGTGGCCCATAGGGGCATTTGTTGCTTTGCATGAAGATGAGATAGTGGGGCGATACCCGCTGCTATATAATATGCTTGCAAATTAGGAACTGAAAGGCCACCACTGACTCTGCGCGCGTAAAGCACTTGTCTCTTGATTCTAGGTCTCTTTTGGCCCCATATAAATTGCATAATTTTACGTTGATGTATTCGAATGATGTGGGGAGGCACTGGAACCGGCAAAACTCTAAAATAATAGAGCAATTTGGGGAGGTACGTCATTCGTACCGTCGCTATTCTGCCGAACCACGAAATCGGGATTGTGGACCAAGAGGCTAACATAGCCTCCAGTTTTCGAAAAAGCGGAGGAAAATTAGCTTGATATAATCCCGAATATTTTGGGGTTAGTTTAATACCCAGATAGGGTAAAGAGGTTGACCACTGAAACGAAAATGCCGACTGCAGGGCATCTAATACCGGGGGCCGAAGAATAATAGACATCGCTTTAGATTTTGCCAGGTTAACTGAAAGGCCCGAAAACGAGGCAAAGGAGTCTAAGAGAGAGAATAAATTGGGGAGGGAGATACTGGGTTTAGTAATGGTTAATAAAATGTCATCCGCAAACAGGGACAATTTGTGCGCGTTATCTGCTATTTCTACTCCTGAGATATCTGGATGAGAGCGTATGGCTTCCGCCAGGGGTTCAAGTGCTAGTATAAATAGAAGGGGGGAGAGCGGGCACCCCTGCCGTGTTCCCCTTTTAATAGGGAAAGTAGGCGATTCATATCCATAGTAACGCACTTTAGCCTGAGGGGAGTGATATAGGGCTGAAACCCAGCCCAAAAAGGAGGTGCCGAAGCCGTTGTGTAAGGACCTGTGTCAAATAGGGCCAAGATAAGGTATCGAAAGCTTTATTAACATCTAAAGAAAGAAACATTGTACCCAGGGACCTTTCATGCACTATATGTTGGATTTGGAGGAGTCGTCGGATGGCATCACTTGCCTGTCTGCGGGGAACAAATCGCACCTGGTCTTTTTTTATAAGGCGCGGTAGGAAAGAATTCAAACGGTTGGCCAGAATTTTCGTCAATATCTTCATATCTATATTGATTAAAGAGATTGGCTGAAAATTTGCCCAGGAGGAGTGATCTTTGTCTGGTTTAGGAATCATCACTATGTTGGCAGTTAACATGTCTGGCGTAAATAAGTGGCCTCCTTTGATCGAATTATACATAGTCGCTAGGTGTGGGGCCAGGATTTCTGCAAATTTTTTGTAATACAAAGCAGTGAAGCCATCTGGACCTGGTCTTTTGCCCACTTTCAATTCCCTAATGCACTGAAGTATCTCAGAGACCTGTATATCTCGGTCCATTAAGGAGATATGGGATTCCGATAGGGAAGGTAGTGATAATTTATCTAAAAACTCATTCAGACCCTTTGTTGAAGAATGATTTAGGGGGGAGTAGAGTTTAGTAAGCCGGTAACGGAATTCTTCCAGAATCCGCTGAGGGTTACCCGTAAGGATATTATGACGGGTGCGCAGGCTTATGGGAGTAAATTTTGGAATGAAGGTTCGCAATCTATTAGCCAACTGCGCATTAGGTTTGTTTGCCTTAGAATACCATTTCTGGCGGGCCCAACGTAAGGTGCGGTCCGCCTCATCTGTCAGGCATAGATCCAAGTCTGTACGGGCTTTGTCTAAAGCTCTGCGGTTAGCAGGGGTGGGGGTTATTTTAAAGGTCGTCGAGCAATCCTCTAAGATCTGTTCTAATTTGCGTCGTGCCTGAAATCTTTCTCTCTTACGCTGAGATGCTATTCGAATAACACGACCCCGGAGGACTGCTTTATAAGCCTCCCATAATGTTATTGGGGACGAGACCGAACCTGCATTAAGACTAAAGTATTCCATAGAAGCTTCTTTGATTTCATTGAGGATCGGTTTGAGTGACAAAAGTGAATCATTCATCACCCAGGGAGCTTGTTGTGGTTTATTGAGCAGGGAACGACAGACGGTTAGAACTGGGTCGTGATCAGACCAAGGGACTGTTAGGATCGATACCGATCCTATTAAAGGAAGGTGTTTCCGTAACATAAATGTATGACCAATTCTAGAGTGAGAATGGTGGGGATGAGAATAGTGGGTGTAGTCCCTGCCCATGGGATGAAACTCTCGCCATAGGTCTACTAGGTCCAAATTTTGTAGGGCCCGCCAGAATTTTTTCGCCGCTGGAGGGGGGGATTTGTGGTCCGCCGGGTACTTATCAATGGCCGGATTAAGTGTCACGTTCGAGTCACCCGCCAACAGGAGGGTGCCTTTTTGGTGGACCTGTAACAAGGAACATACATGAGACAGAAATGGGCCCGGATTCTCATTCGGGGCGTAATAGGTCATAATGGTTACTTCGTTGTCCTGAACAGAACACTGTATGAGAAGATATCTGCCATTGGGGTCAGCTATCTGTTTATTGCAGATAAATGGGACCGATTTTCGTAGAGCTATAAGAACCCCTCTCTGTTTAGTAGGACCATTAGCTAAATATACTTGGGGATAATTTGCTGCAAAATATTTGGGGCAGGAAGAAGAAGAAAAATGAGTTTCCTGTAAACAAGCTATATCTATCTTTTGTTGCTTGAGGTATTTAAAAACTTTAACTCTTTTTTGTGGGGAATTCATACCCTGAACATTCAGGGACAGCCAATGAAGGGTCATTGGGACTAAGTTATAACGCTATGAACTACCCCATCCGCACACCCCAGGTTCCAAGGGAAAAGGGAAAGAAAGGGGGAAAGAAAAGTGAGAGAAAAATAGTAAAAGCAAGGAAGAGCAAAAGGTATGAGACTACCGAGAAGAACTCTTATTAGAGAACGTAGTGAATACATTGACGTATCGCGCCGTGGGCGGCAAGGCCCACATTGGGGTGGGGCCATAGCCAAGACAACTATCTTAGCCATGTGCCCTCCCATGGGGGGAGCAGTGGTCCGTCGGAACCACCGGCCTATAAAGATGATAATTCAAACAGACTATGTAAAATTGACATAAAATGTAAACAATATTCAGGGATAGCAACAAAACCAACAACGTTAAATGAGTTACAGTGTGAAAATCTCAGTGCAATATTAGCAATTTGGAGGGTGTGGATGCAGGGGTCCCCCCGTCCCCCCAGGACAACAGCCACAAGACCGCCCCCCCCAGAAGACGGGGCGAGACCCCACACCCAAGTCAATACGCCAGCCCCTTCACCCCACTAAACAGGAGCAAGGGGATCCGGCGAGTGAACAAAACAGACACACAACCTGAATAACCATCAGTGAAGGCTCGCCCTCAGCCAAAAACCCTGTACCCTTTACCCCCCACCCCACCAGGGCTTAAGAATAACTTGTTTGTGTCTGATGAACCCTCTTCTCCATGAGGGCTATCAGCAATGTAAAGGTGGTTCGGGGGGCAAACTATTGTTGGAGACCCCTCAGGGAAACTCATGTGGGTTGGTCCAAGCCCAAGACCGCCATCTCACAGGTGGGGCAGCCTACAGTAGGGCAACGATCCTCCCAACTGTTCTACAGTCAGTTCAAGTGGGCAAAGGTGCGGCAGGGGGGCGACCTCCAAAAGAAGCAATTGAAAACCTCCATTTAGGTTGGAAATTAGAAGTCAGTCAGTGGCACACTGAGCCAAACTGCCAAAAATGATGAACTGCACAGCATAAAAAAAATGGGATGTTTCATCCATTATTAGCTTGATGGAATCTTTGGGCCTGCAGGTCACGCAGCGCCTGGGATCCAGCTTGTGATCGTTGTGATGCTTGAGGAGGTTTACGAGGGGGCCTAGAGGGACCTGGTTGAGAATTGGAAACCTGAGCGTCAGGTTGAGACAGAGGAATATCCAAATGTAGATCCTGGAGATGTTGCTTTAGGCCCGATGGGGAGGTGGCATGGAACTGACGACCTTGGTGGGAGAAAGAAAGTTTAAAGGGGAACCCCCATCTGTACTTGATCTGATTGGATTGTAGAACTTGGAGATAAGGTTTGAGACCTCGGCGCCTAGCAATGGTGACCGGCGAGAGGTCCGCAAATATTTGAAGGTGGTTGCCTTGAAAGGAGATGTCCCTTTGTTCTCGGGCAGCTTGTAAGAGTTTCTCCTTGGTCCTATAGTAGTGGAATTTGATGATAACGTGCCGTGGGGGACCATCGGAAGGTTTCGGGGCCAATGACCGGTGAATGCGGTCAAACTCTAGCCTTTCCACCGGGATCTCAGGAGCCAGTTCTTGAAAAAAAGCGGTGGCTGTTCCTTGTAGATCTGTGATTGTTTCAGGGAGTCCGCGGATACGAAGGTTATCCCTGCGGGCCCTGTTCTCCGCGTCCTCTAGCTTATCTCTGAGAGCGTCCAATTCCGCCGACATTTTGTCCACCTCCTCTTCATGGCCCTCCAGCACAGTAGTAGCCAAGTCCATGCGGTGTTCCAATTGGTTAGTGCGGTGGCCGATCTCTTTAAGGCCTCGGACCAGGTCAGAGGAAAGCTTTCGGGAGGCAGCCGTTATCTCATCTCGTACAATGCTACGGAATTTGGCTAGCAAAGCATCAGAGTCAGCGGGATGGGGACTCATGCGATCTGTGGGGAACAGATGTAGACTTTCAGCCGGAGAACCATGTCCCAAATCCGAAGGTTGTGTATCATCATCAGGTTCTGGGGGTTCGGGCGCCATTTTAGATCTGCCTTTGCCTGGGGCCGGGGATTTGTTGCTGCTCTGCCTGTTTTTTAGCTTGCTTTTTGTAGAGCGGTACATTACCGCATGCGACTCCAGGTATTTCTCTATCCTTTAGGGTAAAATGGTCTCCCTCTCGTTATTTCTATGTCAGATTAGGCCGGGTAGTGCTTTCCGACGGCGCGGAGCGGAGGAATCAGACAACCATCTCCTTCGCTCTCGCGTATGCCCCCCTCTCGGGCAGTGTTTTACATTGTAAAATAAAGGGCTCCTTTAAACTTGATAAAAAAAAAAAAATTAAAATATTTTGATCAATAGCCCTGTATTGCTTGTAAGGGGGTGATTAATTAAGGCAAATAAAGATTTGAGATCTGTGAGGAAGTAGGCAGCCAAGTCTCAGAAAGAAAAGGAGTTGATTATGGGAGTCTCTGGAGTACCAAGATGGCCGCTACCCTCCAGGAGTAGGCCGAAGCCGCGGTCTTTCCTGAGAAGCGGCCGCCGGATATGCAGGGACCGCTCCGTTTAGGCCTAAAACCCCCAGCCAAGGACAGATATCGGTGTACAGGGGGCCAGATACCCCTAAGGATGTTTCTCAGGGGGCGATGGTACTCACTGCGGTCCGGGGGGAGGTTTGTGTGGCTATAGCTAAGGCCGGAGGCCTCCAGGAATCGCCCGGCCGCGGATTCTGGCTCCGATTTTCAACTGTTCATGCGGCCACTATCTTCCGGGGGTAGGATGGCCCCCAATCAAGGTCCTGGTACCCTTTCTTTTGGTGGATTATGCCGTCGGAGGCAGAAGGACGCCGGACCCTTCGTAGGCCCCAAGATGGCGGGGGCCGCCGCGCTATTAAGTCCAGCGCCGCCGAACCGGGCCCTAGTTTTTCAAACTAATCCTCTGGAGCAAGCTGGGGAGAGTCCGGGCACCCAAGAAGCCCAATCTGGGGGTCTCCAGGGCAAGGATGGGCTGCGGATGGCGGTGGATTAGGCCTGGGTATCCAGATCACATTAGTCTTTCATTCTTGAAATGTTTGGAAGATCAGCTCCTCACTCCATCGTTCCTGTTTTGTGTAATGAAGTCAGTGCTCTCCAGTGTTCAAAAGGCCTTCTAACCCCAACACTTGTATACAAGATATAGCGTGAATAGATATTAAAACAGAAAAAACATGTTATCACTTTCAAGTGATGCACCAAATTAAAGGTAAATCTGTCACACATCTGGGCAAATTCTGAATAAAAGTGCATATAAGTGATTCAATGTCAAATTAACTTTTAAGTGTATGTACACTGTATGGACTTGTGGGCCTGTGCCTTGGGCAGCAGAGTTAGAGTTGTGTTGTTTCGAATAGAGTAGGGAAGGATTTGAAACGTTGTAAGGTATTATTGCTGTCTGTGTTTCTTTGGGGAGATATAAAAAGACAGTGCAGCACTAATAATAAGTCCATATGTCAAAGGTCCACCAATGTGTGATATCTTCAATGGTGCTACAATATGGTAAACATGCAGGTGACTTCATGGGGAGACCTCCACCAATGGAAGAAATGGCCGCTCACCTCACAGAATGGACCCTTTAATTACAGAGGGTCATATGCACTTTCCCTCATAGGGTGTAATAGCGTGTTAGCGGTCAGCCGAAACAGACAAACAGATCCTGATGGGTAATTTCTTTATAAGCGATGCCAATTTCAAAATGCCAAGTGCAGGACAACCAAACTCCAGAGCCACATTGATCATGTAAATAAAAGAACATATATAGTGCTCTCCGCAAGCAAAAACTTTTAATTTTCTTAAAAAACTAGAATAAAACATACAAGTCAGGCACTGTAACCCAGTGCCTGGTATTCCAGCGTGTGTGCAAAAAGTCAGCGATGGCCAGGTTACAGTGCCTGACTTGTAAGTTTTATTCAGTTTTTTTAAGAAAATTAAAAAGTTTTTGCTTGCAGAGAATTAGAACTATGCAGGTGCAGTCTCCCCCTCATCTCCCACCCGCCTCTTTTATTTTTGGATACTTGGATTTGGTCCAATTGGTTTTCTCCAATAAATTGTCCTTTAAAATGACCTACTTATGATTCAACCTTGTTATCCTCTGTAAACTTTACATGATTAAATCTGATACAAATTCGTTTCACATAGTTTTCTAAGGAAAAAAATTAAATATTTTGTACCCACAAATGTATTTCATTTTGCAGACCGCTTTTTACTATGTGAGAACAAAATGTGTGAAGCGCTCAACACTATTATAATTTGTCTTGAGATTTTTAACACATTTTATGGAGTTGGAAGAGCAGATGTGACATACTAAACAGGTTGTATCACGTTAGAAGACAAATTGAAGTGTTTGCATTATAATTACTGTAGCAAAGATGTCATAAAATATGTTTAAGAAGGTGTCTGCGCATGGTGTTTTAAAAAGGTTATGTAAAAAGAGCTAAAAAGCAAACTTGATGCAAACCTAGGAGCACATAGTGGACAAAAACATAAGCAAAGGTTACATTAAGTTAAAACCACATGCCAAAGCAATCGTCAGATCCAAACATATGGGTAGCTGAATGTATACAAATGATCACTTTTTTATTGTATAAATGGCCAACCCACACACATGGATCTCCTATTGGTCAGTAAGGCTGGCCATCACATGAAAACACTGATAGCTAGCATAGGAAAGAGACGAGCAAAATAGACTTTCACAGGAATATGTGTTTCATATTCAATTTGAATTCCCCAGGCTAGTCATAGATTTACTTTAAAATAATTTTCTACATTACCTGTAAATATATCCAATCTCCCTACTTGGTAGTTGAACAATAAAGTGCTATTCCAGCAGGAGAGAGTCTTTCGTATTATCCTCCACATTCTTTTTATTTAGGTTCCTCCTTACATTGCGAGTATGTCGTTTTACCCTTGTATTTCAAGGATTATGGCTACTCAAAGATATGAATTTCACTGCTTCCTGAAAAAGTGGACAGCTACTAGGCAGCAGAAACAATTGCATTAAAGCAGTAGACACAAATTCTTACAGCTAGCATTTTGTCCTTAAATGATCTTTATGCCTTTAGTACCTTTAATCAGGGCTGTCTTTAACGCAGGGCAAAAGGGGCAGCTCCCCCGGGCCCAGTCATTGTTGTGGGGCCCAAAGCAGCAGCTCCTTGAGTCCCGCAAATCGTTTTCCAAGTGTAGCTGGGCAACCAATCCTCCTTTTCTCCCTGACTCATCTGCCTGCCCTCTCTGCTAGTTTACTGTGCATGTGCGCCTGCTGTTTTTCGCACCGCGGTCTGAGAGAGAGAGTTAATTAATATTAAAGACGGCCCTGCCTCTAATACTGCTAAACTGTGGGAGCCAAAAAGCTGAAAATGTCAGCCCAGAAGTTGCCAATAATAGCAGGTACCTAGTTTTTTATTTATTGTGTGCCTTGCAATGCTATTATTTAGTTAACAACATGTTAAAAGAAAGCTATCATTTTCTTGGTTCTACTTTATATTTGTGCATTTATACCATTTATACATTTTTGGTTGATTTTTTTTTTCTATACATCTGCAATCTTTGTTTTGTAATAAAAATGTAAACCATGACATTTTCCCAGAGCACGATGGGTTATCTAGCGAGCATAGAAGAATTACCGCCATTAGGCATGCTCTCTATGAATAAAACCCTGAACGGACGTGTTCGGCTTGAGGGAAATAAGCCACTGCTTTGACTTCACCGTTTTATTACAATAAAGGGGTAAAACGCAAAGAGGAACCTTAAAGAGGAACTGCAGTCTGCTCATATAAATTGTAATAAAAACATATTTGCCATTCTGAAGCTTCCCTCCAACCACTTTGCATATTATTTTATATATACTGTAATTCTGTACTTGCCAAAATTGCTGCAGAAATCTCCCTCCACTGAGGCTGGCTGCAACCATTTTAACTGTGGGCAGTTGAAGCAGCTGCCTGTTCGCTTCCTGGATTAACACAGACACACCTCCAGCTCTGCAGCTCTCATTGGCCCTCTTATGGCTCATCCCCCCCCCCCCCCCCTTCCTGGAAAACTCTCACGAGAGTGAGAGAGAGAGAGAGCTGTGCATGATGTCATAAGCCTAGGCTTTTTACCAGACAAGAAACAGGAAGTGGGCTGTATAAAGTGTTTACTGCCAGAAAAAAAAATGTTTTACTATCCAAAGTTAAAACAACAAGGGCAGAAGATTTATAGATGGAAAGATGAAAAAAATACGGAAGTTCCACTTTAAGCTCTACTTACTGACAAAGTTACCATTTAAAAATGTATTAAATAATTAAAGAAAATACATACAAAAGAAGCATATTTCTTTGAGTTACATACACTATGCCACTCTTAGTCCGTAGGGTTCAATATTGAGTTGGCCCACCCTTTGCAACTATAACAGCTTCAACTCTTCTGGGAAGGCTGTCCACAAGGTTTAGGAGTGTGTCTATAGGAATGTTTGAGCCAAAAAATGTTCATGTTTACTCTTTATTAGTTGATTAGTTGTGGGAACACAATAATTTGGCTTGCTGCCTTCAAAATGTGTATTAATAATACACAATAATCAAGAGGGCACAGGGTAAAATATATTCATTTATTGGTTTTTGCTTTGTGCACTGGTCCAAATAATTTGGTGGAGGGGAGATTATGGTGTGGGGTTGTTTTTCAGGGGTTGGGCTTGGCCCCTTAGTTCCAGTGAAGAGAACTCTTAAGGTGTCAGCATACCAAGACATTTTGGACAATTTCATGCTCCCAACTTTGTGGGAACAGTTTGGGGATGGCCCCTTCCTGTTCCAACATGACTGCACACCAGTGCACAAAGCAAGGTCCATAAAGACATGGATGAGCGAGTTTGGGGTGGAGGAACTTGACTGGCCTGCACAGAGTCCCTAACCTCAACCCAATAGAACACCTTTTGGGATGAATTAGTGTAGTGGAGACTGCCAGCCAGGCCTTTTTGTCCAATATCAATGCCTGACCTTACAAATGCTCTTCTGAAAGAATGGTCAAACATTCCCATAGCACACTCCTAAACCTTGTGAACCTTCCCAGAAGAGTTGAAGCTTCTGTGCGTGTAAAGGCAGGCGTCCCAATACTTTTGACATTATAGTGTAGTTTTGATGAATATTTTATACAAACAAATTGTTTACAAATATTGTTAGTTGAAATTATTCTTTATCCACATCAATCCCTTAGTGCTGGTACACACTGGTGTGATTTCTGATGCAACTAGAGTCACACAGAATCGCATGAGAGGAGAAATCACATAATTTTCAATGCTGTTCATTCACATCAATGCCATTCTGTGTGATGCGATTGTGGAAAAGGTTCCTGTGCTACTTTGGTTAAAATTTTAGTGTAAATTCAGCCTTTTACATGAACAGGCAGATCACACACTCCTGATTGTAGCACAATTATTTAAAACGTCATTTTTCGTGCTCCTTAGCACACATGCGAGCACTGTACTGTGAATGCACTGTCCATTGAACAGTGCAGTTCAAACACAGAATGTACAGAAGCAAAACCAGCATCTTTCTTTATTTCCCCAAAAATTATGGCCAAAAATAAGATCACCTTGGGGTAACTTCTTTCCAAAAAGAGGTAATTTCAGGGTTTTTTGTACTGTCCTGGCATTTTTATTTTTATATGCTTAGATTTATGACACAAACTATTTTTTTTCCATAAGCCACGGTTCACATATATGTGATGTAAGTGAATCCTAAGCGTTTCCCATAGCGCATTAAAATCGCACAAAATAGGTCACAAAACGCAGTGCGATTGCAAGAATCAGATTGCATGGGTGTTCACACACACACACACACACACATACGATTCTGGTGCTGCAAAAAAAAAAAAACAAGGAGCCTGCACCTTTTGCGTGTGGTGCATTGTGAATGAGCCCATACAAAATGAATGGGCTCAAATCGCACTGCCAAGATTCACATGTGATTTGAAAAGAAATGCCGTGCAATTCCTATCCAAATCACATGCAATGTCCCGCACCAAAGAAGTGTGAACCGAGGCTTATACAGGTGATACTCGAAAAGTTAGAATATCATGCAAAAGTTCATGTATTTCAATAATGCAACTTAAAAGGTGAAACTAATATATGAGATAGACTCATTACATGCAAAGCAAGATAGTTCAAGCGGTGGTCACAATGATCACATGGTACAGATGGGCTTGTAAGGGGGCGTGACCGGATGTTGACGTGAGTGGGTGTGCGAGTGCGCTCCCTCCTACCTCCGGCTTCCATGCCGCTCAGCCCCGTCCCTAGCAGTTTAACCTAGCCTGATACCCTGACGGCCTGTGAACTGCCTTCTTGCACACTGCTTCCTGTACCACCGCACGGCTGTTGTGTCCGCCCAGCTGCATCCTACCTCTGGATTGGGGCGCCCGGACGCTGCATTGTGTTGTTCCCGGGTGCTAACCTGCTCTCTGCCCAGCATCCCGCGCTCGGTTTGTGTCGCGGGATCCACTCTGCCGCCGCTGGACTAGGTTGCCTGGCAACGCCCGGGGCTCTCGCGGAAGCTGTGACATATCCTGGACAAAGGCTCGGGAGCTCCGCTTCGCCTCTAATCCAATCCCTCCTCCCTGGCTTCAGCTACAGAACAGCAGCAGACGCCGGCAGACAGACGCCGGCAGACATTGGCTACAATCACAGGTACACGTGGAATGAGAGGAGAGAGCGCACAGATTTGAAGGACTGCAGGACAGGTATGAGAGCAACCTGATTAAAAAACTTGTGGCTATAGAGGTGGACTGTATGGTACCCTGTCTGCTACACCTGCTAGTGCTATGCAACGCTAGGCAACTATGCAAAGTTACAGTAGTTGAACTAAACCCCAGCTGTGGGCCCTAAGGACGCTACGTGCACTCTAGAGGGTGTGTTGCGGGGGGGGGGGGGGGGGCGACAGTGGCAGCACCTGGGTACATCAATTAGTAGATAAGGGGTAAACCGTTCGAACCCTGCTGTCTCCCAGCGTCCTCAATGATGACCAGGAAGAAGGGTGAGGAGCCCCAACAGTCACACGAAAGCGTAACAGCACAGGGTACTCGCTCAGTTAAGGAAAAGGGGAACTTAGCAGCACCACCCTCGGCGGCGGCGACAGCCGCAGCAAAACTGGAAAAATTTGCGCACACCCCCGCACACACCCCCGTTAAGGGTAATCAACTGCTTACCGAGAAGTCGCAGATAGGACCGTCCGGGGAGCGGAAAAGTGTGGGCAGAATGTCATCAGTCCCAGTTGCCCTGCCGGCTAGTACTAAATCTACAATAAATAAGAAAAGCTCAGAGCTAGCCTCCCTGGAGAAAGCAACCGTACCAGCTAGTGGCGTTCCACCTGATCCCAGTATAGCCGCGGAACTAGAACCCACATTAAAGGAAGTACTAGCTGCAGTAAACTCGTGTAAGGGGTCCCTGAATGACCTGTGTGATCAACTAGGGGGCCTCAAGGTAGAACTACGCTCTATGAGTCAGGAACTCCAGAAAGTGCTAGAAAGAACTACTATTATTGAAGAAAGACTGAGCCAACTGGAAGACACAGTGTTTCCAATGCAACGGGAATTTAAGAGCATACAAATGCAATTTGAAACGTATAGGAATAAAATGGACGAAATAGAGAACAGGATGCGCAGATGTAACGTAAGGGTGCTGGGTCTCCCTGAGGGAAGCGAGGGCCCTTGCCCTGAGGTATATATGGAAAATCTGCTTAAGGGGCTTTTTGGGCTCGACATTCTCTCACCTTACTTTGCTATTGAGAGGGCGCATCGAATACCCACTAGGCCCACCGCATCAGGGGGACGCCCTAGACCAATGATCCTTAAACTGTTCTGTTACAAAGACAAGGTGTCGCTAATGCAGAAATCTAGAGAAAAAGGAGATATGTTCCACAATGGCAGTAGGATCTCACTGTACCCCGATTATTCCCCGGACTTGCAGAAAAGAAGGGCGGGTTTCGTGGAAGTGAAGCGCGCCCTACGGTCTCATAAAATCCAGTATGCTTTGCTATATCCAGCGCGATTGCGTGTAGAAGCTTCGGGGACAGTCTACTTCTTTGACGCAGCTGACAAGGCCTCAGCTTGGCTCGAGGACTATAAAAAGAATTTACAGGCCTAGGAGTCCGGGGGAAACGTGAAAAGGGAAAGAAAAGAAAAAAAGAAAATGAATGAGGACAAAACACTGTAGCACTAAAAAAAAAAATTAAATGAGGGATGGGGCTGGGGGTGGGGTTTTTTTTTTTTTTTTTTTTTTTTTTTTTTTTTTTTTCCGGAGGTGGGGGGGAGGAGTGTGGGTCCAAGAGTGGGTGAAATCCTCAAATGTGTGCTGGTTCACGATCAAGGTCGTGGGGTGGTTTGATTTTTTTCTTTTTTTGGTTTTTTAGTGCTCCCCTTAAGGGAGATGTAATAAAGGTTGAGGGGGAGGGGGGAGGGGGGCAGGTGGTGGTTGGTGGGGGGGTGTGGCTGGTACTAGTTGAGGTGCGGAGGTATGGGGTAGATCGGGTCACAACAAAGGCTCCTGGGGCTAGCCGAAATAGGCATGGGAGGGGTAAGGGGAAGTCACTGGGTAGAGAGTTAATCACTCCCCATACGGGATTTAAACGCACCAGCAAGCAGAAGCAGGGGTGGGGGGAGGGTAACAAATTAAATAAGGGTTTGTGTTATTCATATATGCACGTGGAAGGATGTGGAGCTCTGGGGGCGTGGGAGAGACGGAAGGGGAAGGGAACTTGCTCTCCCCCCCCGTCCTCCACACCCCTAAAAAATAGCTTTCGCACGGGTAGTGGATCTAGGAATCACAGTGGATTCATAATAAATGTCAAGAAAGCGGGTGAGCTCGGTTGGGGTTTACACCGCACATGTTGGTTGTTTTCTTTTTATTCTATGTTAAAAAAAAAAAAACTTTCCTTTTCTTTTTCTCTTTCCGATGCCTAGTGTAGTTGGAATAGGATCATGGAACGTTAGGGGGTTAGGTGATCCCGATAAGAGAATTGCTGTTTTACTAGAGCTGGAGGCCCAGGGTGTCGATCTGATCTGCCTGCAGGAGACGCATTTGACAAACGAAACTAGGATAAGATTTGGGGGTAGGAAATTCCAGACGCAATTCCACTCTGTTTACTCCACCTACTCAAGGGGAGTGAGTATATTGGTTAAAAAAGGGGTGTCGTTTGCCTGCAGGGGTGTTCGGATCGACACGCTGGGCTGCTATATCTTTTTGCATTGCCTGTTGGATGACAGAGAGTTTGTTATTGCAAATATCTATATCCCTCCTCCAAGCAAGTTGGAAATTCTATATTGCCTGCTGGAATATATGGAGAGCAAGGTTGGGATTCCATTAATCCTGGTTGGCGACTTTAACACAGTTCTTGATAGTCGGCAGGATAGGCTCCCAACCGGTACCCGGGCAGTGAGGGCAATAGAGGGCAGGCTGAGGCAGTTTTTGGAGGAAGTGGGGTGGTGTGATTTATGGAGAATCCGCAACCCAAACGGTAGGCAATATTCTTGCTATTCAGGGACACATCACACACTATCCCGAATAGATCTAGCCATAGGTAATAAGGAAACGCACCCCCTAGTGCATAAAATAGACTACGGCCCAAGAGGATTATCAGACCACTCTCCTCTAAAACTAGTGGTGCGCATCGGTGATAGACAAATATATAGGCCCTGGTCAGTAAGTCCAGTATGGCTGGAGTTAATAGGGAGCAGCGGAGAAATCTCTACTAGTCTAGAGGAATTTATGGTATGCAACTCAGGGACAGCGGCAGGGGGAGTGATCTGGGATGCTCTAAAGGCCTTTCTTAGAGGACTTCTAATCCAGCAAATAGCAAGGGTAAAGCGGAAAACAAGAACGCAGGATGATCGCATTAGAAATGAGGTTATGGAGCTGGAAAGGCAGTACGTTTTGGGCCCTACTGTAGAGCTAGAGGAGCTCTGGATTGGGAAACAACAGGAATATAAAGCAGTAACAATGAGAAAAGCCGAAAATAAAAGACTCTTTCAGAGGCAGAGGTTTTTTGAGGAGGGGGAAAGAGTGGGCCGAATGCTTGCCGTAGTGGCAAGCACCAACTCCCCGTCCTCAACAATCTCTGCGATTAGATCCCCAAGCGGGGAAATTGCGACGGACCCAGGGAAAGTCAAGGAGATATTCCTTGATTTTTACAGGTCCCTGTATCAGTCAAAACACCCCATAGCAAGAGGAGAGTTGGATAAACTACTGGAGGGACTTGTATTACCAACCTTATCCGCAGCAGATAAAATAAGCTTAGAATCCCCTATAACACTAGAGGAATTAAGGTGTGCAGTGGCTGCTATGCCTAATCATAAGACCCCAGGCCCAGACGGACTCCCCCTGGAAATATATAAGTATTATGGGGGGACTTTGCTCCCCACCCTCTTGAGGACATTAGAGGAGGCGTTTGTTGACGGTGGTCTCCCGGCTTCAATGACAGAGTCAAATATTATTCTTATTCAAAAGGAGGGGAAGGATCATCTGGATGTAGCGTCATACAGACCAATTTCCCTGCTCTGCTCGGACGTTAAAATCCTAGCAAAGGTATTAGCAACCAGGCTAAGTAAATGTATTGATAACTTGGTACACCCAGACCAAGCAGGATTTATCCCCCATAGGTCTACCAGCGTCAATATTAGGAGAGCATACCTGAACCTGCAGACCCCAGTCGTGGACAGGGACCCCAGAGCTATCATGGCCTTGGACATCGCCAAGGCATTTGATAGCCTGGAGTGGGGCTACCTCTGGGGAATAATGGATAAATTCGGATTTGGCCCGACTTTTATTAAATGGATAAAAATATTGTACAGTTGTCCACTAGCTAAGTTAAAGATTAACAACGAGTATACAGACAGTTTTACATTAGAGAGGGGTACAAGACAGGGGTGCCCCTTGTCGCCTCTTCTATTTGCTCTGGCAATGGAGCCGCTGGCAGAGGCTATAAGAAGGGCACCGGACTTGCGGGGCTTTAGGAGGAAGGGCAGTGAAGAAAGAGTTGCACTTTACGCAGACGACGTCCTGGTATTTCTGGGGGACACAGGGCCATCGCTGGTAAAAATGATGCAATTGGTAGAAAGCTTTGGGACGGTATCGGGCCTAGCGGTTAACTGGGATAAATCCTCATTGCTACAGGTTGACTCAATCAATAACCCCCTCCCTGACGGTCTCCCTGGGATAAACATAACTGACAAGATAAAGTACTTGGGAATAGTAATGACTAGAGATCCCAATAATTATATCCAAGACAACCTGGCCCCCTTGCTTGAGAAGTTTAGAAGAAAATGTGACATCTGGTGCCGACTCCCCCTGTCGTTGGCAGGACGCGCAAATCTGATCAGAATGATCTGGCTGCCACAACTACTTTATATTCTCCATAACTCCCCGGTATGGATCGGGAGAAAATGGTTTACGAAAATTGATTCCCTATTTAGGGAACTTATCTGGAAGAAGGGCCAGGCTAGGATCAAACTGCAGACATTGCAGCGACCTATACGGGAAGGAGGCCTGGCAATTCCACACCCGTATGGTTACTACCTAGCTGCCCAAATGCAGCACTTAGGGGGTTGTGAATCCTTGGGTGAAGCAAGTGCCAGTAATAAAATTATGTTAGAAGGTAGCCCACACAGCCGCTTAGTAGAGGCACTAGAGGCGGGCTCACTCCAGAGAAAGCTGCCAACACATAAATTAGTAAACAAGACCTGGCAGACAGTTAAAAAGATCATGGGGTATAGAGGTATTACTGAGTTTTCTCCCATATGGTCTAACGAATCCCTGGGGGAATTAAGGGCTGTAGAAAAGAACCCCGTTTGGGAAAGCCACGGAATTTATAGACTGGCTCAGCTGTACAGCGACACCAACTTGAAATCTTTTACGGAACTGAGAATGGAATTCGGAGTTCCATATAATATCTTCTATAACTATTTACAGATCAGGCACGCATTGAACACCCAATTCGGGTCCTCTCCTATGATACGCTGTAATACACCGCTTCTTAATAAAATAGTTAAAGCAACAAGCACTAAGGGGCTGATAGGGGATGTGTATACGCAATTATTGGATAAGACTCTGGTTCAAGGTGTGCCTCTTGGGTCTAGAGAGGGATGGGAGGCGGACGTGGGGGAACTGTCGGACGACCAGTGGAATAAAATATTGGAACTTGGGCAGATGGTGTCTGTCTCTCCATCACAGAAGGCCTCACACCTCTTCCTTATACATAGAGCATACTATACTCCCAGAAGACTGTACAGGTTTGGGGGTAGGCCAGATGACAGCTGCCCCAGGTGCCATAGAACAGGAGATCTTATACATATGGTCTGGAGATGTCCAAAATTGGCAAGATATTGGACGGAAGTGATAGGGACAATAAACCGTAGACTTAGGGTAAATATAGAGTTAGACGCCAAGGTGTGTGTGTTGGGTTTGGTGGGAGCCAATTTGGGTAGCACCAGTACAACCACTGCCATAGTGAGATGTCTATACCAAGCAAGAAAGTTGCTAGCGCAGCATTGGCTCTCAACAAACCCTCCAACTACAGGGGATTGGCTTAAAACAATGGACTCCCTGGTCTGGACAGAAAGGACAGTATACACCAAAAAAGGGAACTACAGTAAATTTATCGGTATATGGAAGCCTTGGCTCCAGGAGCAGAATATCCAACATCTAATCTGAATCAATGTACCCTGGACCCCCTCACGAGGGGGGGGTAAACAAAGGCTCAAACTGGATAAACTCGGGTGTAGGAACGGGTCCCATCGGGGCTTAGATAGTTATAGCATGAATCCTAACGAGAACGTACTTAACCTTTACGCTGATAACAAGGGGGGGGGAGGGTAAGATGGGGAATAGCCAGAGGGTGGTTGGGAAATCTAGGGAGGGTAAGGGGGGGGGGGGGAATAATAAAAGAGGGGTAAGTGAAAAAAACAAACAAAAAAAAAAAAAAACGAGCACATTATAAGTAGCTGTTACGTACATATTTATTGAATGATAGTAGCTATCACAGTGCACAGAAGATAAGCGAGGTATTAGTGTTGGTATCCTGCATTTGTAATATTGTTTTAATGTCTTTGCTAAATACACTTTAAATATAACTTGCCACGAAAAGTATGTAACTTTGTTTTTACACTGATATTAATAAAAAGAAATTAAAAAAAAAAAAGATAGTTCAAGCTGTGATTTGTCATAATTGTGATGAATATGGCTTACAGCTCATGAAAACCCCAAATCCACAATCTCAGAAAATTAGAATATTTCATGCAATCAATAAAACAAGGATTGTACATAGAACAATTTCGGACCTCTGCAAAGTATAAGCATGCATGTGAACTATCAGCCTGTGGTACTGCTGAGGTGTTATGGAAGACCAGGATGCTTCAATAGCGGCCTTCAGCTCTTCTGCATTGTTCGGTCTCATGTCTCTCATCTTTCTCTTGGCAGTGCCCTATAGATTCTCTATGGGGTTCAGGTCAGGCAAGTTTGCTGGCCAATCAAGCACAGTAATCCCATGGTCATTGAACCAGGTTTTGGTGCTTTTGGCAGTGTGGGCAGGTGCCAAGTCCTGCTGGAAAATGAAGTCAGCATCTCTATAGAGCTCGCCTGCGGAAGGAAGCATGAAGTGCTCCAAAATCTCCTCGTAGGAGGATGCGTTGACCCTGAACTTAATGAAGCACAGTGGACCAACACCAGCAGAGGACATGCTCCTCAAATCCACACAGACTGTGGAAACTTTACACTGGACTTCAAGCATCTTACAGTGTGTTCCTCTCCATTCTTCCTTCATACTCTGGGTCCATGGTTTCCAAATGAGATTCAAAATTTGCTCTCATCAGAAAAGAGGACTTTGGACCACTGAGCAACAGACTAGGTCTGTTTTTCTTTAACCCAGGTAGGACGCTTCTGACGCTGTTTGTTGTTCAGGAGTGGCTTGACAAGAGGAATACGACATTTGAAGCCCATGTCCAGGATCCGTCTGTGTGTGGTGGCTCTTGATGCACTGACTCAAGCCTCAATCCACTCCTTGTGAAAGTCCCCAACACTTTTAAATGGCCTTTTCCGGACAATCCTTTCCAGGCTGCAGTCATCCCTGCTGCTTGTGGACCTTTTTTCTTCCACACTTTTCCCTTCCACATAACTTTCTATTATTGTGCTTTGATACAGCACTTTGGGAACATCCAACTTCTTTTGCAATTACCTTTTTAGGTTTTTCCTCCTTATGAAGGGTGTCAATGATGGTTTTCTGCACAACTGTCAGGTCAGCAGTCTTTCCCATGATTGTGATTCCTACTGAACCAGACTGAGAGACCATTTAAAGACTCAGGAACCCTTTGCAGGTGTTACGGCTTAATTATCTGATTAGAGTGGGACACTTTGAGCCTAGAATATTGCACTTTTTCACAATATTCTAATTTTTTGAGATTGTGGATTTGGGGTTTTCATGAGCTGTAAGCAATAATCATCACAATTATGACAAATCACAGCTTGAACTATCTTGCTTTGCATGTAATGAGTCTATCCCCATATATTAGTTTCACCTTTTAAGTTGCATTAGTGAAATAAATGAACTTTTGTACAATATTCTAATTTTTTGAGTATCACCTGTATATACATAAAAAAAAAACAGTGGGGTTTGCAAAAGCGTTTAACACAGTTCCCCACACACGGCTCATGTGTAAAGTAAAGGCGACGGGCTTGGAAAGATCAAATTGTAAATGGATAGAAAACTGTCTAAAGGTATTCTAAAGGAATCAATTCAGAGAGTAGTGGTTAATGACTCAAACTCTGAATGGTCTAAGGCAGGCGTATCCAAACTACGGCCCTCCAGCTGTTGCAGAACTACACTTCCCATGAAGCATTGTAAAACTCTGAAATTCACAGACATTACTAAGCATGATGGGAATTGTAGTTCCTGAACAACTGGAGGGCCATAGTTTGGACACCCCTGGTCTAAGGTTATCAGCGGTGTACCCCAAGGTTCAGTGCTGGGACCCTTACTTTTTAATACCTATATAAATGATATAGGGTCTGGGATTAAAAGTAACATTTCTGTCTTTGCAGATGACACCAAGCTATGCAGTGGAATAATGTCCTTACAGGATGTCTCCAATTTACACGCCGACCTCAATGCACTTATCTAATTGGGCAACAAAGTGGCAAATGAGGTTTAATGTTGATAAATGTACAGTTATGCACTTGAAGGCTAAGAATATGCATGCATCATACATTCTAGGGGGAGTACAACTGAGGGAATCAATGGTGGAGAAGGATCTGGGGGTTTTGGTAGGTCATAAGCTCAATAATGGCATGCAATGCCAAGCTGCGGTTTCCAAAGCGAGCAAAGTCCTTTCTTGTATTAAGAGAGGTATAGACTCCAGAGAGAGATATTATTTTGCCCCTGTACAAATCATTAGTAAGACCTCATCTGGAATATGCAGTTCAGTTTTGGGCACTAGTTCTCAAAAAGGATGTTGGGGCATTTAAAGATACCATTTAGCTCCTTAATGACGCAGTTCACACATGTTTAGACCTGGAGCAACCTACGTCAGCTGTCTCAAATGTTATTGGCCCGGTTTCTCTCAGGGGTTCCCACCATGTTAAAACTTTCAGAGTGCAGTCATTTTTGTTTTTTTATAGTGATTGGCCTAAACCAGATAAAGTGTTTACGCCTCCCAAACACTGTGCCCAGCAGTGATCTATTAAGAAACGGCTCCTTAAAAAGTGGGCATTTCTATACTGGATCCAGTCATTTCCTGTCTTAACAAGACTCTGATTGTTTCTGTGGAGGACATGCCAAAGATTCTGTGGATAAAAAACTAAAAGTCCTTTCAAATGCCTTATTCTTATTTTGCAGGCTCCGCCGTGCACCCTGACAATGCAGCCATGTTTATCTGCCAGACCCTAGGTGTCTGGTCTTAGGATATGTCTAGGGATCCTGAATCTATCCTAGGGATTCTTCAGTTTCCCAACAACTGGAGCTCATGCCTGTGGCCTTTCACTACTGAGTGGACCGCTAGCAGATATTGTATGCCTAATATCCAGAGTGGCGCTCCTATCAGTGCACATGTGGGGAACTCAGCTGTTGGTATGCAGAGCAGCCCTAGATTACCTTATTAAAGACATCACCAGAGCAAAAAGCACGTTTTTTCCCTAGCAAGAGAAGGCTACACCTCAGTCTGAGAAACCTTCTAGTCCAGAGGTTCTTTTCATATCTCCCAGGCCTCCAAGGTCTCCCAAGCTTGGGACCCAGTTCCATTGCTAGTCTTGCGCTCTCAAGAAGTCCTCCTCTCACTTCTCTGAGTAGGGTGATGTCTCTTGGTCTTTGCAGCTACCCAGGACTTGAACGCTTGGGTCTAGAGCATGGTGTCCATGGCCTACAAGCTACATATTTCAAACTCTGCCTCTGCCCTCCTTCATGTTATCAAACCTCCCAATGTTCCCACAATGATTAGCAGGGACATTTTTCTGGTGCAGCTCCTGTGTCAAGGGGTCACTTCCATTGCTCTTTAAAAGGAAAGTTTCCAAGGTTTCCACTAAAATCTGTTCACGATTCCCAAAGGGAAAGGGGGCGTTTGTCCCATACTAGATCTAAGGGTTATGAACTCCTTACTTCGGGTAGAAAAGTTCTGCATAGAGTTTACAAGCTCAGTCATTGCTTCCCTCCATCTGGGAGACATTCTTGCCTCTTTTCCAGCCCTGTCCACTGTGCACATTACAGGAGTGGAATATTGTCAAACACCGGAACTCAGGAGAATGGTCTCCTCACCTAAAGGGGTTTCAAGACCTCTGTCAAAAGTGAAGAATTTTGGATATAGACCTTCTACAAGTTTTTCTCCAGGTCCAGGGATCCTCTAGCTATAGCAGTGGATGCTTCAGTGAATCTGTGGGATCAGTTCAACCTGATATATAATTTCTCCTCTGAAACTACTTCATTACCTGCTCTCCAGGATCGAGATGGAGGTCGTTTCAGTGATTTTCATTGCATCAAACTACTAGCAGAACACGGTACCCAGACCTTGTCAGACTCCTGGCAAACCTTTGGCAGGCCTTTTCAGATTCCCCCAGATCTTTTGTCTCAAGGACAGGTTTACCAACCTGTTTCTCAGCTGCTGGCTTTATTGGCGATGATTTAATGAACTCCAAGAAAAGGAATTAACCGTCAAAAATCCTAATATTCTGAATTGTCACCGAAACAGGCTTAAAGGAAAATATTCTAGGGTGGTCATTTGTTCTGGTGACAACTGTCTAAGAGGGGGTTTCCCATAGTTTGGACATATTTTCTTTTACCTCTGGTTTGTCTATGAGACATGAAGTGAAGAAAATACTCCCCAATAGGACACAGGGGCTTTTTGCTCCTTACAGGGATTTTAACCATCCCTCTTCTATTAAAAACTTAAAACGTTTTGGCTTTGGATGTACTAGACTGTAAAGAAGCCCATAGATGACCTAACCGGTTGAAGGAAAAAAAAACCTTGCTTTTCCCATCCACACAATCTATATTCTGTATTCCCCGCTGTCAGAATACACTGACCAGGGTTGCTGCGAATAGGCGGCGGTGCTGATCAAGCGGGGAAAATCCAACTTTCGGTCATTCGGTAGATCAACTTCTGTAGAACCAGCCTCCCCATACATAGATCAAAATTTGGCCAGTTCCTGCCAAACTAGATCCAGGTATGGCCAGCTTAAGCTTGTATGGGCAACGCCCTCTTTCCTATTGTTTCTTTTTATTGTTACATTTTGCTATGTGTTTGGAACATTGAATGCACCATAATATTACTCTCTCCATTGCTTTATCCAATACTTAGTATATGGCCATGAAAGATGATAGTGCTATATAAATTTACAATAATTATTGTTTTCAGGCAATTTGTTTTGAGTCAGAATACACCACACCAGTACATTCCTGTTTAGAGCACTGAAGCCAGATCTCTATTGTCCTCAGATCCTGCTGGAAGGGTTTCAAGTATGGTTGGGAGCCTTCTGACATCAATTTTATTGTATATTTTTATTAATGCTGAAAGGTCTGGACGTTCCATTGTCAGAATTCATGTAAATCACTGATGTTATTGGAGGGGAATATTTCACCAGGCTGAAGAATGTGCAGATAGTAAAATGTTCACGAGGGTGCCTTCTATCACCAGTGTTCAATGTTTTTTATGTGGAATAAATGTATATCCAAATTAATTAGCTCTTTTTGTTTAAAGGACCAGTCTGTTTAAAACTTGCATTTTTGATACTGTTGGAGAGTTAAATCTTCCATAGTTTTCAACACTCTGAGTTTTACAGCGACATAGGGGTCAGAGAAAGTAACCAACATTTTTACAACTGTTTTACCTGCCAAAAGGATATTACACAGATCTGCCGCACAGCACAGTCCTTTCTTTGAAGCTGTATCTATTTCACTTGCAGGTTTCCTCCCCACCCCAACTTGTGACTGGACTGTAACTGAGAAGCAGCACACTAATGAGCTCATCTATCTGTCACTCTGCTCATATCAATATAGCTCCTTGTACCTAGCCCTTGTTCACATTGAAGCAACTTGTTATGCGATTTGACAGGTGAAATCGCATGACAAGTCGCACCATTTTAACGGCAATGGACTGCTCAAATCGGTACGGCGTTGACTTTGCGGTGCCGCATGGATTTGAAAAAGTAGTTCCTGCACTGTTTTTGGCAAATTTGGGTGTGACTTGCATAGACATCTATACATGAAACCGCACAGATGTCTTCAAAGTCACACCTGAAGTCGCATTGACATGCAGCTTTGAAATCGTGCAATTTCAGATGAAGTTGCGTGATTTCAAAGCTGCATTCAATGTGAATGAGGGCTGAAGGGCACATGATTGGCTTATTGTGCTGCTGCTTCTTCTCTCTTTTAAGCTCTGCTGTACAGGTGCTGAAATAGGCTGATACAAAGTTAAATATAGCTACTTACACTGCTTGCATTAAAAAATGAATATATTAATAATTGCATTAGTTTGTGTCTTTTATATCTGCCTGGGTGTTTTTCTACATTATTCAGCCCCCAGGTGGTTGGAAATATACACTTTGGTTTCAAGTCTTGCACGTGCAGCCCATAGGAGGAACATCCACTCTTCCTATATAAATTTAAATGTTTTATACAGTGGGGACGTAAAGTATTCAGACCCCCCTACATTTTTCACTCTTTGTTGTATTGCAGCCATTTGCTAAGATCATTTAAGTTCATTTTTTTCATTAATGTACACACAGCACCCCATATTGACAGAAAAACACAGAATTGTTGACATTTTTGCAGATTTATTAAAAAAAAAACTGAAATATCACATGGTCCTAAGTATTCAGACCCTTTGCTCAGTATTTAGTAGAAGGACCCCTTTGATCTAATACAGCCATGAGTCTTTTTGGGAAAGATGCAACAAGTTTTTCACACCTGGATTTGGGGATACTCTGCCATTCCTCCTTGCAGATCCTCTCCAGTTCTGTCAGGTTGGATGGTAAATGTTGGTGGACAGCCATTTTTAGGTCTCTCCAGAGATGCTCAATTGGGTTTAAGTCAGGGCTCTGGCTGGGCCATTCAAGAACAGTCACAGAGTTGTTGTGAAGACACTCCTTCGTTATTTTAGCTGTGTGCTTAGGGTCATTGTCTTGTTGGAAGGTAAACCTTTGGCCCAGTCTGAGGTCCTGAGAACGTTTTCGTCCAGGATATCCCTGTACTTGGCCGCATGAGGAAAAAAAATGAACTTAAATGATTTTAGCAAATGGCTGCAATATAACAAAGAGTGAAAAATTTACTTTCCATCCCCACTGTATATTCTAAGAAGAAATTTAGAGATGGGGAATTCCAAAGCTGTGGGGACACCTAAAATGTGAAAGTGAGAAAGAACATATCCAGGCTCCAACCTGGGGAAATCTCAGCACCAGAGTTCAAGTTTAGGTAAAATGTGTAATTTCTAGGTGCAAGACTTTTTTCCACAGTTACAGGTATGTGTGTGTGAATACGTTGTACTAGGTAAATTATTACAATGGCATACATTTTTTTTTCCCTCAGGAGTGGATTTTAAAATGAAGACAATAGACGTTGATGGAATCAAAGTGCGGATACAAATCTGGTAAGTGCAATTATAATTCTACACAGCAAAGTACTATTTTTGTTTATTGTAAATTGCATTCATATTTACAGAATTTAGTCAAATCTTTCTTCCGATCATTATGCAGTAGTATTTCGATTTTTAGCGTGGATGTAAGACATCAGTAGTCATTTGTATATTTGGCCATATTATGAACTGATGTTTCTATCTCATGTGTACTGTAATTTAAAAAAAAAAACTATCCTGTAAACTCTCGTGCCCCGCCACCTGTGCTGCAATTCTATGCTCTGTTGCAAAGCTATGCTAGCTGAAGAATCTTCTGAATTCAACACTTCCAGGAGTGTCAGATCATGATGCAAGGTCCTCCCTGCATGCTGTGGTTTATCCACTAGTCACTACATTACAACTGTGTTCTGTAGTGGAGTACAAGGCAGCATATGGAAAAATGCTGCACAGTGGAGGAACAGCCATCTGTCACAATATGACGTATCTTAGATTTTTATATTGCTTTTATTTAGTTGCTATAAAACCTACTTTGTTTGGCAACATTGGTTCATGTTTATCCATAGGATCAATGTGCTTTATGCTCAGCTGTCATCAAAAAACTGTTAACAGCCTTGCTGGAATAGGTATAAAGAATAACATGATGGTAGAAATGCTGTATCTGTTCTAAGGAAAATTCTGTTCTAGGTCCCTTTCATCACTTAATGCAAATAGAAAGGAAATCACACAAACAGTTATATACTGTAAATGCTATAGTACTCCATCTCCTTTTGAATGAAAGTTGCTTTGGTGTATAAGGAAGCTTTATTTTTAAACCATGTTCTTCAATGATACACCGCCATGACAATACTGACTGACAATACTGAAAAATGGAGGATCCAGTGATGAGTGTATTATTAGGATGTTCAAGCCAGCATGTATAAATTTACAGGAACTCATATTGATATTATAAGAGTGAAGAGCTGCATAGTCAAAGCATCCCTTCAATGCTGACATCATTTCTGATTATCTAGGTATTTTGTCATTTTGAATGGGATAATTAAAATTCTGAATTCTTGAAAAACCCCTTCTGCAAATAATATATGACCAAGTGTCTAAGCCATGGGTGCTCAACCTGTGGCCCTACAGCTGTTGCAAATCTACAAGTCCCATGACATTGCATGGCTGACAGTTACAAGCATGACTCCTTAAGGCAGAGAAATGATGGTACTTTTAGTTTCTGCAACAGCTGGAGGGCCACAGGTTAAGCACCCATGGTCTAAACCTTCAGATATGTGACCAGCACTAAGCTTTTTAGTTCCTCCAAAATTCTTTATCCATTTCAAAAGTCCTGCATGACAAAGCATTATGTTAACATTTGTGTATAGTTGCACTACCATATTGGATGCAGGATGTTTCCTCTGTTGACCTGATTTTCTTTTTCATACATCATGGGACACAGAGTTAGGCTAATATTCATTACCTACTGGGTTATACTTCATCTCCAGGCGATTGGACACTGGTAGACCAAAGGTCTTTAGACAGAAAGTGATCCCCTATATAACCCCTCCCATACAGGAAGTACTTCAGTTTTTTACCAGTGTCTGCAAGGTGGATGGTTGTTTGAGCTCTCTGAGCTCCAGGTCACTAGTCCCACAAACGGTTCTTAAATGAATCAAGGGATTGACCGATCAGATCCATTTGACACAGGCTGTATATGCTTAGATAAATGGTACCCGAGCCTCGCAAAGAAGACTCAAAATCCTGCAAGGTTTTTGCCTGTAATGTGGCCTCCGGGTGCTGGACCCTGCGAAGTGGAATCCTGGACACCACAGCGCTTAGTCATTCCTGCAGGGTGCTGTACAGGTCCAAGGGAGTGGACCCTAAACATAAAAAGGGTACCCAGTCCTCGAATGTCCTCAAGTGACAAGATGGGTGAAGATTGGGCTCGTAGTTTACTAAGCTGCCCTGCGCCTGGACGGGTAAGTGAAACCCCTTTAATTACTTACTGTGGGGTGTCCCAGTGATCAGTCAAGCTAGCTAGAGGCTGGACACCTGTGTGCGGTGACCGTACGGGAGTTTTGGGCTAGCTGTGGGTGTTTGCAAAGTGCTGGATCATAAATACCGAAAAGTCAGCCTTGACACCAGCTCAAAGTCTAAAGTATTTTGGTCTGATCCTAGATACGGTCCAAGCAAGGGTATTTTGCCACCCGTAAGGATCTGTGCCCTAAAGTATCAGGTGCATTAAATAAGGGGCACCAGACAACTCTCCATTCGGATCTGTATGAGCCTTCTAGGGAGGATGGTGTCCTCCTTCGAGGCAGTGCCCTATGCCCAGTTCCACTCCAGACCTATAAAACAAGACATCTTGTTGGCTTGGAACAGAAGAGGACAAGCCCTGGATTATCCAATGTTTTTATCTCCTCGGGCATGCTCAAGCCTAAACTGGTGGTTGCAGGATCAAAACCTGCGTAAAGGAAAACCCTTCCTTCCGGTAACTTGGAGAGAACTGACTACAGATTCCAGGTTCTCAGGCTGGGGAGTGACCCTAGAGGAGCTCAAGCTCAGGGGAAGTTGTCAAGGACAGAACAGGTCCTGCCCATTAACGTCCTGGAATTACAGGCAGTCCATCTGACCCTACGGTCCTGGATGGTGGAGCTTCAGGACTGCCCTATCAGGGTTCAATCTGACAATGTCACTGCAGTGGCCTATATAAACCACCAAGGCAGTGCCAGGGGTCATTCAGCTCTGCAGGAGGTGAATCACATACTAGCCTGGGCAGAGGGACATGTGCCGATTCTACCGGCAGTCCATATCCCGGGAGTAGAGAACTGGAATGCAGATTATCTCAGCCGCCAGAAGATCTGCCCAGGGGAAAGGTCCCTACACCCAGGGGTGTTCCAGGAAATTTCCCAACGTTGGGGATAGCCAGAGGTCGACCTACTGACATCCAGGTTCAACCACAAGCTACAGCAGTTTGTGTCCCGAACAAGAGATCCTCTGGCAATCGGAGCAGATGGTCTGGTAGTTCCATGGAGCCAGTACTCCCTGGTTTATGCTTTCCCTCAGATCCCTCTCCTTCCACATTTATTGTGCAGGATTCTGAGAGAGGGGGTTTCAGTCATTCTGGTGGCACCAGCCTGACACAGAAGGCCCTGGTTCCCGGAGATTGTGAGACTGACAATAGACAGACCATGGACACTTCCACATCGCCCCAATCTATTGTCTCAAAGTCCTATATTCCACCCCAATATACAGTCTCTAAATTTGATGGCATGGCTATTGAAGCCAGGGTGTTAAGGGACCGTGGCATCTCGGGACCTGTGGTGTCTATCCTAGTGAATAGGGTTGCACTGATACTAGTATCGATATCGGCACCAGTACCGAGTATTTGCCTGAGTACTTGTACTCGGGCAAATGCTTCCGATGCTTCACTCGATACCGGAAGTCAGTGGGCGGGCGGAATGGGTGGGAGAAGGCGGAGCGGAGCGCGGCACAGTCAGAGTCCTTGCAGTGCAGCAGAGCTTTGAAGGTAAGCCTGTGGGCAGGAGTGTGGGTCACTCGCAGCCGTGTGCAGCTGTGTACATCGGTGACTGGGCCATCAGAATCGTAAACGGAAGTGACAGCCTGAGTCTCCGTCAGAGGCTGTACACGGCAACGCCCATCTTAGTACACCCTGAACTTGGCCTCAGTAGCCTGCAATCACGAGGCAGCGGACATCTTGTTACACCCAGACCATATAGTTCACTAATTATATGGGCTGGGTGTAACAAGATGGCCGCTGCTGCATTCTGAGTAGGCTTACTGAGGCTGAGTAAGCCTCAAGATGGGCTCTTGTATAGTTAATCTCTTTATAGCCTCGATTACATTTTTTAATACCAGGCTGCCAGCAATTATCAGTGCCACTGCCTACCTATCATTGCCCATAATTGCCACCTATCAGTGCCCATCAGTCAGTGCCACATACCAGTGCCATCTATCAGTGCCCATAAGTGCCAGCCATCAGTGCCCATCAGTCAGTACCATGTACCAGTGCCACCTATCAGTGCCCATAAATGCCACTTATAAGTGCCTATCAGTCAGTGCCATAGGCGTGCGCACAGGGTGTGCCAGGTGTGCCTGGGCACATCCTAATCACCCTGTGCTGCACAGATTTCCCCTGCTGCTTGGCTGCTGAAGAAAGGGACTGGGGACATCCGGGGCTGGTTTAGACACCTGATATTTCACCAAAGCCCCCCAATGGGGCTCGTAAAAGATTGTAAAAAAATAAAGAAATACATTATTGCAAAAAAAGTTGTAAAAATTAAAAAAAAATTGTAAAAAAGTAATAATAAAAAAATAATAAAAATAAACTACTAACACTAATCTCTGCCCTACTGACACCAACCTCTGCTCTACTGACATTGTCCACTGCTCTACTGACACTATCAATTAACCTACTGCTGTATATATATATATATATATATATATATATATATATATATATATACACACACACACACACAGATAGCACCTATCAGTACTGCAAATCAGTGCCCATCAGTAAGTGCCACATATCGGTGCCACCTATCAGTGCCGCATATCAGTGCCCATCAGTCAATGCCACCTATCAGTGTCCATCAGTAAGTGCCACCTATCAGTGCCAGCCATCACTGCCTGTATTGTATTGTGTATCTGTATTGTGCTTTGAAAACTGTCACTTGACATTGAAAAAAAAGTATCGGTAATTGGTATCGGCGAGTACTTGAAAAAAGTATCCATACTTGTGCTCGGTCTTAAAAAAGTGGTATCGGTGCAACCTTACTAGTTGTTGCTAAAAAAGCTGTCACTAGTGCCTCGTTTCCACTGAGCGGATCGGTTCGGTTCAGTTCGGTACGGTACGCTATTTTGGGTGTTTCTATTATGAAAGCGGCCCATACAACCGAACCGAACCGTTCCATTCAGGGTCCTGTTTCAGATGTGGGGCCATAGAAAATGGAATGGTTCGGTTAGGGCGGAGCTACGATACATTCCACTGATTGTCTGACAGAAAACCCTCTGCTGTGCTATGCTGAGGCATTTTTTCTAAACCCTGTACGGCCCCTTGTGGTCCCACTTGCAGTGGAAACGCTCACCAGAATAGACCAGACCATTCTAGGCCATTCAAACTGTACCGACCCGAACCGATCCGCTCAGTGGAAACAAGGCATATGAATATCTATCATGAGGTCTGGAAAACTTTTATTACTTGGTGTGCAGCCAGAAAATGGCATCCTCGGAAATATGTGATTGGGAGAATTCTCTCTATTCTACAGTCAGCTGTGGAAATCAGATTGGCTTAGAGTACAATCAGAGGTCAGATTTCTGCCCTGTCAGTATTCTTCCAAAGGCCTTTAGCCTTCCATTCGCTGGTCCGAACCTTTATGCGGGGGGGGCAACTTGTTTACTTCCCCCGATTAGGTCACATATGTGTCCTTGGGACTTGAATTTGGTGCTGTCTGTGTTACAGAAACAACCATTTGAACCTATCAAGGAAATTTCATTAGAAATTAGTGGCCCTTTCATGCAGGGAACCATACTTGATCCTTCACCACGACAGGGTCGTATTATGACCTGTTCCATCCTTTTTGCCAAAAGTGGTGTCAGCCTTTCATTTAAATCAGGACATTATTTTGCCATCTTTTTTCTCTCAGCCTCATTCGGCGGAAGAGAGTCGACTGCATTTTTTGGACATTGTGCGGGCAGTCAAGGTTTATTTGTCTAGATCTGCGTAGATCCGAGGATCAGACTCTTTTTCATTTTACCAAAAGGAACCAAGAAGGGACAGGCAGCTTCCAAGGCTTCCATTGCCAATTGGGTCCGTCAATTGGTCATTCAGGCCTATGGTCTGAAATGTAAAGCTCCTCCCTTTAGGGTGAGAGCTCATTCTACTAGGGGTGTACGAACCTCCTGGGCTTTTCGCCATCAGGTATCTGTGCCTCAGATTTGCAAAGCTGCTGCTACCTGGTCTTCAGTGCAGACGTTCACAAAATTTTATCAAGTGGATGTTCGAGCAGCCGAGAGTAAGGCTTTCGGCCTCAGTGTACTGCGGACTGCCGTAGAAGGTCAGATGGCTATTGCTTGGCAGGGTGTCTCCCTCCCCTTAAGGCTATTGCTCTGGGATGTCCCAGTAGGTAATGAATATTAGCCTAACTCTGTGTCCCATGATGTATGAAAAAGAAAATAGGATTTTTTCTCTATACTTACCTGTAAAATGCTTTTCTTTGAGTACATCATGGAACACAGAGGTCCTTCCCCTCTTTTTGAGGATTCAGAGCTTGCTACAAAACTGGAGTACTTCCTGGTTATATAGGGGGTCACTTTCTGTCTAAAGACCTTTGGGCTACCAGTGTCCATTCACCTGGAGATGAAGTATAACCCAGTAGGTAATGAATATTAGCCTAACTGTGTGTCCCATGATGTACTCAAAGAAAGGGATTTTACAGGTAAGTATGACGAAAAAATCCTATTTTCTTTTTCATACATCATCTTCTAAAAGTAATGCTTCTGAAATATGCTTGTATTAAATTAGCACTTTCTAGGTATTTAGTGTGTATAAGGTCCAAGTTACTGCACAACCACTTTTTTTTTCTTTTAAACAACGTTCTTTATTTGAGAAGAGTGTATGTTTACAAGATAATCATAATTATATTGCAAGTATTGTACAGATTCGGAAGAAAAATAAAGTAAAGAAAAGTAATATAAATAAAAAAAACAGACATATTTGAATTCAAGCATTGGACTATGACATGACACGCTTGCATCTGCTAAATTGAAATGGTGAGTGAAAATGTAGCGCTAATAAAAATTGTGTAAAACAGCTATATAAAAATATATAGAAATGTGAGGAAACATGTGAATACACATATAAAATATAATCAACAAGCAAACAAGCAAGCAAACAAGTCCCAATGATGCCAGCAGGTATCACAAGAGAGAATAAATGGGTACTCTTACCTGAATCCGTGGATCTGGATGTCAGCGACACCAGATCGATCAAACAGGCATGGACAGGAACAGCTCGGAAGGTCCCAAAATAGTCAGCAAGGAGACTGGAACAAGGAAACTGGAACAGGCACCGGTGCCTACGAGGGTCAATACTTCTCGGATAGGATCACCACAGGAGAGCCAGCCCTTGGGCCAATGGTGGCCAGATGAACGAAGCAAGCGGGTTCATGGTAATAATATATAAAAAAGAAGGGGGCTCCAAATGGTGCAGATCAAAAATAAATCTGGTATTTATTTTCATAAAACCAGCATACAACAGGATAAAAAATGTGATCACAGATTTAAAAAGCAATGTGGAGAGGGCTGTGCTTCCTTGCTCTCCACATTGCTTTTTTAAATCTGTGATCACATTTTTTATCCTGTTGTATGCTGGTTTTATGAAAATAAATACCTGATTTATTTTTGATCTGCACCATTTGGAGCCCCCTTCTTTTTTATATATTATTACCATTAACCCGCTTGCTTTGTTCATCTGGCCACCATTGGCTCAAGGGCTGGCTCTCCTGTGGTGATCCTATCCGAGAAGTATTGACCCTCGAAGACACCGGTGCCTGTTCCAGTTTCCTTGTTCCAGTCTCCTTGCTGACCATTTCGGGACCTTCCGAGCTGTTCCTGTCCATGCCTGTTTGATCTGGTGTCGCTGACATCCAGATCCACGGGTTCCGGTAAGAGTACCCATTTATTCTCTCTTGTGATACCTGCTGTCAACATTACATTTGATGTTCCTGACTACTCATACGGAGAAGTTTTCAATTTGATACACCCCACATATGAATCTGCCTTCATCCGTGGTTCACTCATCACTCTTACGTATTGATTCACTTGAGATTTATCACTCATTGGGACTTGTTTGCTTGTTGATTCAATTTTATAAGTGTATTCACATGTTTCCTCACATTTTGTATATATTTTGTTTATATGGCTGCTTTACACAATTTTTATTAGTGCTACATTTTCACTCACCTTTTGTTCATGAATCCTCGTCACATTCGTATGTAGCTGCTTTTGTTCTTTTTTTCATTTTTTTCAAAATAGCGCAATTTTTTAATGATTTTACATTAAATTGAAATGGTGTCCGATAGTCCCATACACCATTCCTCCTGCCTTCCTCGATGTGGAGCCTTGTTGTTTCCCTTCCTCTTGTTGCCAGTTCTTAGGAACCTCAACCTATGCGACAATTGATATTTAGAAATGAGATTCCCTGGACCAATGCACAATTGGCTTAAGGACCAATGCAATCCTCCCATTGTGTCTTGGGGCAGCCCACATTAGTCAACCAATGGATTCTGACAATTTGGTGACTCTTTGGCGGAGGTCTTTAATAGCAATGTATGGTATTCTTGCCATCTGGAGGAGTACTTCTGCTAAACCTATTTTTACATTAAATAGTATTATTCCCTGAAGAAGATTCATTTATAACAGTATATTTTGAAACACGTTGGATACCCCCCCCCCTGTTGGATGCTGTATTCCTCGGCACACAATCAACGACAAAGTGAACAGCAAGTAGATGGGGACTACCAATTCATGGTCAACAGTCAATTGTGCAATATTGATAATATCATTGATGCAATGTTTTGTAATTTCAACATGAGATTTTTTATGTAATTTTTCTACAATAAATATCAATTATATATATATATATATATATATATATATATATATATATATATATATATATATATATATATATATATATATATATATATATAAAATTTCACTTTTTTAATTGCCTACAAAATCCCACATTTTTTATGTTTATTCTGTCCCTTCCTGACTTTAATGCAGGGAAAGATGTTCTCTATAGTACAGTTAGTTATTATTGAGATTAAGAATAATTATAATTGAAATTATTGCCCCTGGAAAGGGTGGTCATGAACTATGTACTGGGAAGATATTTAGATATTTATATATCTATTTCCAGATGTTTGTGGCTAGCAGATCATAACTCCTACCTATACAGCCATAAGTATTTGAACACCCCTCCAAATATTGAGTGCAGGTGTTTCCAGCAAAAGGTTAATGCTACAGTATACAAAGGCATTTTAGACAACTGTGCACTTACAACCTTGTGTCAACAGTTTTAGGAAGGCTCTCTTCTGTTCCAGTATGACTGTGCTCCTGTGCACAAAGCCAGGTTCATAAAGTCATAGTTTTGCAGGTTTGGTGTGGAGGAACTTAAATAGCCTGCACAGAGCCCTGATTTTAATCATGTTAAACACCTCTGAGATGAACTGGAACACTAATTGCTAGCCAGGTCTTGTCATCCAACCATGACCTCACAAATGCTCTTTTGACCAATGGTCAGGTGTCTAGAAACATATATTGGGAATATTTTGTGTATGTGTGTGTGTGTGTGTATGTATATATATATATATCTCGATCAGCCATAATAATTTCACTAACCACCCAAAACAGCCCTTTCTGCCACCAAAACAGCCCTGACCTGTCGAGGCATTCATGCCACAATCCCTCTGAAGGTATGCTAAGCTATCCGGTATCAAGCCATTAGTAGCCGATCCTTTAAGTCTTGTAAGTTGCGAGGTGGGTCTCCATGGATTGGACTTGTTTTTCCAGTATATCCTGCAGATGTCCAATTGGATTGAGATCTGGAGAATTTGGAGACCAAGTCAACCCATCAGACCTGTTTTGTTCCTCAAACCATTCCTAAATTCTCATTTTTGCAGCTTGGTACGGTGCCTTATCTTGCTGAAAGAGGTCACTGTCAGGGAATACCTTTTCCATTAAGGGGTGTACTTGATCAGCAACAATGTTTAGGTAGGTGGTACTGTACATGTCAAGTAACATCCACATGAATGGCATGATCCAAAGTTTGTCAGCAGAACATTGCCCAAAGCATCACACTGCCTCTGCTGGCATTCTTTCTTCCCATACTGTATCCTTACGCCATACCTCTTCCTCAGGTATGCAATACACTCGCACCCAGCTATCCACATGCTGTAAAAGATAACATGATTTATCACATCAGGTTACCTTCTTCCATTGCTCCATGGTCCAATTCTGATACACACGTGCCCAATGTAGGGGCTTTTGGCTGTGGGCACGGGTCAGCATTGGCACCCTGACTGGTCTGTGGCTTCGCAGCCCCATACACAACAAACTGTGATACCCATTTTTCTGCTTTCAACACATCAACTTCAGGGACAACATGTTTACTTGCTGCCTAATATATCCCAATGACTTTCAAATGACGTTGTCATGAGATAATCAGTGTTACCAGAATTATTATTAGTATATGTAATGCAGTGGGATTCTTTGCAGCTGGAATTTATGTGATAAGATCAAGGTCCCGCCATACATGCAAGAAAAGAGTAATGAGTTCCAATCATGACACTATTGCAGACTGAGAGATAAATGTAAACTGCCATAGCTAACCTAAAAATGCTAGTTGATGATTTGGCTTCAGTACTTTAGTGTAGTGATAGGAAATTGATTTTCAGTTGCATATTTCTTACAAGTCTATCAGTGGCGGCCCGTCCATACGAGGTGCAGGGTCGCCGCCCCTCTAATCCATGCGCCTGGCCCCTAATCTACATGCAGGGCGCTGGACGCATGGATTCCAATAGGGTTGAAGCACATGATTAGAGCCTGAGGCTCTAATTGGCTTAAAAAAAGGGTGGGCTCAGGGCGCACCACCCACTTGTGTGACATTAGCGAATTAATACTCACTATTGTGTTCCTGATTCTCCTCCTGGCCAAGTAGGAGGAGGGAGGAGACGCAGGGGGAGCTGCAATGAAGCCCAGAAGGCGTAGAAGCAGGGTAAAGCTGTCACCCGGAGGAATCGCTGACCGCCACCTAGATGGGGTAAGTGCGGGGCTGGTGACCAACCGGGGGGGGCTGCCTGTGACCCGAACGGGGAGTGGCAAAATTGGGTGGATTGTTTGCCGCCCCCCGCAAGAAAAAATACCACCAGCCACCACTGTCGGTGACTCAGAAATACTGAGGCACAGAAAGGCAGCTAGACTTTTTGGAAGTTCAGCATTAGCAGTCCACATATTTATTTCATGTCATGGGTAAGAGTACCAATCTCCAAGTATTTGTAATAATCTAAATCTCTGTTCTTCAATTGCTATAGCAGTGCAGCCTCAACTTAAAGTGGAGGGCCACCCTGAAAAAAAAATTTCACCAAGAATCCTAAAAAAAAAAAATTTGAAAAAAAAAATGTTAAACTTACCTGAACACTTGTTGCTAGGCAGCAGTGGCGTCGCTAGGGGGTGGCTATTGGGGCTATAGCCCCGAATCTGGGGCCCATAGCCCCGAGTCTCTGCAGGGGTCCCCAAGGGGAGGGGAGGCTGTCTGGGGATCTAGAGTAAGTGGGGGACTCTCTGGGGACCCTGATGCTAGGGGGAGGCTCTCTGGGGACCCTGATTTTAAGAGGGAGGCTCTCTGGGGACCCTGATTTAATAGAGGGGCTCTCTGGGGACCCTAATGTAAGGGGGGCTCTCTGGGAACCCTGATGTAAGTGGAGGGCTCTCTGGGGACCCTGATGCAAGGGGGAGGCTCTCTGGGGACTCTGATGTAAGGAGGAGGCTCTCTGGGGACCCTGATGTAAAGGGGCTCTCTAGGGACCCTGATGTAAGGGGGGCTCTCTGGGGACCCTGATGTAAGTGGGGGGCTCTCTGGGGATATATACACACAGACACACGTATATTACTCTCTATATAAATATATATAAATATATATAAATATATATATATATATATATATATATATATATATATATATATATATATATATATGTGTGTGTGTATGCCTGCCCAAGCGTATGACTTTCTTTACTACGCTGCTATGGGCTCTAGCCCCAGATCTTTTGTAGACCTAGCAACGCCCCTGCTAGGCAGTCTTCCCAATCTGCCTGTTCCTATTCCGCGGCATGTTCTGCTCCTAGCTGAGCGGCCCCGTTGCCTTCTGGGTACTGTGTGTGTTCCCAGAAAACCATGGGGCCATTCACAGATCGCCACGCCGCTCGCTCGTGCGCAGTAGGAAACTGGCAGTGAAGCTGCAAGGCTCCACTGCCTGTTTCCCTTACTTAGGATGGCGGTGCCGGGACCCTGAGCCGAGGAACAGGTCGACCTCGGGCGGCCGACATCGCGGGCACCCAGGACAGGTAAGTCTACTTATTTAAAGTCAGCAGCTACAGTGTTTGTTGCTGCTGACTTTAAAAAAATGTTTTTTAGCTGGCCGGAATCCTGCTTTAAGCTGGGACATACATGGATTGAAAATCGGCTAGTTCAGCAGACTTTGGCTAAATTTTTGATCCGTGTCATCTACCGATAGACTTCTGTACCACCGCCCTGTCGTATTTTTGCTGCTTGATCAGCGTGGCAGTGTTTATCAGTATATTCTAATGACAGGGAACTGTCCCCACTGTCAAAATACAATAGCTCAGCAGGAAGGGTTCACCCATTCACATCGAGTGTGTGGATGGAAGAATCAAGTACGAATAAAAATGACTTATCTCTGGCCAGCCCTAATCTTTATTTACTTATTATTATTTTTTTTTTTATTATCTACTTGTAGTCTCTCTCTCTCTCTCTCTCTCTCTCTCTCTCTCTCTCTCTCTCTCTCTCTCTCTCAGAGCAGAATTGTTAGGCAATTAGAGTGTCCTTTCTTCTGCCTGAGTTCACTGCTGATAAGAGATACACAAAAAGCTGTCATAAAACTAATGCCTGGTACACACTAAGTTTTTTTTGGGTTGCACGAAAAAAAACAGACGGCTCCAGTCAGAGTACTAACCATGCGAGGTTGGTTCAGCGATCTCCTCTGCTGAGCTGCCCCCCCGCCAAAACACGCCGATCAACGTTCTCTGCCATTGGCTGAACGACGGACGTTTTTTCTAACTGGCTTTTGTCTCCGGATATTCGACCCATGTGTACGGGACTTAAGATTCTATCAGGATTACACAGAAAGAAATAACCCCCCCTTTTTAATAACAGATATGAACTCCAACAGCACATCAGTTATCGGCCTGAAACTTAGGCAGGAGAAAGGTCAACTTCCATGGGGGCCCTACATT
The DNA here is from genome assembly GCA_037952925.1 of Lithobates clamitans. Classification (NCBI taxonomy): domain Eukaryota; kingdom Metazoa; phylum Chordata; class Amphibia; order Anura; family Ranidae; genus Lithobates; species Lithobates clamitans. The sequence goes on along the minus strand of JBBGZY010001341.1, from coordinate 181,469 downwards.
CTGACACTGGGTTGACATTTTTGCTCAGGGGAAGAATTAAATTAAATTGCAGCACACACATCTATCGCTAAGGGGCAAGACTGCAATATTATAAGAGCATAAGGGTCTAGGTTCAGATCCTTACAAATGCCCTTTCCTGACCAGAGCTTTATTAGTAATGCTTCCAGCTGGAATCTCACACGTTTATGGGCTAATATGGTGTAAAGAAATGCTTCCAGACTTTTGGGCTACTATAGGAGGATTTATTTAACACAGTACTATAGCCATCATGTTTTAAAAAGTTTTAAGACCTGGTTTAGAATGATATTATATACGGTATATTAGCTGTAAAGTGTGTTTATTGTGTATTTAAAATTAGGTAAAAACAAATCACATGGGAACTACTGGACTTACAAAAAATGCTTATGCTAAAATATGACTTTATGTATAGCCAACACTAACAATATTTCATAGAGTAGAGAATGATTAAAATTTAATCAGTTTATTTTTGCTTTCTGTTTGGGAAGATTTTCTTTTACCGTATATACTCGAGTATAAGTCGAATTTTTCAGCACATTTTTTTGTGCTGAAAGTGCCCCCCTCGACTTATACTTGAGTCAAGCACTTTTCTGCAGCAAAAAATTTCATTTTCCGAACTGACTTTGGGGCCCCGTATCTCAGGGCCACTTAGTGCTAGGAACCCCAAATTTGGTGTGCAAACCCAGTAAAACTGGTACCATAACATATCCAAAGCTGGCGTTCTTAGCACCAAGTGGCCCTGAGATACGGGCCCCAAAACCGGTTCGGAAAATGTCATTCTCTGCTGCAGAAAAGTGCTTGACATTTTCTGAACTGATTTTTGGGGCCCTGTATCTCGAGGTCACTTGGTGATAGAAACCCCAGCTTTGGAAATTTTATGGTGCTAGTTTCACTGGGTTTGCACACCAAATTTGGGGTTCCTAGCACTAAGTGGCCCTGAGATACGGGGCCGCAAATTCGGTCAACTGTGTCCATCTGCAGCAATGTCATTTCGGGACCCTTTGGGTTCAGAGACCCCAAATTTTGGCTGCAGCTAGGGGGCATCTAGGAACCCTTAACTACCGAGTTTGAAGTTCAGGGGACCTATGTCTGCAAATGGGCACAGTGATGCTGCAAATGGGCATTGTTGACCCTCTTTTCCACTTACAGTAGCTGTGCATTTCTCACCCTCGTCTTATACTCGGGTCAATACGTTTTTCCCATTTTTTTTTTGTGGTAAATTAGGGCCTCGACTTATACTCGGAAGGACTTATACTCGAGTATATACGGTACTTTGTTTCATGACGTCTCAACTGGAAGTGAGAGGATATTTCCACATTGTGAGGAGAACTCTCCTCCAAGACAGCTGTTACCTCAAATTTCTCCTCATTTTTTGTTTCACTGAGAACTGTAAAATTTTCAATCTTCATGACGCGGATAACCAAGACAAAGAAAGTAGGTGAAAGATAAATACATTTCTCACCACTCTATTCAAAGCAAAAAATACAATGAGTATAGAAAAGAATTACCCAATAATAAAATAATCTCATTTTGTTGCTTTGCAGTCTGAAATAAAGACAAACACAGTTTTTGTTTTATCCAGCTGTATTTATTAGTGCAACTTATAACATCCTAGTGAAAGATATAACACCAACATGTCAGAAAAAAAAAAAAAATCAAAAACAGAATCACTGAGTTGGAAAAGATCACCCCTTATGTCAGTATTTTGTTGGACCACCTTTTGCTTTAATTACAGCCTTTAGTCTGTTGCAGGGGTGAACCGGGGGGGTGGGGGGGCAACGGGGGTAGTCCACCCTCAAGAATTCGGGTGAGTGAGTGGGCGGGCGGCTCCGCAGGTGAGAGAGCGGACGGCTCAGCAGGTGAGAGAGAGCGGGCGGTTCCGCGAGGTGGGCTGAGCTGTCGGCCAGCTCGGTTGGTGGGCGGGAGGCTCGGCGGGCAGGTGAGAGTGCGGTCGAGCAGCTGGGCCGCTCTGTGGGTGAGCGGACAGCTGGCCAATCAGGGAGCCGACAGGCGGGGGAGCAGAGAGATGACATCATCTCTCACCGCCCGGCGCCCGCCCTGATTCTCTGCAGTGCAGTTCCGCCCTCACTGTGCAGGCAGCCGCGGGACATCATCTCTCTGCTGCCTGACTGGTAATCTGTTGCCTGACTCTGGAACACAGCAAGAGACCACCTTAGCAGGAAAGTGACACAGCAAGAGACAATCCGCAACGTGTGGCAGGCGATGTGGCAAGTGACAATCCGTAACGTGTGGCAAGTGACAATCCGTTACCTGTGGCAGGTGACGTGGCAAGTGACAATCCACATCTGGTGACAGGCGACATGGCAAGTGACAATCTTCATCTGGTAACAGGTGACATGGCAAGTGACAATCTGCATCTGGTGACAGGCGATGTGACAAGTGACAATCCGCAACGTGTGGCAAGTGACAATGCGCAACATGTGGCAGGTGATGTGGCAAGTGACAATCCATAATGTGTGTCAGGTGACATGGCAAGGGACAATCCGCAGCGTGTGGCAGGTTACGTGGCAAATGACAATACGCAATGTGTGGCAGGTGACGTGGCAAGTGACAATCTGCATCTGGTGACAGGCGACATGGCAAGTGACAAGCTGCATCTGGTGACAGGTGACGTGACAAGTGACAATCCACATCTGGTGACAGGCGACGTGGCAAGTGACAAGCTGCATCTGGTGGCAGGCGACACTGGCAAGTGACATGCTCGGGGCTCCCACTGATTCTGCATTATGGTGAGTTGAACTATTTCATTTTATCTAACAATGTAATAATAGAAATAATGCGGTTATGGTGCCCTGATAATTGAACACCAGCCATTTCCCCGATAAATTGCCCTCAAAAGAAAAAATTTTCTGATGTTGAGGCCAAATAATTACATTTTATTCTCATCTGACCATAACACCTTTTTCCATGTGGCCACAGAATCTTCAAGGTGCGTTTTTAAGGTGGTCAGATGAGTCCTACCAGAGTCCCTCTGGGTAAAAGCCATGAAAAATCACTGGCTATGGATGTCCCTAGCTGTGTTGCACAAGTCCATCTTTCTCAGTGTGTGACTCCTGTCGCTTGAACCAGGTGCAGCCTGCTTTAGTAAAACTAATTAGGTAATGCTATGGCTGTTCAACCTCAAGTATACAGCGGGGTATCATTAAAGGATGAAATTATTAGGCATAGACACATATGCATGCATCAGATGACCATAGACTGGATCCGAATGTCTGTTATTTCAGGCTGATGTAAAACCTTCTCCTAACTAGAGAACCGGGTCTAGATGTCGGTGGTCTCCGGATGCACTTATGTCCCTTCAAAACACAGCAGAGACGTCAGAGGATCAAGCGATCAAGCCACAGTGCACAAGGGGGACGAAGGCATCTGAAGCTCCCCTATGTATCAAATTCTAAAATGACTGGTGGAGACTGTAGTGCTAGAATGGGGGGGGGGGGGGAGACATGGGATGTTGAAGAAGTGACTATGAATACCTCTTCTCTTGCAAGGGAGTTTCAGTTGCCTTTTATTAGAACCTGACAGGGTGTCGTTAAAATAATACTTGATATTCTTGCTATGAAGACCCTTGTTTAGGCTCTTTCTGTTATAAGGTGACAGCACTCTGGTCTACCAATTGCTCTCCTGCGTTTCCACCCTGTCACATCCACTGCTGGTAGAGACTGAGTGGCCATACTGACACTCACTGTGCAGGTATGTTACCCTGCTGTCACTGTCAGGAGGCTACCCTAAACAATGACATGTATATATAAACAGGAAGTGGCTGCAATGAAGATGGAGGAGATCAATAGAGCCAAGATAAAATTATGAAAAATGGTGAAAAAAAGAAGAAAACAGAATATAGAAGAGAAGAATACATCACGACAATTGTTTTCAATACAACATGCTTTGATAAACAAAATGCAATCCATTTAGTGGTTTTATCCATTTTAAGGCAACATATCATCTTCCTTGATGTGAATAGTACTGAAAATTTAGCTACAGTAATATTTTTTTCATCAACACTGTTATTCTTATGTCAACAGCAGCAGGCTCATTTTAATACAAAAAGGCTTATGCCGCGTACACACGGTCGGACTTTTCGTCTACAAAAGTCCAACGGACGCTGACGGACTAAAGCTGGCTGGTAATCCGATCGTGTGTGGGCTTCTCCGGACTTTCAACTGACTTTTTTTGCCTCAAATCCGACGTACTTTAGATTTGAAACATGCTTCAAATCTTTCCGACGGACTCGAGTACGGTCGAAAAATCCGCTCGTCTGTATGCTAGTCCGACGGACAAAAACCCACGCTAGGGCAGCTATTGGCTACTGGCTATCAACTTCCTTATTTTAGTCCGGTGTACGTCATCACGTAAGAATTCGACGGACTTTTGTGTGATCGTGTGTAGGCAAGTCTGTTCGTTAGAAAGTCCGCCGCAAGTCCGTCGAAAGTCCGCCGAAAGTCTGTCGGACAGGCTGTCGGACTTTTGTAGACGAAAAGTCCGACCGTGTGTACGCGGCATTACTGTTCTGGGAGTTTAACCTCTCATGAGATATTGGCACAGATGGCTAAAATCTAAGAAGACGTGAATTCAGCATTTCATATAGCCATGGCAATCAGCTTTGTCTTATAGTAAATGCAAAAACTAAAAGCTATGGTACACAGCAATAACGAGGGTGAACTTTTCTCTGAAGAGTTTTGAATCCATGTGATAATGTGGGTAGTAGAGTGGGAAAAATGAGGCTCAACTGTGCACTAAGCTGGGAACTTTAGCAGGGAGCCCTGACTGCTAAAATCTCCAAGAAATATACATGACAGCCAATGATTCAGCCCAACTATAAGTAAAATATTACTTCTAAAGCCGCATACACACGGGCAGACTTTTCTACCAGACTGGTCCGACGGACTTTGTGACAGACTTTCAACGGACTTTTGACGGACTTCCGACAGACTTTTTAACGAACGGACTTGCCTACACACGATCACACCAAAGTCTGACAAATTTGTACGCGATGACGTACACCGGACTAAAATAAGGAAGTTGATAGCCAATAGCTGCCCTAGCGTTGGTTTTTATCCATCGGACTAGCATACAGACAAGCGGATTTCTGGGTCCGGTGGAGTTACAACGTAAAGATTTGAAGCATGTTCCAAATCTAAAGTCCGTCATATTTTCGACTGGAAAAGTCCGCTGAAGGTCCGATGAAGCCCACACACGATCGGATTGTCCACCGGACTCGGTACATCGGACCAGTCCGATAGAAAAGTCCGACCGTGTGTACGCTGCAAAAGCGGACTGACCCTTTGACAAAGTGCACAAATTGGTGAGTATAGCCTCATGTAGTCTAAGGTAATAAATCTTAAACCGTACCATCATCCAAATTAATAAATACAAGGAAAGGGGAGCAGCCCGGTGCCGCGCGCGATCACCCAATTATAGGGTAAGCCGAACCAGTAATTATGTTTTATTTCTTTCCTTTTTACATGCTGTTTTTATGATCACTACTTGTAGTGTACTGTATTCTTTTGCTTGTATTGCATTGTATTATTTGTTTTATAGATTGGTCCTCCTGAGGAAGCGATAATATCGCGAAACTAGTCGAGAACCAGACCAGTCTATATTTTGTAATCAACAGATATTCTTTGGGGAACCCTGAATTTCTGTTTTGCATTTTAATAAGTATACTATGTATTTCTTTTTTGTAATAAATTCCTTTTATATAAATTGTCTATCACTGTTTATCTGTACCGGTATAGTCCAGCCATTTTAGGGTGTGAACGTTATGGGGCCAACATCAGCCACTGTCCCTTGGGTCCCACTCCCCTTTCCTTTGACAAAGTCAAACTTTTCATGAGATTTAGATTTCTCTATTTCTCTATTATACAATGAAAAAGATCCAAGATGACTTAAAACCCAACTCCCGGAAACCTAAATAATTCCATGTTCACATCTGTTTAACTATACAGTAGGTTTTTTATTAGTTATTTTTGTCCAGATATACTGATAAAGTAGTTGGGTGTTTCCCAGTTGCCTGTAGCTGGCCAGCTAACTTGCTGGATGTTCATATGCATGCGGAGTTCAGGAATAACCGTTTCTGTACAGCACAGGGAATGCTCACAGTGTGGAAAATTAAACATGCAGGAAAGCTGATTGTCATCTGTGCTCAGGTATCTGTCTAGACTGAGCATCGGGATGAAATAAAAATCAATTTCTATGTATATCCATTGTTTGTGTCAAGACATCCATCGTGTAAAGCCGTGTGGCTTGGGGTGAAAGTATCTGATTTACCATAATGTGATCTTAGTCTCTAGGCAGGGTTTGAAGAGCTGACATAATAATGCTTATCTTACACGCTTCAGTAACTGACATTTTATACATCTGTTATTTAATCTGTTAACCAGGAAACATTTTGTGCTTTTGTTTTTTATAGGGATACGGCTGGGCAAGAAAGGTACCAGACAATTACCAAGCAGTACTACAGAAGGGCACAGGTAAATGTTACCCCAAATTCATTATGATTTTAATGTAGTTTTTGTGCTAACTTCCCACAGGTTATTTCCATGGATATATAGGTACCTGTTGTGTGTTTTTTTTTTTGTTTTTTTTTTACGTCTATCCAAAACTATTATCTCAGTCCTGAATGAATGCTCCTGGTTGAATTGGCAAAATACTCTTGCTTCCCTGTGTTTGAGTTTCCAGCTACATCTGCCTGCAGTAGTCTTCAAAAGATGGTCAGGTCTCATACATGGTACTTGAAGGGGCATTGCTAGGCCTGGGTGTCTCAATGTCAACAATGCAGTGGGATGCCATTACCACAGTGCTAGAAAATATGTGCCTATAGGCAGCGGAGGCAAAGGGAGCTTTTCCCTGTATGATTGCTTGCCACACGTTTTTTCCCATCAGCAGTAGGAATAATCATCATTACATTGTCATAATATTCTAAACGTGTAGGCCTCATGCACACTGGGCATCAAAAACGTCACTTAAAAGGGTATTCAACTTTTTTTCTGCCTCTAAATGCCCTTCCATATTAGTCTGTGGGCTTGATGTACTAAAAATTCAAAATCTGGTGCAGCTGTACATGGTAGTCAATCAGCATCTAACTTCAGCTTGTTCAATTAAAGTGTTACTAAACCCAGGACCCTGCATTCACTATATCTGGTCTCCCACAGTACACAGGACATGGAAATGCAATTTTTTTAGTAAATATAAACTTCTAAATACCTTTTCTCATCAGCAGGTAGAGCAGTCTTGTGACTTCTATCAGTGTTCAGTAAAGCTTGTAAGAGAAGTTTTCATTCTCCTCTGACTGTCCTATGAGGCTGCAGGACCCCTGAACCTCTGTCTGGACAGTGCTGATTGGCCCTGTGCTGATCACATGCACTCTCCCAAGAAAAAAAAAAAAGAACTCTCTAGCCACACACCAAACTGAGCATGTGCAGCTTACCCCAAGGCTCTGTTCTATAATGAGATGGGTTGGGACAGTGGAAGAAGGGGAGGATCGGACAAGTCAGAATCTAACTGCCTTTTTACACAATGCCATCTTTCACTAACGAAATTAAACAGAACAAAAATGTGAGGGAGGGACCCTTTACCCACCTAAACTTCTGCTTTCTTCGGAGCTCTGCCTGTCTGTTAAAGCCTCAGTCCCCTACCGGCAAGCTATATTGGCAGAGAGACGCAGGCTCCCTCTATCTGCCTGCTGCCTGGGAACAATGCCCTGCAAACCGCATGGTGAGTGTTTCCCCTCCCAGCAGGTTAGCACTGTGTAAAATAACATCCTCCCCAGACCAGTTCTCTGCCCTGTGCCCTCCCCCACTCCCATTTACTTCCCCATCCCCACTACATGTTCTTAGATTTTTTACTTCAGGAGTACATAATGAGTTTGGAAATGCTTAAATAATGTATTGCAATTTAACTAATCCTATTCAATTTTAATCAGCTAAAATATACTGGAGATTTTAGTCAACTAAAATATGACTAAAACAATTCAGATGACTAAAATACGACTAAAACTAAAATAGCATTTTAGTCAAAAGACTATGCCTAAAACTAAATTGAAATGTGACATCAATATTAATACTGTTTGCAAGGCATGTTCTCAATACTGCAGTTTCTTTCAGTAGATCATTTATTTTTAAGACCATCATTTCATAATGGAGCTTATTTGTACGTTTTTGACTATTCTGGATATTTGATGCAAAGAAAAAGTCGATGTGTAAGCAGCTGTAGTACAGGGCAGCCTAGTTGGCTGCAAGAGGTAGTGGGTTAGCAAGTGTACATTCTCACTTTCCAGCCTATTTGATATGTTTATGTGTACATATGTTCAGAACTGTTTGGCCTCTATAATTGTCTCCAGCACCATTTTGGAGAAGCCTGGTGGCCTGATAGGACAAGCAAATCTCGGGAGATTTGGTTAGCCATTTTTGGGTGGATACTTTATATAAGAAAGCCCATCCACGTTTAGTTCAGTTCATGTGTGTGCATAGACAGGGATAGAGAACCCTCTTGTCAGGGAGAGTTAGGAGAAGATAGGGAGAGTGTTTTCCGGCCTGTGAGGGATATCTCAGGGTTCCTACAGAGTCCTGTATCAGCAATCATGGTCAGATGAAAGACTCCCCATTGCGGATAATTAGTCCGGTGTCCTCGCTGTGAGGGAGGGACAAGCGGATCAGATGCCTATATCCATCTGCTGAAGGAATTCCGTTGTACCGGGTAATGTGTGTGAATAGCAGTCTCTACAGATACGCAAGCTGTGCTTGGGTTTATACTGTGTTAGTCAGTGGAAAGTGCCTATAGTGCTGACGAATATAATTACCGCTTACATCAGAAGTGACTGTGCTGTGTATCTGTGCCTCCATGCTTGGAGTACAACTACGTGCCTTACTGCTGTAAATACTATTTCTACTACCGTCTCTCCAGTAATAAACGTTGCCTGGTTTAGAAAGTCAGTACGTGTGACTCCCTCTGTGAAAACGCTACACTCTACCCCCGCTTACAAATGTGATATGGATGGGTTTTATTAACAAGATAGCATTCTTTTGATTTTTGATCATGATCATTTTTTTCTTATAATAGTAGGATTGGCTTTACTTTAATGGTTAGGTATAGGACTGTAGCTCAAACAAAGAAGAAAAGGTCTGCACAATCGCATCCAATTACTGGATGCAGGGGAGGACGGGGCAGGGAGGAATTTGTCATCCAAGTCAGCACAGATAATATGTGTTGGACTGGGGGGGTCCTGAGTGCATTCAGACACCGCAATCAGAGTGAGAGCTACAGTTAGTGACAGCAGGTGATCATTGTACTGTATATCCTATCTGCTCCCTGTTCACAAATTATTACAGCGAGTGAGACTTTTTCTTACTTTTTTTAGGGAATTAATGATGTCCTAATAAAAGGTTTCTCATTGCCTTTTCAAATTATTTGACCTGAAGAGGTGAAGAGTCTAGGTGGGCCTTTGCATTTCTATTGTGGACCAGGAAAACCAGGGTTTGCAAAGCAATTGGGGATAATAGAAAAGCTACATGAGCACCAACATAGCCAAGGCAGTTACAAACACTCAGAACTAAAAATACATTACATAAAATACATTTACTGAACCTGAAACTTTAACAGGGTTGTTTAGGCACCAGGGTTCCTGTAGGATAAAATATTTGACTGCCTGATGTAGACTAAAGCTTAGTTACAAATATAGGCTTTGGGTGAATGTGTCTAAAGTGTATTTAAACCCAAAACATGTTTATATATTACATTTAAAAAGTCTTTAGATGCATGAGTGGCGGCTACCCTGGGCACTGTGGTATCATGTCATGTGGGGGGGGGGGGGGGCACAAGGAGATTAGGGGGAGGGGATTTGTGTTAGAAGGGGGAATTTTGGAGATGGCAGGGGGTAAGTATTTTTCTAGGAGGGCATATTTAGGAGGGGCTAAGAGTGATGATTTAAGGGGATTTGTGTTGGGGAGGGGGGGGAGAAGATTTGTGCTAGGAGGGGGATTTGGGGGAAATTTGTGCTGGGAGGAGGGATTTTAAGTGGGGGAGAGAAGATGTGTACTAGGAGGGGAAAATTTAGGTGTAGAAGATTTGTGCCAGGAGGGGTGAATTTTTTTTTTGGGGGGGGGGGGTTTGGGGGCAAAGATTTGTGCTGAGAGGGGGTATTTCAGCAAGGGGGCAGATTTGTATTGGGGAGAGGGGAAATTCATGCTTAGGGGGTAAGCATGTAGATTAGTGCTCATTGTTTTTGTAGGGGAATTTTTGCTAACCTATATAATGTTCATACATCTTGGGTGGGGCGCAGTTTGGCATGCCACTCTGGGCTCTAGATGTGGCACTGATGCAGCAGCTTAGTCTGAAAAAATAACACCAATGCAGCCATCATATATAAGGACTGGAAGCTGTTATACAATACAGTTTTGGTTTTGGATATGCAGGAAATTGTAACACCATAAACAGGTACAAGAGATTATAGATGATAATCTTATTCTTGGTGTTGCAGTGAAATGTTTGCTAAACAAACCTTATTTACTTCCGCACCACAAGAGTAGTCCTGCCCCTAACCAAAGGTCATGTTGGTAAACACTAACTACGTGGACCCCAGATCAATGGTGATCGAGGTGAACACTAATTGTGTAAACCCTAATGTAGCCTACCGATGCACCAGTGACCATCAGCTTTAGAGCTTCAAGCAGGATCGCTGATAAGGCAGTAAAGCCAGCCCTCCTGTACTGGGCCTGAGTCCCATCAAATCACTGCAGGGGGATTGTTCCTAGCACATGTGCCCCTTCCATCTGCTGCCAGGACCCCCCCTGTGCCTCTTTCCCCCACAACGCTGCTGGCTTCCCTCCTCCCCTCTCCTGCACACAGGGCACGGGCACACAGGGGTATGTTTCAGGATGCAGAGCAGGGGAAAGGACTGTTAAACATGTCATCTTACTGGCCCCTTCCTTTTCTGAATAAACACAGTGAGCAATCAGTACCCATCACTCTTGTGTCCATCACGGAAGCATAGTAAACACTGTTTACTATGCTTCCATTTGTGAATGAGCAGAACGACTCAGGGTGCTTCCTATTCATTCATCTGTGCAGCTGAGGTTGCAGAAAACAGTAGTTAGACTTACCGGTAACTTACTGGTAACTCAATTTCTAGGAGTTTTCCAGGACAGCCACTGAGACATGGTGCTCCTCCCTCCAGGACAGGAAACACATTCACCACAAACTTCAAAAGGTGGTCCTCCAGGCCTCCCCTTCAGTATCCTCAAGAACCACCGGAAAGGCACTGGAAAACAAAAACAAAAGACATATAACACCACAACCCTTTGGGAAACAAAAGAAGCCGGGTGGGAAATCAAGCTGTCCTGGAAGACTCCTAGAAAATGAGTTACCGGTAAGGTTAAGTGACCACTCGTCCTGTTTTACTCTATGGCGGCTTTAGAAATCCGCCAGGGATATCTCAACCCCCTTTAGGTGGATGGCCGACACTGAGGCCAGGTTCGGCCCAAGTAAAGATCTCGCCTGCGATCCGCTGCAGGTAAAAGGCTCTTGGTCCCCCCCTGTTTGTTTATGTATGCCACCGCAGCCACATTGTCGGTACGAACTTGGAGGTGGTGTCCCCCCAGAAGCGCTTGGAAAGCCTCCAATGCCTTTTGAATAGCTAGCAGCTCCCTCTGATTTGAGGCCAGCCTGGCTTCCTCTGGAGTCCAGACCCCGTGACCCAGGTTGTCGCCCAAGTTGCCACCCCAGCCGAGGGCACTGGCATTGGTTGTAAGAATCAGCGACCTTGGCCTAATCCAAAGAAGATCCCGGGAAAGATTGGCGGTGGGCTCGCCACCACCATAGCGACCTCTTGACCCTGGTCTTTAGGCAAATAGGCAGGCCCAGCGTTTCCTGGCTGCTGTTCCAATAGAAGAAGAAGGAGTTTCTGCAGGTGACGCTGATGAAATCTCAGCCAAGGGACTGCCGGGAAACAAGATGTCATAAGACCGATTACCCTCATGACTTCCCTGATTGAAACTTCCTGATTGGCCTGCAATGGTGTCACTGCCTGATCCATCCTCTGAATCTTCTCCTCTTGAAGAAGAATCTTCTTCTCTATTGAGAAGATTATGTAGCTCAAGTATACTACCTCCTGAGAGGGGATAAGATGGGACTGGTCTAAGTTGATTAGCCAACCTAGAGACTGTATGCGACTTCTGCAGGTCCATCTCCAGCTGCTGAGAAGAGCTGGCGATAAAAAGGAGGTTGTCCAGGTATGGAATGACAGTGACGGCCATCATCCGCTGCGGGGCCAGTGCTTCTGCAAGGACTTTTGTAAAGATCCTTGGTGACGAGGCAAGGCGGAAAGGTAGAGCCTGAAACTGGAATATCTCTTTGCCAATCTTGACCCCCAACCTCAGATACCTCTGGAAATCCGGGTTTATCGGAATGTGGAGGTATGCGTCCCTCAAGTCGGGGGGGCGAGCTGAATTCCAACCTGTAGCCGCACTTTATGATCTCCAGGATGTACGGACTTGAGGTCACTGAAGCCCACTGTGGGAGAAAGGCCCCCCCACGGGACCCAAGAGTCATTGAGATTTTGCGGGGGGCTTGAGGAGGCTTAAATAAGATACCTACTCTACCCCAAAATTTATGTCCTGTCCAGTGCTTCTTAGGGCGACTCTCCCTGTCTTGCTGGTTCGGCTGTTTGTAGCTTTGAAAAAACTTCTTGCCACCTGCATTTCTCTTTCTTTCCGGGAACGCCTTCTTCCTGTCCTGGGTTTGCTCCAGGGCCTCCTGTAGGCCAGGACCAAACAAATGATCCCTAGAAAACGGTAACCCGCAGAGCCTAAGCTTGGACGCTGAATCACCCTCCAAGTCTTCAGCCATATGGTTCTCCTGGCAGAATTCACCAGCGCAGATGATCTGGCTGCCAATTTGACTGACTCTGCTGAGGCATCAGCAAGGAATCCAACTGCCTTAAAGAGCAATAGAAACGATTTTAGCAATTACTGTCTGGATGTGTCTCCCGAGATATGTGATAGCAGTGCAAGCTCCTGGCAACACAGGTAGCCGCTAAAACCGGCTTCAAACTAACTGAAGTGGCATCCCAGGCCCTGCACAGTAGCACATCTCTTTTCTCCATTGGGTTCCTCAGCGATCCCAAATCATCAAAGGCCAGGTCTGTATTTTCTAAACCTTAGCAAGCGGAGCATCTAACTTAGGAATCTTATTCCAAGGATGGGCCGCATCATTCTCAAAGGGAAACCTTCGTTTGAGGCTACCTGATAAAAATGGTCTTCTTTCAGGGTTCTCCCACTCCAAATTGAGTCCACAAGGGAACTATGAACCGGGAATACCCTGGAGTTTTTAGCATTTTAACCACTCAGCCTGTCAGATTGCTTTAAGCAGGTCACCCACATCGTCCACTGACAGTCTATACCTAGACCCCCTGGAAGAATCACCATCTCTCTCTTCCTCTGACCCAGAGTCTACTGGGACTTGGGACCCCCATCCCTGTCTTCGCCATCCTCCTCCTGGCCGGCATACTATCAGCTTTAGTTAGGGCCACAGGAGGACCCTGCATCCTATGCATCAGGCTTTTAAAGAATTGAAAGGTGGAAGCAATCTCGTTCTTAACTAAGGAGAGTATTTTGTGACACGCTGTCACTGACTCGTCCGTCACTATGCTATTAACACATCCCGGGCAAAGAGGCTTCTCCCAAGTAGAGCTCAATTTTGCTGCACACACAGCACACTTCCTTCTTGGAGCCTGCGCCTGAGCATTGTTCTGGGCTTTAACCTAAAAGCCAAACAAACACACAAAAAAACACTATAAACAGGCTCCTACCTCTATACACTACTGTGCCCGAGACTTGGGAAAAGGAAGGTGCCCCCCGATCACCTACACAGGAAAAGCAGAGGGGACCCTTCCCTTTGCTTACCTGAGAGATGCTGGCACCAGAGGAACCCGAGTCAAACGCCAGACCCTTCACAGTGCCCTCCATTGGTCACTTAGTGCTGCCTCAGCCTCCACCGGATCTCCACTCGGCACCGGTAAGTCTGGTTAGTCTCCACTGCCGTGCCCCACGAGACCGGAACCATCGTCTCGGGTGCCCTCTGATGGCATCGCTCTGCTGGAAGGCCCACCCCACAGCTTCGGGAACCAGCCTGGAGCGCAGCCGCCCCAATCACGAAGCTGCACGCCGCTCCTTTCTCCGTGCTCGGCGGGAAAGGTACAGTCCAGCGTGGGCGGCACTGTGGGGGCTATGATGACATAAAGGTCCCTCTCCCTGAGCACAGACAGCAGCCGGAGGCGCAGCCCCACTCTCTTCACCAGGAGGGATCGCGCAGGCAGGAGAAGGTACACCCAGGGGAGCTCATCCCAGGACATTCCTGAGACATGGAGCTCCCTTCAGGAAGGTCCCTAACATGCTTTCTTTCCGTCCGGTGGGAAAATCTAAAATTAAAGGGGAGGCCTGGAGGACCAACTTTTGAAGTTTGTGATGAATGTGTTTCCTGTCCTGAAGGGAGGAGCCCCATGTCTCAGTGGCTGTCCTGGAAGACGAGGAGAGAAAAAGGGACTGATAAATCTATGTCCACAGTAACTTTCGGCTGGAGGAGGCCCTGCCAGGTAGGCTGTATGGGGCCCCATGATTTCTAACAGCAGCCCTGGCTCCAAGGTAACTTGGGGGCCAGGAATCTAAGCTAAATATACTGAGACATTCACCTTGGGCCACAAGCTGACAAAGAATGTCCATCATCCACAATTCATATCAGTTTTTTTTCAACGGTTTTTGTATGAATCTATGAACTGAAAGCAGAACGTCAGTCATTTTTTCATCTTTCCGTCTATTAAATCCTCCGCCTTTGTTTTAACTTTGGATAGTAAAACTTTTTTTTCTGCCAGTAAATACCTTATACAGCCCACTCCCTGTTTCTTGTCTGATAAAAAGCCTAGGCTTATGACATCATGCACAGCTTTCTCACTCTCCTGAGAGTTTGCCAGGGAGGGAGGGGGGATAATTAATAAGAGGGCCAATGAGAGCTGCAGGGTTGCAGAGCTGGAGGTGTGCCTCTGTGTAAATCCAGGAAATGAACAGGCAGCAGCTTTAGCTGCCCACAGTTATGATTGCAGCCAGACTCAGTGGAGGGAGATTTCTGCAGCATATTTGGCAAGTACAGAATCACAGTATATATAGAATTAATATGCAAAGTGGTTGGAGGGAAGCTTCCAAATGACAAAGATATTTTATTACAAATTATGTGAGCAGACTGCTGTTCCACTTTATTACCAACTTTGGGACAAAAAAATATATACTAGCATGCAAAATAATGATATACACCTTTCTTGTGACTAATTCACTGCTCTCACAAAGCACCTCTTTCTTCTGTGTTGCTCTCTCATGTAAAATGTGTTCATTTTAGTGTCTGCTTGTAGTAATCATTGTATGTTTATGATGACCATAGTATATCACTTTGTATATAATAGGGCTTTTAAATAACATAGCAAACATAATAATTATGGTGATTTACAAATAGGCATGTATGGTTTATTTGAAGGAATGTTGCTGAAAAATTAAACAGAAACATCCATACAATACTAAGATGCTGCATCTGACAATGCTGTCTTCAATGTAGTAATTGGCCTGCAGTAACCTGAAGCGGTACAGTTATCCTAATTATGTGCTATGGCCCAGAAAATGTTTTCTGTAACATCGAGTCCGTTATCGGGGGCATCAGACCTTCGTTAAAATGTACTGGTGGGAGTCATGACCCATTTCCTGTAGATTTTGCTTGTTATAGCTGAGCATTTTCACCTACTCTACCAGAAAACATCAAATAGTATAACAACATCTTGCTTTACAACCATTTTCATTGTAATGACCACGCTTTAAAAATGCCTACTAGTAAAAAAATATTGTTTTTGTTTTGTTCATAGCACAAAAAATAAAAAGGTGATCAAATACCACCAAAAGAAAGCTCTATTTGTGAAAAAAAAGGGAGGTAAATTTTATTTGGGTACAGCGTTGCATGACCACGCAATTGTCAGGTAAAGTAAAACAGCGCCGTACCGCAAAAAATGAAGGGGGTAAATCTTCCAGAGGTCAAGAAGTTAAGCACTTTAGCTCCAGTAGAATTTACCCCCTTAATGACCAGCCCATGTTTGCGATACTTTAACTGACAATTGCGTGGCCGTGCGACATTGTACCCAAACAAAATTGATGTCCTTTTTTCCCCCTCAAATAGAGCTTTCTTTTGGTGGTATTTGGTCACCTCTGCGGTTTCTAATTTTTGAGCTAAAAACAAAAAAAGACTGACAACATTAAAAAAAAACTTTCTGCAATAATACATATCCAAAAAAAAAAAAGTTATAGCGTCTACAAAATAGAGGATAAATGTAGGGACTTTAATTTTTGTTTATTGTTTTTATTGGTAATGTCAGTGCTAAAAAAAATACACTGATCAATGTATCAATGGCAGGGAAGGGGTTAACACTAGGGGGCAATCAAAGGGTTAACTGTGTTCCCTGGGTGTGTTCTGTGTGGGGGATGGGCTTACTGGGACAACACAGAGATCGCTGTTCCTGAATACTTGGAACAGCAGATCTCTGTGTTGTCCCCTGTCAGAAAGGGGACCCGCCTTGTTTACTCTGGACCGCGATCGCGGGTTGGCGGCGGACAGGTACACCGTTTCGCACAGCCTGGCCGCCCTGCCACAGTATATGTGCAGTAGGCGGTCTGGAAGTGGTTAGAGAAAAAAATAAAAATAATTTTTTTTTATCTTTTGCTTTTAAAAGATACCTTTATTTGTAACTTTTACCTACAGGTAAGCCTATAATAAGGCTTACCTGTAGGTAAAAAAAAATCTCCTAAACCTGTAAGGTTTAGGAGATATTCCCCTCGCAATGAGCCGCTGACTGCAGCGGCGCATGCGCACAGGCGACTCTCGGCTGACAGCCCAGCAAACTCCGGAGCTTGCCGGGCAGAAGTCTCCCGCGCGCATGCGTGGGAGTGACGACATCGCGGCTCCGGCCACTCACAGCGCCGGGGCCGCAATACCCGGAAGACAAGCCGAGGGGAGATGTCGGCTCCCTCGGCATGGACCAGGTGAGATGCTGGCGCCTCGTTCTAAGGTAAGTATCTCATAATGAGCTAGTATGCGGTTCATACTAGCTCATTATGCCTTTTCCCTTGCAGGTGTAAAAAAAAAAAATGACAGCGGGTATACAACCGCTTTAAAGGTAAAGGAGAGATTTGGGGTCTTTTTTGACCCCAAATCTCTCCATAAAGAGGGCCTGTCATCCTTATTTCTATTACAAGGGTTGTTTACAATCCTTGTAATATGAATAAAAGTGATCAAAAAAATTCAAGGAACAGTGTAAAAATAAAAAGTAAAATAAATAAGAAAGAAAAAAATTTAAAGTGCCCCTACCCCTCCCCTTTGTGCTCACACGCAGAAGCGAACGCATACATAATTCGCAAACGCATATCTATACATATGAGGTATCACTGCGAACGTTAGAGCAAGAGCAACAATATTTGCATTAGATATCCTCTGTAACTCTAAACTGGTCACCTGTAAAAGCGTTTAAAACGCCGCC
Organism: Lithobates clamitans; assembly: GCA_037952925.1. Taxonomy (NCBI): domain Eukaryota; kingdom Metazoa; phylum Chordata; class Amphibia; order Anura; family Ranidae; genus Lithobates; species Lithobates clamitans. Next base: position 163,876 of record JBBGZY010001341.1, on the reverse strand, counting down.
CATGGAGATTTCTAAGTACCGTAGTTTGTCGCCATTCCATAAGCATGTGCAATTTTAAAGAGTGACATGTTAGGTATCCATTTACTCGTCCTAACATCATCTTTTACATTTACAAAAATTGGGGTATATCTTGTTTTGTTTTTTAATTCATTAAAGTGTATTTTTTCCCCCCCAAAAAATGCGTTTGCAAAACCGCTGTGCGAATACAGTGTCACATAAAAAATTGCAATGATCGCCATTTTATTCCCTAGGGTCTCTTCTAAAAAAAAAAAAAAATATGTATATATTTATATATGCACACCCCTCGCATTTTTGTAAATATTTTAATATATCTTTTCATGTGACAACACTGAAGAAATGACACTTTGCTACAATGTAAAGTAGTGAGTGTACTGCTTGTATAACAGTGTAAATTTGCTGTCCCCTCAAAATATTTCAACACACAGCCATTAATGTCTAAACAGCTGGCAACAAAGGTGAGTACACCCCTAAGTGAAAATGTCCAAATTGGGCCCAAAGTGTCAATATTTTGTGTGGCCACCATTATTTTCCAGCACTGCCTTAACCCTCTTGGGCATGGAGTTCACCAGAGCTTCACAGGTTGCCACTGGAGTCCTCTTCCACTCCTCCATGACAACATCACAGAGCTGGTGGATGTTAGAGACCTTGCGCTCCTCCACCTTCTGTTTGAGGATGCCCCATAGATGCTCAATAAGGTTCAGGTCTGGAGACATGCTTGGCCAGGCCATTGCCTTTAACCTCAGCTTCTTTAGCAAGGCAGTGGTCATCTTGGAGGTGTGTTTGGGGTCGTTATCCTGTTGGAATACTGTCCTGCGGCCCAGTCTCCGAGGGGGGGAATCATGCTCTGCTTCAGTATGTCACAGTACATGTTGGCATTCATGGCTCCCTCAATGAACTGTAGCTCCCCAGTGCCGGCAGCACTCATGCAGCCCCAGACCATGACAGTCCCACCACCATGCTTGACTGTAGACAAGACACACTTGTCTTTGTACTCCTCACCTGGCTGCCGCCACACAAGCTTGACGCCATCTGAACCAAATAGGTTTATTTTGGACTCATCAGACCACAGGACATGGTTCCAGTAATCCATGTCCTTAGTCTGCTTGTCTTCAGCAAACTGTTTTCTTGTGCATCATTTTTAGAAGAGGCTTCCTTCTGGGACGACAGCCATGCAGACCAATTTGATGCAGTGTGCGGTCTATGGTCTGAGCACTGACAGTCTGACCCCCCACCCTTTCAACCTCTGCAGCAATTATGGCAGCACTCATACATCTATTTCCCAAAGACAACCTCTGGATATGACGCTGAACACGTGCTCTCAAATTCTTTGGTCGACCATGGCAAGGCCTGCGTGGAACCTGTTCTGTTAAACCGATGTATGGTCTTGGCCATCGTACTTCAGCTCAGTTTCAGGGTCTCTGCAATTTTCTTATAGGCTAGGCCATCTTTATATAGAGCAACAATTCTTTTTTTCAGATCCTCAGAGTTGTTTGCCATGAGGTGTCATGTTGAACTTCCAGTGACCAGTATGAGAGAGTGAGAGCGATAACACCAAATTGAACACACCTGCTCCCCATTCACACCTGAGACCTTGTAACACTAATGAGTTACATCACACCGGGGAGGTAAAATGGCTAATTGGCCCCAATTTGGACATTTTCACTTAGGGGTGTACTCACTTTTGTTGCCAGCGGTTTACACTGTTATATAAGCTGTACACTCACTGCTTTACATTGTAGCAAAACGTCACTTCTTCAGTGTTGTCACATGAAAAGATATAACAAAACATTTACAAAAATGTGAAGGGTGTACTCACTTTTGTGAGATACTGTGTGTATAAATAAATAGACTGCAATTGCAGCAAACAACCAATAGATTGCTGCCTGATCAACACAATAATAATGTGATAGACAGTACACAGTGCATGTTAGTTGTGGTCATGTGCACTGCTCTATGCACAGCACAAATCCCACAGTCCATAGTTCCTAGATACAGTGGGAGAATGGAGAACGAACATAGCCACTCTTTACCAGGAAGTCAGATCACAGAAGCAAAAAACATTTAGAGATTTAGAGAAGGCTGAGGGCAATAGAAGGTACTTTTTGAACACAAACTTTAATGGAATTTTTTTTTTTTCTTTTTTTTTAAAACAGAATTTCGTGTTACTTTAACCACTTGCCGACTGTCTTCTAACCGTTTTTACTGCAGTTTCGGGTAGGGGGCGCAAATGCGCTTAGCCGGAGGCTTGCTCCCGCTGTGATTACACACAGCAGGAGGTGATCAGCGGATACCGCAGACTCGCTGTCTGCCAGAGCCCGCCGATCATTAACCACGGAGCTGCAATTTTAAACAAGGCAGATCGCCATTCTGACAGGGGGGAAGGCATTGATTCTATGTCTCTGCAAATGTCTCTGCAAAACAGGGACAACAATTCATGTCTTCCTTTAGTAAAAGCACCTACCACAGTTTAGAAAAACACTCGTCAGGCACACAGTTAACCCTTTGGTGTTTAACTCCTTCCCAGCCAGTCAGTGTCGTTAGTACAGTGACAGTGCATATTTTTAGCACTGATCACTGTATTGGTGTCACTGGTTCCCAAAAAGTGTCAGATAATTTCCAAATGGCTGCCACAATATCACAGTCCTGCTTTAAGTCGCTGATTGCCCACCACTACTAGTAAAAAATAAATAATGAAATAAAAATAAATAAAATTATCCCATAGTTTGTAGACGCTATAACTTTTGCGCCAACCAATCAATATACTCTTATTGCGATTTTTTTTTTTTACCAAAAAAATGTAGCAGAATACATATTGGTTTGAATTTATAAAGAAATTTGTTTCTTTTCTATTTTCTTATTGGATATGTTTTAAAGCAGAAAGTAAACAAAATAGTACTAGGCAAAAGGCATTTATTTTTAAGTGCATTAGTGCTACCATGGCCATCTATGGCATTAGGGGGGGTCTATGGATGCCTTTTTTTTGGGGTATATGTTGTGGATAGGGGTGCATTTTAACTGCATGTTCCAGAATTCCTGTATAGTCAAATACAATGTCCTAATTGTTTTAATAAACTGAATTCAGGTCCGTCATAGTATTTTTGCAGTTTAATTGATTTCATAAGATAGAACAAGATAGATTTCATAGACAAGCACTTAAGCACTGAGACCACAGGTCAAGCAGCTCTCTTACTGAAGTAGCTCTGGTACACCCCTGTCTATAGTGTAGAATGACATTTAGAGGATTAGAGGTTAGGCTTGAGTCCCCTGCAGTAGAAAGGTTAGTGTGTGGGATGGTTAAAATGACATTTATCTATTTTTTCATTTAAATGCCAGCCTTTAAAAATCATTATAAGACCAGAGTGTTGTACACTAGAATAATGTATTGACCTGGGTCACTCCTATGCAAGTCAGCTCGTAATGATTTTTTTACATTGTTAATACTCACTTGCTCATGTAGAATATCAGTGTATATCTACAGGAAGACTATATTTTCATCAGCCTGTATATTCTAACATAGAAAAAAGTATATATAAATTAATTTGACCTTTTAATAAGCATGTCACTGGATAGCCAGCACAAGAAAATCATACGTTCTGGTGCTTTCACTGTCCTGGGATCCTGATATTAGACGCACTGTAACTAAGGCCCTGTTTACACTGGTGCGCTACAAAAGTCGCACAACTTCAGATCTGACTTTGCCCTGCGACTTTGAATCTTGTTTCCATGCAACTTTAATGAACAGAATCCGATCAGACTTTGAGATGAGTGCTTTTTATGCCAAATTTCCAAAAAAAAACAAAAAACGATGTGAGCTCCACCCCCAGAATCCATACCAGACCCTTATCCGAGCATGCAGCCCGGCAGGCCAGGAAAGGATTGGGGGGATGAGCGAGCGCCCCCTCCCCTCCTGAACCATACTAGGCCACATGCCCTCAACATGGGGGGGTGCTTTGGGGCAGGGGGGCTCTACCTGGGCTGTGGGAGGGGGGTCTGTGGGCAGGGGGCTTATCGGAATCTGGAAGCCCCCTCACCTCAAAGATGAATGTAAAAGCGTAGACAAATCACTCCTCGTGTCCACCACAATGGATCAACTTTCACTCTCCAATGGTAATACTACAGTCTCCGGACTGCTCCTCTGTGTGGGTAATCAGCGTTTGTATTGCCATCAGACAAACTTTCCTTCACATTCTGATAAGTGCTTAATCACATTATTACTTTGAGGTGAGCAGGCACTTTAGCTGGTGGAGGTGTGCACTGGATATTGGTCCTTTTGAGGACGAACACACACAGTGGTGATTGTTTTGGAAGCATTGACACAGATGAACTGTTTTTTTTTTCTAATTTTTTGACATTTTCATTTTTTAATTTAAAATATTTTTTTGATCACGAAATGTTTAATATAAATTTTGTATGCACATCATTTAATGAGACACAGCGCTGCACTATTTAGAAAACAACAATACAGACCTGATCACGAATATGGAAATACAGGGCAATTTAGGTAACAGCGATCACAGGTCAATTGGCTTCAATATAAATCACACAAATAGGAAACATAAGGGGAATACAAAGACACTGAATTTCAAAAGAGCCAACTTCCCTAAACTACAAACCTTGCTTAAATTAAGGATAAAATCTTAGGAACAAAGAACATGGAGGAGAGATGGGTTTGCTTTAAGAGCATATTAAATAATGGCATTAGCCAATGCATCCCATTGAGTAATAAATTTAAAAGAGCGAACAAAAGTCCTAGATGGCTTAACTCCAATGTAATAATGCATATAAAAGCAAAGGAGAAGGCCTTCAAAAAATACAAGGTTGAGGGATCATCATCAGCATTCATACTTTATAAAGAATGCAACAAGAAATGTAAGGGTGCAATAGGGACAGCTAAGATAAAACATGAAAGACACATAGCAGACGAGAGCAAAAAAATCCCAAGAAATTCTTTATGTAAACAGTAAAAAAGGAGGACAGGCCATATTGGCCCCATAAAGAATGAGGAAGGACATCTGGTTACAAAGAATGGGGAGATGGCGAAGGTATTGCATTTATTCTTCTCCTCAGTCTTCACGAGGGATTTAGGGGGCTTCAGTAACCAAAACTGCAGTGTTTATCCTCACAGGAAGCACCTCCATGGTCAACAGAGGACAGAATTAAAATTAGACTTGGGAAACTTAACATTAATAAATCACCAGGACCAGATGGCTTGCACCCGAGGGTACTTGGGGAACTTAGTCAAGTAATTGCCAGACCATTATTCCTAATTTTTACTGACAGTCTACTGACTGGAATGGTACCAGCTGATTGGAGAAAAGCCAATGTAGCACCAATATTTAAAAAGGGCCCAAAATACATCCCTGGGAATTACAGACCAGTTAGCCTAACATCAATAGTATGTAAACTCTTGGAGGGGATGATAAGGGACTATATACAAGATTTTAGTAATGATAACAGTATCATTAGCAGTAATCAGCATGGATTTATGAAGAATCGTTCTTGCCAAACCAATCTATTAACCATCTATAAGGAGGTGAGTTGCCATCTAGATAAAGGAAGGACCGTAGACGTGGTGTATCTGGATTTTGCAAAAGCATTTGACACAGTTCCCCATAAACGTTTACTGTACAAAATAAGGTCCATTGGCATGGACCATAGGGTGAATACATGGATTGAAAACTGACTACAAGGGCGAGTTCAGAGGGTGGTGATAAATGGGGAGTACTCGGGATGGTCAGGAGTGGGTAGTGGGGTCCCCCAGGGTTCTGTGCTGGGACCAATCCTGTTTTATTTGTTCATTAACGAGCTGGAGGATGGGGTAAACAGTTCAATCTCTGTATTTGCAGAAGGTACTAAGCTAAGCAGGGCAATAACTTCTCCGCAGGATGTGGAAACCTTGCTAAAAGATCTGAACAAATTAATGGGGAGGGCAACTACATGGCAAATGAGGTTCAATGTAGAAAAATGTAAAATAATGCATTTGGTTGGCTAAAATATGAATGCAATCTATACACTAGGGGGGAGAACCTCTGGGGGAATCTAGGATGGAAAAGGACCTGGGGGTCCTAGTAGATGATAGGCTCAGCAATGCCAAGCTGCTGCTAACAAAGCAAACAGAATATTGGCATGCATTAAAAAAGGGGTAAATTCCAGGGATAAAAGGATAATTCTCCCGCTCTACAAGACTCTGGTCTGGCCGCACCTAGAGTATGCTGTCCAGTTCTGGGCACCAGTCCTCAGGAAGGATGTACTGGAAATGGAGCAAATACAGAGGAAGGCAACAAAGCTAATAAAGGGTCTGGAGGATATTAGTTATGAGGAAAGGTTGCGAGCACTGAACTTATTCTCTCTGGAGAAGAGACGCTTGAGAGGGGATATGATTTCAATATACAAATACCATACTGGTGACCCCACAATAGGGATAAAACTTTTTTGCAGAAGGGAATTTAACAAGACTTGTGGCCACTCATTAAATTTAGAAGAAAAGAGGTTTAACCTTAAACTACGTAGAGGGTTTTTTACTGTAAGAGCGGCAAGGATGTGGAATTCCCTTCCAGAGGCAGTGGTTTCAGCGGGAGGGAATTGATCGTTTCAAGAAACTATTAGATAAGCACCTGAATGACCACAACATACAGGGATATACAATGTAATACTGACATATAATTACACACATAGGTTGGACTTGATGGACTTGTGTCTTTTTTTAACCTCATCTACTATGTAACTATGTACTATGTAACTATGTGAGTTTGGCCTTGTTGCACGTTTCTATTCTACCGCTAGGTGGCTGGGTACTTGGTGGTACTAGATATGAGAAGGGCAACCCAAGGTCAGATTATGGGTATATGGGGTATCTCAGCCAATGAGCAGGGGTTTTCTTGAATCCCTTGGCCTGCTGGGAGAGCCTATATATTCGGGTGTAGTCAGGTGATCTATGTTCTGTGCCACCTGGATGGCTGTCTGGGTAGACGTGTGTCGTGTCGGAGATTGGGCTGATGCTGGGGGCGTCTGGCTGCTAGGCTGTCTGAGGGCCTATCAAGATGCAAGAGAGCAGTGTAGAAGTGACGGTTCTGCCGGCCAGAGAACCTGTCAGTGGACGGAGGTAAAAGGGAAGCTGTCGCCACTCAGGGACCAATCACCTTATTACCAGGGACCACAGTGAGTAACTGAAGCAAGTATCGGAGCAGTATTCTCACCGAACAGGCACAATGGAGAATAGGGAAACTTCAGGCGGTGATAAAGACAGGGACCTAGCCGGCGGAGGTGACGCTTGCACAGTAGCCTTGTGTGTCAAGCCAGGGACCTAGCAGGCAAGTGGGGTGAAGCTTGAGAAGTATCGGGAGTGCCAAGCTAGGAACCCAGCAGAGAGGCGGGGGTGACGCTTGAGGAAGATACCATCGTGAAGATTGGAGGAGCTCAAGGGATTCAGCGGCAGTGAATCAGAGGGTCTAGTGAGAGACTGGGAGCTAAGTTGGCTGAAGAACTACAAGGAGAAGTTGTAGTAAAGGTGAAAGAACTGTTATGCTTTGTGTTTGGAACTGTTAAAGACTGTTGCCATAGGAGACAGCAGTTCTGCATGTGCAGATGTGGCTTCTTGCTGGAGGCCTTTTCCTGCTCGGCTGTCCTCCTATTGAAGTCTCGGAGTCTGCTAATTGAACTTGCAACTACCCAAGGGTGTTTTGGCCCTAACAATTTTGCCCCCCAAAAAGTTGGTAAGAGAATTAAACATCTTTTACATTCAAGAAGTGTCTGGCGCCCAATAACTTTATCCACCTTGTACCCCCACTATGCCTCACAACCCACCACACACAGAAAAATGGCAGCTATTTCTGGCCTTGGAGGTTCTTATTAGGCTGAAGGAGGCCGGAGACGTTGCTACACAGAGGTTTGCATTAAAGTGGAATTTTACTTCTGCAGAAGTTGGATTTTTAGGTTCTCATTCACCTGGTATTATCCCTTATTCCCAAATCAGAAGATGAATGTGTTTGTGGTGCATAGAATGGCATGTCAAAAATGATGGGCTTTCAGAGACCTACCTCTGCCATCTTCCTGAGAGCCTGAACAGCTGTTAAGTAGAAAGAACATATCACTTTTTATTACCGCCTACTGTTAAGTCATTATTTAATCAGTAGCTTCCAACCTTCTCATGCTGTCAGGGCAGAGGCGGTTACAAGGTGTATGCTGGGCATAGGCAATCTCTACAGATAATGGAGAAATTGGTTTCTTATATATAATTATATCTTAGTACAGGTTCTTTTTCACAATAGCATAAATTTTAAAATGTAGTTCTGGCACTTTTGCAATGTTTGAAATAAACCAGTATGAGTTGAAATTCCTGTTTAAAAGTTTGCTAAAAATATAACTTCATACAACCTGTAAAATAACTTGCATTTATGTTTTCTGTGTATATCATAGACTATTAAAGAAAGCATTGTATTGTTTTTAACTAGAAAGTGCACCACTGAAAAGCCTTTTGCCAAAACAGTGCAAAACACAGTAGAGCTCTCTTAGAACAAAAGGTATTCAAATGTCTGACTTCTATCACAAATCCAAAAAACAAAGGATTTAATACTCATTTTAGGACGGTAGACTCAGCCACAAATCTTTCCTTTGTGCCCTTGGGCCAACTGTGCTTAAATAACCACTAGCATGTAGCACAGATACAGCCTAATGGACAATTCTCGATCGCCATGGTGACTGATAAAACCTTTTGGCGACCAGGTCATACTATGCTGTGGCCAGTTGGGAGGCAAGCACTGAAATGCCGGGACTATTGTTATATTGCAATCCTGGCCCTACCGATAAAGTTGTGGGTTGTGTGGTTGTTGACTAGGGACTCTGCAAGCCTGGGAGGCAATCGGAGAGTGAGGGGGAGGCAGTGGCCGGGGAGCAGGTAACAGGCTATTTATGGATGTACAAATTTCCCTTTTTTTCTGAAAACGTTTACAAAATCTGGTGTGATCTATGCCACGATTCTCCAAACCGTTAGGTTATGCTTCAGATCCATTTGAGTTTTTAATTGGTCAGATCAACAAAATTTACCATAAACTATGTAGTGTAAAGATTTGCCAGGCTGGGTGTAATTTTGAATGGACTGTTTAAAGCATACATAGATATAAGAAAATAACTAATTAATTCAATGTTTGCATGTAAAAAAAATATGTGTATATGTACAGTAAAACCTTGGTTTGAGAGTAACTTGGTTTGAGAGCATTTTGCAAGACAAGCAAATTTTTTAAATAAATTTTGACTTGATATACAAGCGATGTCTTGGTATACAAGTAGCGTCATGTCACAACTATGTATAAAAGGTACAACATTTAGCAACATATTGCTACACTTAGAGGCGCCTCTCTTCTCTTTTATACTTTGTAGATCCTGCTGGATTTTGCTTCTAATGCCCTTGTGGAGGCTTCCATTTGTGGATGGACATTTTATGGTTACACAACCTATCACATTGCTATAGTCTTTTTATATGGACTATAAACTGAAGGACCTACGAATAAATAGTTGTGGAACGAGACATTTGAGTTTCTGTTATTTCTTATGGGGAGATTCGCTTTGATAGACAAGTGCTTTGGATTACAAGCTTGTTTCTGGAACAAATTATGCTCGCAATACAAGGTTTTACTGTATTTTGAAATTGTAACTCGAACTGTGTTTGCGCTAGCCTCCCATAATGCCCTGCACTTCAGCATACAGACTAGGTCAGGAAGGAGCAGTTCCATTAGTCAATCAAGAGTTTTCTGAGTGGAGGAGAAAGCACAGAAATAATCTGCTGTTCCTTCACTATCCAATCACAGCTTTGACCATGCAGCATTTCTTTGACTACAGTGGAAAAGGATAAATGTCAGGACTATGACTAATATAACCTGGACTGGAGAATCCCTGGTCACCATTGGCAACTGAAAAAAACTCTGTTAACTGGGCCATTGAGAGCTAATGCTGGTGGGGAGGCAGACACTGAAATTCTAGGGCTCTTGTTAGATAAAGCCAGCACTAGTTGGGACCTTAGCAGCTAATATGACTGTATTGACATGCAGTGTTGCACGAGCAAAGTCCTGCCTGTATTTGAGAAAGGTGAACTTTGCACAGTCTGTCTCACGCAATGCAGGCTGTCAATATAGCCACATAAGCTGCTATGTTCTCATGCCATTCCAGCTTTACCTAATGATAGCCCCAATGTTTCCCTACTAGCAAAAGTTACATCAGTATATTGGAGAAAACCCTTTGCACAAATGCTCCCTCCACTTTCTCAAGCCAACATTTGTCAGCTCCAGAACCATGACTTGTCTGTGTTGTGAGAAACAGGCACAGCTACTAAAATGTAGACACGCCATGGGAGCTTTTGTCACTTTCTGTTTATTGTCATTTATTGCCTAAATGTGTTTTGCTGGTAAAGTAATAGTCTCTTGTATTTTATTGTTCATTTAATTTGTTCAAATAAAGTCTTTTCAAAATTAACAAAACAAATGTTTTTTTCTTTTAATTCCTGGTGCATGCAGTTTTGCATGCTGATATTTAAACATCTGGAAGTGATGTCAAACTAAATTTTTTTTTTTAACTTACATTTTGATATATTTTACTCCCTGGTATATTAAAGGTCTTGAGACATAGCAAGGGCCAAACAGTCATTCCTGGGAGATCTTCTTTTTTTTTAATCAGGGAGATTTGTAAAATATTTAATGCTTTAATTTTGTGTCACTAATTCTATTTTCTGTATTTGTTTTAGGGAATATTTTTAGTGTACGACATAACAAGTGAGCGTTCCTACCAGCATATAATGAAATGGGCCAGTGATGTAGATGAGGTATTTATATTATCATTTACTTTAATCACCCAAATTAATTTATTAAAACTGCATGAATATACATATCCTTTGCTCAAAGTAACTGAACAACTCAATTTTTTTTCTGAACTACACTATAAACACTATAAACAGCTGGAATCCAGTTTATTGGTATATATAGATTAAGCAGACATGTTTTTTATCCAGTTTTATAAACTATTGTGGTGCTGCTAGCCTATCTAGTAACCAAATATGATTACCAAATACATTAAGTAATAACCACATGTTATTCCAACAAATAAAGATCCTAAAGAATTAAAAGCCGAGAATCCATATTTTTGGGGAGCTGAAGTTACATCAGTGCGGAGAGCTCTGAGAGCTGATTAGAGGAAAGGGAGACCCCCGCCCCCTTTATACAGCACACAGAAACAGAGCTGAGGCTGTCAATCACAGACTGTGCCCTCCCCTGTCACCATTTTTCTTTTTGTGTCAGGAAAACTTGTCAGAAGGAACGAAGCAGCAGAGAAAAATTACACTTGGTGCTCTAGATTAAGACAGACACAAACTATAGAAGGCTATGCTGTATTCATATTTCATATCTGAGGTTTATAATTACTTTAACATTTAATTATGTTCTTAGTAAAATAATGGAACATGTAAAATTGTAAATATGCAACACCAAAAAGTGTCCAAACCAGTGGCAGCCTCTGAATAAGGGGCGCAGGAGCGCCGCCCCCTAATGCATGCGCCCGGCCCCTAATCTCCATGCAGGGCGCCAGATGCATGGATTTCAATGGGGTTTGTTTTTTTTGTAGTATGTGATTAGAGCCAGAGGCTCTAGACGGCTTCAAAAAGGGTGGGCTCAGGGCACTGCGGAGGGTGGGGATGCCCCCCCCAAAATCGAGCACCAGTCCTCCACCATGGAGGAAGGTACTCTGGTCTGATGAACTTTTTGGCCATCAAAGAAAACACTATGTCTGGCGCAAACCCAACATATCACATCACCCAAAGAACACCACCCCACAGTGAAACATGGTTGTGGCAGCATCATGCTGTGGGGATGTTTTTCAGCACTCGGGACTGGGAAACTGGTCAGAGTTGAGGGAAAGATGGATGGTGCTAAATACAGGGATATTCTTGAGCAAAACCTGTACCACTCTGTGTGTGATTTGAGGCGAGGACAGAGGTTCAACTACCAGCAGGACAATGACCCCAAATACACTGCTAAAGCAGCACTTGAGTGGTTTAAGGGGAAACATGTAAACGTGTTGAAATGGCCTAGACATGTTGGCATTCATGGTTCCCTCAATAAACTGTAGCTCCCCAGTGCCAGCAGCACTCATGCAGCCCCAGACCATGACACTCCCACCACCATGCTTAACTGTAAGCAAGACACACTTGTCTTTGTACTCCTCACCTGGTTGCTGCCACACACGCTTGACACCATCTGAACCAAATAAGTTTATCTTGGTCTCATCAGACCACAGGACATGGTTCCAGTAATCCATGTCCTTAGTCTGCTTGTCTTCAGCAGGGTCTAGCCGAGCTTTTTATAGCCTAGGCCATCTTTATTTAGAGCAACAATTCTTTTTTTCAAATCCTCAAAGAGTTCTTTGCCATGAGGTGCCATGTTGAACTTCCAGTGATCAGTATGAGAGAGTGGGAGCGATAACACCAACTTTAACACACTTGCTTCCCATTCACACCTGAGACCTTGTAACACTAATGAGTCACATGACACCGGGAGGAAAAATGGCTAATTGGGCCCAATTTGGACATTTTTACTTAGGGGTGTACTCACTTTAGTTGCCAACAGTTTAGACATTAATGACTGTGTGTTGAGTTATTTTGAGGGGACAGCAAATACAAGCTCACTACTTTACATTGTAACAAAGTGTCATTTCTTCAGTGTTGTAACATGAAAAGATAGAATAATATACAGTATTTACAAAAATGTGAGGGGTGTACTCACTTTTGTGAGATAATGTATTTCTAGACTAATCAGGGTTTTGTCTATAACTCTGAATCTTAAAGTGACACAAAAAAAATGTATTTAGGTATGTATTAACTCAAAAAGTACCTTCTATTGCGCTCAGCCTCCTTCAAATCTCTGATTTCTTTTTTTGTTGCTGTGATCTGACTTCCTGTTGGAGGGTGACTACATTGTTCTCCATAGTCCCACTGCATGTGGGCTTGGAGTGATCACGTGACCTGATGATCACACTTCTCACTTCTTCTGTGGTTTCCTGCTGCTTGGTGTGACCAATCAAAGAGACATCATGGCTCTAACCAGACCCTTGACATCTGCATTCTAGCTGCTTGCAAACAGAGATCAAGGACCAAGCTCCAATTTTATAACTATACTTAAAACTGACACGTAATACCAGATTGTTATACTGTTGTGTCATTGTGAGAATCGATGCAATCCCTGTAATGTCCGTAAGCATGATGCGGTGTGCGCAGTAAGCGTAATAGCTTCCCGTTGGGAAGTTCTGATATTGCCATGTTTCCTTCCCCAATTGGCTACAGCTACAGAATGTCTGATTGGATTACATGAATGAGAGTATGGGGGACCACAGCTATTTCCCTTGCTGTGCATTGCTGTAGCATGTTTACAAATGTTTTTGGCACCTGATATCTGCGTTCAGAAGGGAAAGAATAGTAATGTCCCAAACTGCACTTGTGCTCACACTACGTTAGGGGCAAGTGTCCCCTCAACTGGATTTAGGTGAGCAGGCAGCAGGAGGTGTAGAAGGGGCATCAGGGTAAGGGGAGGATAATGCCTGGGGTAATGGTGTAAGGATGGTGGCAGGAGATAGTGGAGGAAGCGTCTGTAGCCACTTGAGCCCTCAACTGGATTTAGGTGAACAGGCAGCAGGAGGTGTATAAGGGGTATCAGGGTAAGGGGAGGATAATGCCTGGGGTAATGGTGTAAGGATGGTGGCAGGAGATAGTGGAGGAAGAGTCTGTAGCCACTTGAGCACAAATAAAGTCTTGGTGCTATTGGGCTAAGAGAGGGTGAGTCTAGCCCAGTGTTTCTCAACTCCAGTCCTCAAGTCCTCCAGTCCCAACCAGGACACTACCTGCCTGGAGTTTGCATGTTCTCCCTGTGCCTGCGTGGGTTTCCTCTGGGTACTCCGGTTTTGTCCCACACTCCAAAGACATGCTGGTAGGTTAATTGGCTTCTGTCTAAATTGGCCCTAGTATATGAATGTAAATTAGGGACCTTAGATTGTAAGCTCCTTGAGAGTAGGGACCGAAGTGAATGTACAATGTATATGTAAAGCGCTGCGTAAAATTGACAGCACTATATAAGTACCTTAAATAATAATAATAATTCATTTGTATCTTACTCTAGACTCCAGACCTATATTTTAAGCCTCTTCCATTAAAGTGTCATTTGGCCTCACCCACTATTTACCATTACTGTTACAAGTGGCCCCCACTATTTTTGTTGGATTTCTCACAAATTTTACAGTATGAAGACCACAGTAGGGAGAGTGAACCTCTCTAAATGACAGAGCTGCCAGCTTCTGTAGAAAGGCCTCACCTCACTGGTATTGATGACATTGGGGGCTGACTGGCCTCAACACATGACTGAAAAAACATTTTTTATAGAATGTTTAGGTAATTTTGATATTAATACATATACATTATGTTTTTAGTATGCACCTGATGGAGTGCAGAAGATTTTGATAGGGAACAAAGCCGATGAGGAACAGAAAAGACAAGTTGGAAAGAGTCAGGGGATGAAGGTAAGTTTGCATGAAGGCAAATAAAATCTATATTATTTCCAGTATTATTACAACGCTGATATGTTACACAATCCTCTATAGGGTGCCTAGAACAATTCACGTAGGTCTTATCCCCTGAAGCTGCTCACAATCTAATGTCCCCATCACACTCATATGCAGCAGGGAAAGTTTGGTAGGAAGCTAATTTATCTATTTGAATTTTTTCAAACCGTGGGAGGAAACTATACAAAAAACAGTATAAACACAAACAGATAAATACAACTTCATGCAGATATTTCCCTGGATAGCTGAGTTTAGCAGTTGAACCCAGGACCCAACGAGGGCGCATACTCTTTAGCTATTGTGCTGCCCAATGACCAACAATATTACAGCCACTGAACTTGCTGTAAATGTTTGACAAATAACGCATAATAGTTTTGTTTTGTTTTTTCAATAAAAACATATAATAGTTTTAGGGTCAATTTCCTTTACAAAAAAAGTATTTTTGAATCTGTTTTTATATTTTTACCTTTCACATATCATACATTTATCTTCAGTAGACACAGAGCTGCTTCCTTGCTTTTACACACCATGCTACTATAATGTAACTCTGATCTATTTGCCAAAAATCACAACATTTCCTAGTTGTACATGTTTTCATAGCCAGGGACACAATGGCACAGTCAGCCTTCTTTCAACCATTCTTAGTAATTATTCATTTTAATTACAGTGGGTAAGCAGTGAAACAGTTAATCTGTGTGAATGGAGATGCTCCAGGAGCATCCTTGAAACTCTTATATTGGTGGATGGGTTCCTATAGCAACCACCTTCCATCTTCCACAAGGGACAAAATGTGCACCAACTTCACTGCTGTGCATTTTATAGCTGACAAGAGCAGAAACATATTGAATTCTCCCCTGGTGAACTCAAGTGGATGATAGAAACCATTGACTTTATTCTGAAAATATCATCCATTCGCTATGTAATGAAACCTAGGTACATATATCTGATATTTTGTGTATTCAATTATTACTGTGCTCATGCATGCATACATAGCATCTCTAGAGGTAGTAATCACAAAATGGACTAATTTTGTTTTACCCAGAGCAAATTTTTTGTTGCTCTAAGTACAGCGGTAACGATCATAACCAGCTAATTTAATTCAAGGTAATAAGATTGGTTTACACTGGTGTTCTCAAAGAAAACATTATAAGATTACAGCTCAAAGGTCCCCATTGTCTGGAATCTGGAAGGTAAAAGGACCCCATAGACATGGGCACAAATGGATTCCAATGTGTGTTGGCACCAGACCTCCGCAGCCAATCAATCTTGGGAGGAGCATCTGAATTTGGCATGTTGGATATTTTTCAACTGACGGTTATTTATTTCTCTGAAAAAGATATTCCTGCTCTTACGCCTCCCTGCTATAAGGCAGTATAGTGGTTAGGACAGTATAGTGGCAGGTTAGGATGATAAAGTGGCAGATTAGGGCAGTATAGTGGCAGGTTAGGGAAGTATAGTGGCAGTTAAGGGCTGAGAGTACAGTGTGATAGTGACAGTGTCCTTAGTCACTTACCCCATGGCTTCTGTGTCCACTTGTCCCCTTTCCCCTTCTTCAACTTCGGGATTAGCCTGATTGAAGGAGTCTGTGGGAGGAGTAGAGAAGGCAGCCACACCTCCAGCCCCGCCTACCAACTCTGGCTGCCTCGGGAGATATTTAAGATCCTGAGGGACACTGTAAGCTAATTAGACAACAGGGGAGTGGTACAGGCAGCCTCCCCCGCATCACGGGGCCCTCTGTTGTTCCGATCATCGATTCAGACGGGCAGTACCTTTACAAAGCTACAAAGAGGGAAAGTGTAGCTGTATGCAGAGCGTTCATGGTGGAGTAGGGGGTGGTTGGCTTTGGGAGGGCACAACTAAAATCTAAGGGGGCATAGACCACCCCAGTACCCCGTAGATCCGGCCATGAGACACAATGATGTTTATTGAAATGTCTTTTAAAAGATAATTCAGATCTTCTTATAACGTAAAGGAAACCTGCATTGAGAGACTGTGGTGACCTTTTCTTCTAAATATATTTTTTTTGCCTGGCTATGGTTCTAATCCAATAGCACTGATTTGGAACAAGTATGTGGATCAGTTCTGACCTCACTCAGATTTTTTCTTTCAGGTCAGTGACAGGGAAACAGTTCCACATTAGTCCATTATCCAGATAACACTATATAATTTCTCTTGCCTGATGTATTAACATTCTACCTGAAAGTTTAAAACATCAGGCCTCTTTTCCAGAACACCAGACTACAGAATATGCCTATTCTTCCTGATACAACCACTTTTAGAATTAGTCAACCTTTAATTTATACAAATAGAAATTTTTGTTCTGCGCTAAGTATATTCCATCCAAATAGCTACCCAAGTAAAACAATATCAGTCTAATAAAGATAGCTGCACTAAGCTATACCTCACATAAAAATATACATACTAAATTAAAAGAAAAATGTGTTGTGCTCTCTAATAAAGTGCAGAGTGCTTTACACATTATACAGATAATCAAAAAGCATAATTCATGAAAACATCAATAAACAATATCAAAAAGTGAGAAATCAATAGTCCCATAATTCTTAAAATTCATGCAACAGTCCAAATGGAGAAATGAATCCCAATGGAATATTAATAGAATAGTGTGTACAAAAAATATAAGGTGCTCCACTTGTGTATTTCATAAAAAAAAGTAATCCAGTGCTTCCGGTGATTACCACAAAAAAGTGCTCCATCCAAGGAAGACCTTAGCATTAAACCCTTAAGCAGATAGATGGATGTAAAACTGCTTCTCTCCAACCCAGACACATGAGAGCAGGCTTTTAGCAGCCGTATAGAGTCTCCTCTACAACTTGTCAGACCAGCTCCAGAGCTATACACTCGCAACCATGAGCGAATTCACACAATCCTTTCAATCTGCAAGAGCTGCAATCTTCTATAATTGTCACAAATGTAAAACTGCAATGTGGCAGACTGGATAGTGGTGGTGGGGTCTGTATACTGGTTTGTATACAAATTACTCTCTTCTATCTGCTGTTATATTTTGATTAGCTCATTGCTCTTCTCACTTCACAGATGAAATCAAATAGGAGCAGCAGGGGGACACTTTGCAAAGGAAACCTGTACTGTTCTAATCCAACTGCTTCAGAACTTGAAGTCACCAACCGAATCAGGCATGCAGATTAGCTGTTCTGACCTGCATGCTTGTTTTGGGTCAGAAGGAGGCCTCAAGGCGCACCATCTCAGTGCAGGTTTCCTGCCTTGTTCACAAAGGCCTCAGGTTGTTTTTAAAGCAATGTGTACAGGAAGCAACTTTTTATATATGTCTTATTAAATGTGTATGGTGTGTAAAAGAGCTAAACTTAAAGAGCATGCTGTGATGTGCTGAAATTATCTAAAATAATGGAATTTATAATTAACTTGCAGCAGTAACAAAACTATAAAAAATGCCTCTTGCTCTGTAGTCAAGGCCTCCTGATTAGAGAGCTCCATGTGTCCCTAATACTAGGCCAAGCGACCCATGGATTTCCAATACTATGACAACTCTGTCCACCTTTTGCCACCTCCATGACCCATGTTATTGGCCCATCATTGTTTTGGGTAACCAATAAACTCAGGAAAAGGGAGTGGGCAGGCAGGGAAGGCAACCAGAAAGATGACTGCGTGTTTGAACCCTGTACTGAGAGTTTGATCAGACATCCTAAAACCCGGAGGAGCTTTTATTGCACAGTAAGTGTGTATATCTTAGATGTTCTATAGCCACAGGTTTGCTTTAAAGGTGTTCCTGGTAATTGAGAACTGTACCTATGGTGGACACCTCCTCTCCTTTTACTGCTAGATGACACTGTGATTTCAAATCTTCCCTGCTGCAATGCCACAGGCTTTTGGTAATCTAGTTACACATATATTTTAATATAATGCCAAACCTATGTGCACTTTTATTATTTTATATTGATTTGTATTTATTTTACTTTTTGAGAAGTTGAATTAAAAGTTATATATTTCTCTGTTTATGGACCATGTACATTAATGTTAGTCTTATGTATGCCTGTAAAACAAAATAGAAAATGGGTAAATGGTATATATATCTACATATGATGCATCTTGGTGTTCAAAATAAGACTTAAAACTGCAAACAAAAAGTAATATTGTCCTTTTTATACCTCTGGTAATCCAAAATAATCTTCATCCAGATCTAGAATAGTAATGAATAACAGATTTGCACCAATTCCCACCTGCTTTTTGTGATAAATACAAATTAACTACGGTATGTTTTCTATACTAGTATGTTCTGTTTGTTAATGGTTTTGTTCTCAGCTTTGGGAATTTCCTGCAATAGTTTAGGACTAGCGAGACATTACCACTGAATATATCTTTTGGGACAAAATTAAAGAAAGGATTGATACTTTCAGGATGATTTTCCTAACACTGTGACATGGTCGCGCATAACACTTAAAGCTAAATTAAACCTTAAACTTGAAAAATCTCTAACTTTGCCACAATATGTCCAAAATAAAATGTTTTGGTTAGAGTAAGGCTTTAAGAACACACTCACAATGTGCTGATTAGCTCCTAGTAAGCAGCTAGCCATACACATGCAAATATTCTCAGCATGTTTGATAATTTGACAAATGTTGTTTGAAAGTGCTTCAAATATATGTTTGCTTTTAACATTTGATTTTGGAATGAATGTAAATTCCTGAATGAAAACCACATACACTGTTAGAAATTTGTTAGTTTTGAAAAAATGTTTCCATCCCACTCCTTTCTCATCACTGCATTAAACAATGAACGTTGATTTGACCCACTAACAATTAGAAAACTGAACTTTCTTTAAAATTAAAAATGTAAACATAATTCTACTAGTGTAAGGTCAGCTTTAGTGTTTACTACTTATTATGACTGCAAAGATTCATTACACTCAAGAAATATCTAGCACATTACATTCAAAAAATTTTCGCATCACTATGGTCGAAAATGAATTTTGATGTGACCCCCACTAATAATTAGAATATTAAGCAACTTTACTTAAAATTAAAAACTTCCAAGGGGTTGATTTACTAAAGGCAAAAAGACAGTACACTTTGCAAGTGCAGTTGCTCCAGAGCTTAGTAAATGAGCAGAAGCTCTGCTGAATTCCTTTATCCAATCATGTGCAAGCAAAAATGCTATTTTTTTTTTAATCTTTCCTGCACGTGATTGAGTGCTCTTTTCAAAGTGAAGCCTTACCTCATTTACTAAGCTCTGGAGCAACTGCACTTGCAGAGGGCAACTACACTTTGCAAAGTGCACAGTCTATTTGGCTTTCAACCCCAAAGTCTTTTATGCTGCGTACGCATGATCGGACATTCCGACAACGAAAACCATGGTTTTTTTCCAACGGATGTTGACTCAAACTTGTTTTGCATACACATGGTCACACAAATCTTGTCGGAAATTCCGAACGTCAAGAACGCGGTGACGTACGACGAGCCGAGAAAACTGTAGTTCAATAGCCAGTGCGGCTCTTCTGCTTGATTCCGAGCATCTGTGGAATTTTGTGCGTCAGAATTGTGTATACACAATCGGAATTTCCAACAACGGATTTTGTTGTCGGAAAATTTGAGATCCAGATCTCAAATTTTGTGTGTCTGAAATTCCGATGGAAATTGTCCGATGGAGCCTACACACGGTCGGAATTTCTGACAACAAGCTCCCATCGAACATTTCCGACCGTGTGTACGGGGCATTAGTGTATGGCCAGCTTTAGTGCTGATGTGCAAGAAATTTGAGGCGTCTGTTTTCACTACAAATTCAGGTAAATTATTTCTTTAATTGATGTCTATATACCTGCAGATTTAACTGAAAAGCAAATACATTGTTTTCTGCAATTGTCCATTAGTAACAATAATCAGATGGTATCATGCAGCACATATAAGGCTCAATTCACAAAGCTTTAACAAAAGGATAAGAATCTTCATTTCATCCAAATGACTGTAATTTCCACATCTCTTTGGGCTGAAAATAGCTGTTCCTTTTTTTTTTTTTTAATAAGGATGCTTAATACAAGCTTTGTAAATTGAGCCTATAATTCTGCAAGATTTATACAGATAACTTTGATTTATGAAAGGATTATATTATAAGGCTTGTTACATATAATAATTTTTATTATTCCTTTCAAGTTTTTAAAAAATAAGCCTTGAAATAGCAATGAACCATTAAGAGTTTTTTTTTTTAAAGCGGTATACAAGGGTTTTTTATAAAAGAAGAGACCCTATTGGTCTATTCTGTCATAAATGCCTCTCACAATTTGTCAGTGGAAATGTACTCTGAGCAATGCATGCCCAGTTTAGACCACATTTATGGCACCCTCTCTGTGCCGTGGTAAAGTGACTCCCATGTGCATGAGTGGTGTCATTGTGGCCCGGCCATTTAAGCAAGTGGCTGGCAATGGGGACACTCAGAAGGCAGGAGAAGGCAGAAGCGTTGGCGGGGGACCCTAGAAGAGGAGGAAAGGGCTGCTCTGTGCAAAGCCATTGCACAGATCAGGTAAGTATAACATGTTTGCTATTTTAAAAGAAAAAAAAAAACCCTTACAATTACTTTTAATAATAGTGAAAACTGTATTTCATTCATCTTGGTAAGGAAACTTCTATGTTTTGCCAGGGCTTTTAAGACAAAAAAAAGACACAATAACAACATGAGCCCAAGGAAGAGTAGGTCTAAATCACTGGTCCAGAAAAGCTAAGTAATAAAAATGAATGTCAATTGATAATCAGGCATTCACCAATGCAATTACTATATATAAACTCCAGGATTTTTTTTTAATCTGTGCTTTTCTATATGTCTGTGTGTCATTTGTTTTGAATAGAAAATGAGTGATTTCTGAAGCATGCCTTACTCAACCATGATTTCATGGAACAGGGTTCCTCCAGAAGTTGCTAGGGGTTTCTTGAGCAGTGGCAGATTAACTGCTTCCCGACCGCCCAGCGCATATATACTGCGGCAGGGCGGCCCGGCTGCGCAAAATCACGTACCTGTATGTGATTTTCTGCATGCGATCTGGGATGCGCGTGTGTGCCACTGGAGCGCCGCTCCCGCTGTGATTGGCCACCGGGACCCACCAATTGTTTGGAAGTAAGGCAGAATGGCGGTCTGTCTATAAAAACAAGGCAGATCACTGTTCTGTCAAGGACTAAAAGAGAGATCTTGTGTGTCTGCTAAGCAGAAACACGGATCTCTCTTTTCATCCAGTGCATCCTCTCCCCCCCCACAGTTAGAAAGCACTCATAGGGAACACACTTAACCCCTTCCCTGCCAGTGTCATTTATACATTGTCAGTGCATTTTTTTTTAGCACTGATCGCTGTATTGCTGTCACTGGTCCCCAAGAAGTGTCACTTAGGGGGTTATTTACTAAAGGAAAATCCACTTTGCACTGCAAGTGCATTTGAAAGTGCACATGGAAGTAAAGTCGATGTAGATCCGAGGGGGACATGCAAGGAAGATAAAAAACAGCATTTTAGCTTGCACATGATTGGATGATAAAATCTGTATACCTTCCACTCATTTCAGATCTACCCCTTAGATTTAGAGCGACTGCACTTGAAAGTGCACTGCAAGTGCACTTTCAAGTGCACTTGCAGTGCAAAGTGGATTTGACTTTTGTAAATAACCCCCAAAGTGTCAGATTTGTCTGCCACAATGTCGCAGTCCCACTAAAAATTTCTGAACGCTGCCATTACTAGTAAAAACAATTGAAAAAATCCTTAAAAATAACCCATAGTTTGTAGACGCTATAACTTTTGTGCAAACCAATCAATATAAGTTTATCGGGATTTTTTTTACCGAAAATATGTACCGGAATACATATTGGCCTAAATTGATGAAGAAATTACATTTTTGATTTTGGTGTGTTTTATAGCAGAAAGTAAAAAAAATTGTTTTTTTTTTTCAAAATTGTTGGTCTATTTTTGTTTACAGCGCAAAAAATAAAAAACCACAGAGGTGATCCAATACCTCCAAAAGAAAGCTCTATTTGTGGGATAAAAAAGGACATCAAATTTTTTTGGGTACAGGGTCGCACGACTGCGCAATTATCAGTAAAAGCAACGCAGTGCAGTATCACAAAAATCTGCCTGGTCAGGAAGGGGGTAAAATCTTGTGGAGCTGAAGTAGTTAATCTACTGCCTTTAGTTGCCTGCATAGTTCCAGCACAAACATTACTTGGCAGAGCCTTTGACTCTGACCCCACATTTTTTTACTTATGATAACAACCACAACTTGCTTATTGTACAAATGTACAGTGAACTCTTGATTTTATAGGTTTTAGTGAGGGTTCAGTGAAAGCTGAAAATTAAGAATCAAGAGATTCTCCATAGTAATAAGGTTGAGAAAGGATGTCCTAAGCAATGGACTATACTGTGGTTTCCAAAGTTAGCAAAAAGGAAAAATCCTATGTTGGGTTCCAGCAATGCAGGTAGCATAGGCTTACTATAGTCTTTATGACCAGTAGTTTTAGCCTGCATATTTCATGAAGATATTTGTTTTCATCAGAAGAAAATACATATAAGTCCTAAAAAAAGAACTGCAGCCACAAATTACAAGATAAAAACGTATAGCCCATTAAAAAAATAAAATAACAAAATCAGCTATTGCTGATGGTGGTGCCTAGAACCAGCAGGAGCACTGACAGCGCAGTGCTGGAGGGAATTGTTTTATAGTTAAGTCTGTCATAATGTGCTAATATGCGGTGCATACTAGCACATTATAGCATAAACCACCCGAGGGACATTTAAATTTAAAAAAGCAAAGTTTAATTCGGCCTTAAGTGCAAGGAGGTGTATGCTACCTCCTGGCCCTCCCTTTTTTGTTTAGAATTTACTGGTTCACTGAATGCCAATAGTATACTTTTTGTTATACTCAGGTGCACCAAGGGGAGAGATACAGCCATTCTGTCTGCCTCTCCTCTCCCCTGCCCATTCACAGAAAGCTGTGGATTTTGTGAGAGGGTTTTCAGAATGCAAAGCAGTCTGTGATTGGGCAAGGGGAGCAGAAAGGTGGGCAGTGCAGCTTCAAACAACAGTATGGCTGCTGTATAGGACACCTGTAGCTGGGGTGTTAGAGCACTGAAAGTATCCCTATACTATCATCACTTAATAAAACAGTAGACAAAAGAAAAAACCCTAAGTTGGCATGCATCTTGTTGCACTTAACTCCTTGCGTGCAAGTAGATTTGCAAGCAGATTTTTTCCTAGAGTTCTTTTAAAAAAAAAAATACAGTTCAGTGGGGAGAGGGTCATTTAATAAAACTTATACATTAAAAATACACAATTAATTTAAATAACATGCTGGGAGTGCTTATAAACTGCACTCCAAATGCCAGTGCATGAGGGATGTACTCCCACAAAAGTTTTTTTTTTTTTTTAAAAGCCACTAAGTGACAGTTGTAAGTGCCTGTCCTGGGGATGCCAGGTGATGTAATTGACCACATATGGTCATGTTTATAAGTGGCCAGTGATGTCAGTTAGCATCCCTGTCATCAGCTTTCATTTGCAGCAAGAATCAGGTGGGAAAGGAGTATGACACGGGTCGTTGGACGACGCTCATATCGATAAACAATGGGTTTAAATTGTTGCAAGGCATGATTGACAGTTTTTTTTTTTTTTTTTTACCAAAATACTTTTTCTACTGTGTATAGTGTGTCTTTTTGTGCATGAGTAACAAGGGGTACTGTGTATTGACGTGGGGGCAGATATCTGGGGTTTACCTTTATCCTAAGGAATAAATTCAGATTATGATAAATTCCCATTTCCTTGCTGATCACTACACTCATTGGGCCAGGTGTGTGGGAGGCCATTGTCATCATCAATATGGGAGCAAGGTGCTATGCCAGTTGAGGGCACATGGCCTGGTAAGGTTAAGGAGGCGAGGGGAGGGAGGTATCCTACATTAATTGTCCCTCCCTTTCCTGACCAACCAAAATTGTTTTGGATTTTTTTTTCTGTTGGGTTCCCCCTTAAAAGGCCACACCAAAACCCTTACTAGGATAAGGGTCTGCTATAGATTTTGAGAGGGTCCTTGTGCCATTTTATTTAACTTTTTGCTTGAGGCCTACTTAAAAATACATACAAGACCCTTATCCAGGCATGCAACCTGGGAGGCTAGTAAAAGAGGGGTCAGAGAGAACCACCCCCCCCCCCACTCCCTCACCGTCCCTTCTCATCCTCAAACATACCAGGCCACTTTCCCTGCAGAAAAAAAAATTGCATTGGGTTCCCCATAGAATCAATATTAGACCTTTATTCTAGCTAGGGGCCTGATATGGATTTTTAAGGGGAACCCCATGCAAAACAAAAAACTAAATAAATGGCATGGGGTCCCCACCAAAATCCATAGCAGACTCTTATGCAGACATGCAGCCTTGCAAGCCTGGGAAAAAGAGGGGCAGTGTGCATATGTCCCCATCCTGAACTATACCAGACTACATGCCCTCACCATGGGGAAAGTACCCTACCAGACCTCCCTGTTGAGGAGGACACGGGCCTCCTACCCACATGACTGGTCTGAAGGAAAGAGTTATTGCAATCTGAATGTTCCCTTTAGGATAAGTTGGCACCTTACACAAAAAAGTGGTACATAGTATCCCTTGTTACTAAAAAAATGAGAATGGAGCAAACAATCCATTGAAAAAGTTAAAAAAACAAAATCCATGATGTAAATCCAATGTCAATATGATTGTAGATTCATTGTTAAGTGAAATGAACTGGACAATGCCTTGACAACTCGATACGTCAAACTTTAGAAGACTTTGAGGCCACTTAACACAAACAAATAAATAGGTACAATTATTTTGATATTTTTGTGGCTGAGTAGGTATATTGCAGTTAAATGTTTATTAGGGGAACAATTAGTATTATTATATATAATATTAATAAAAATTTAGTCTAATGGAGCTGCCCGTTCTAAAGTTGTGATAAACTAATAAGTGAAAGTATGTGTGTGATGAACCGTGCTCCCTGTGGGTTAATACTTTAATTCAAAATGCATACAGTGCAAGATAAAAATGTACAACCACCGAATTCACTCCAGTGGAAAGTTGATCAAACACTAACACCCCTTTCACACTGGGGCACATTGCAGGCCCTACAGTGCTAAAAATAGCGCCTGCAAAGCACCCTGAAAGGGCTGCTCCTGTGTTTCCAATGTGAAAGCCCGAGGGCTTTCACACTGGAGCGGTGCATCTTTGGAGTGGTGAAGGAGCGGTGTGTATACCGCTCCTGCCCATTGAAATCAATGGCAGCCCGGCTATACCACCAGCAAAGCGCTGCTGCAGCAGCGCTTTGCAGGTGGCTTTAACCCTTTCTCGGCCGCTAGCGGGGGTGAAAGCGTCCCGCTAGCAGCCTAATAGCGCCGCAAAATTGACGGTAAAGAGCCGCTAAAAATAGCGGCGCTTTACCGCCGACACAACCACCGCCCCAGTGTGAAAGGGGCTTAAATGATAAACACAAGTGTACATAAACTGTGATCAAACATATAAATTCCATCAACTTGATAAGAATCACAAAACAATAATGTCCAAATAACCAAGATAAAGAATACAGTTTAAGTCCAAAGTAGCTCATCAGACATTTTCCGGTGAGAAGGTGACTTCATTAATTCAATGAATGGGTGACTGTAGGAATCCTCCACCAACAACAAGCACTCAGGGATCATCTCCATCTGGTGAGTAGACTATTACAAAGATTATAACAGTTTTGAAAAATGAGATATTTCTGGACATCCGTCTCAGCAAGTCCGGTGTTACCTCCGATCGACTATTTATGTAGAGATGGCCACGCGTATCTGGGTCAGACATGGGTGTGGTTGAGCGTGATACATCACTTCCGCCCACAGTGAAACGCAGGTGGAGCACATATATATGTGTGGCCATCTCTCCTTAAATAATTGATCTGAGGTAACACCTGGCTTGCTGAGATGGATATCCAGAAATATCTAATTTTCCAAAGCTGTTATGATCTCTGTAATAGGGATCATCTTCATCTGGTGAGTAGGCTGAGTGCTGGGTGTTGGTGGAGGATTCCTATAGTCACCCATTCATTGGATTAATTAAGTCACCTTCTCACTGGAAAATGTCTGATGAGCTACTTTGGACTTAAACTATATTCTTTATCTTGGTTACTTGGACATTATTGTTTTGTGATTCCTATCAAGTTGATGGAATTTATATGTTTGATCACAGTTTATGTACACTTGTGTTTATCATTCAGTGTTAGGTCAACTTTCCATTGGAGTGAATCCGGTGGTTGTACATTTTTATTTTGCACTGTATGCACTTTAAATTAAGGTATTAACCCACAGGGAGCGCGGTTCATCACACACATACTTTCACTTTCATATGGCAGTTAAAGGATAAAAACAATTGAAATACCCCTGGGAGAAAATTTTAATTTAAAGTCAACAAAAACACAGATCTTCCATCCTATCTAAGAAACTCTTTGATCATCCAATGGAATCTGGAATCACTTGATGATTGCAAATAGTTGATTGTCCTGCCAGAGTTCCTGGCTCTCGCACTATTCCCACTGGCAATGATGCTGTTTTTGCCTTTGCTGCCACTGGGTGTTGAAAGCTTGCACCAAATGTCTACAGCAGGTGGGCGGGGCTTTGAAGAAGCTTGTTGGTTAATTT
The DNA here is from genome assembly GCA_037952925.1 of Lithobates clamitans. Classification (NCBI taxonomy): domain Eukaryota; kingdom Metazoa; phylum Chordata; class Amphibia; order Anura; family Ranidae; genus Lithobates; species Lithobates clamitans. The sequence continues at coordinate 136,622 of JBBGZY010001341.1, read as the reverse complement.
TCCACCAGTATCCACTCAAAACAAAGTACAAGAACAGTTTGGGATTTAGCATATATATGTATAGACTTTAAGCCTAACGCCAACTACTTTTTTGGTTTCAAATAGAATAGAAAAGAGTTAGACACGCAGGGGTCTATTTACTAAAGCTGGAGAGTGCAACATCAAGCTCACTTCTGCATAGAAATCAATCAGCTTTCAGGTTTTGTTGCCAAAGCTTACATGAACAAGCTGAGGATAGAAGGTGATTGTTTTCTATGCAGAAGTGAGCCTTATTTTGCACTCTCCAGCTTTAGTGAATAAACCCCACAATATTTATGGCTGTTATTGTCTATGCTGGGAAGTGGTTGTGGTTAACCAGGGACAGTCTCTTAATTGGGGGTAGAAGTAAAATCCTAAAAGCAGGGCAAATTTGGGGATTCTATTCATAAAGGCCTTATCTAAAATAATTGCAGTTTTAGACATATGAACATGATTATTCCTTTTCATATACTTTCACCGCTCCTGTATTCAATCGTGGTTTGTGAATATTAATTACTGTAAAAAATTTAAATTATAATTAATTGGGGTTTTACAATATCTGCTTTGGATGTAGAGATGCAACTGGACCAATGGTCCATCAGTCAGATGGGGCAGAAGACAGTTGATTTATGAAACAAACAAACAAAAAAAAAGACAGTTGCATATTACATGAGCTATGGAAAGTCTTGTGACTTTTTCAGTTAGCTCCACCACTGAATAAAATGGTTGGACAAAAAAAAGTTTTTGTACATAACCTCATGCCTTAGACAGTGTCTGAGTGCCTTGTTGTAACTTTTGCTTAGTTGTTGTGTTGGAGAGAGAAAATAAGGATTTTGAAATATTGGATTTTTGTACAAAAAGCACGATTATTCCAAATTAGTGCAAATCTGTTATTAAGTGCTGGAGATTGCGATGTGTAATCATTCTTTATACACATGCCACAACCAGATCCTAAGATACACCTGAAAGTCCCCCTTTAAAAGCAATAGAGAATTCTATATTTTGAACACTAAGAAGTGTCTTGTGTATGTAGATATATATTAACCCTTTATTTTATTTTACAGGCAATGTTCAGTCATTGAACAACATTTTCAGTGGACCATGAACTAAGGAGAAATGTATGTACAAACAGATAAGTATGTATTTGCTAGTGAAAGTTTGTGTATCTAATATTTGATGCATGAATCCTATAATTTCTAAAAGTACTATTATACACCTTAGTGTATAAACAGTAGAGACATTGTTTGACAGAATACATATGGAGATCATTCTGATATTGGGGTCACATTTAGGTTGGCAAAAGTGATTGGCACACTGGATAATGAAGAGATGAGGAGCAGTAGGCGCTTACAGTAAAGTTCCAGAAGGATATTTTATCTTGACTATTTTTTTTTTCAAAACTGTCATTATCACCATGGACTGAATCCTGAATCTGGTCTACTGGCTGCCTCCAGTGATCAACAAGAATTTGTGCAACTTGTCAACAAGAATAATTAAGTACTGTCCATGATACTTTTTTTATTTGAACTAACATCCAAATTTTCAGGACCTGCTTTAGGGGTGTACCCCTTCTTCAAAGTCCAAGCAGTACTAATACACTAAGGTTTGGCATAATGTTAAGTAAGACAAATTCTGAGGGGAAAAGGGCACAGACATACACAGCAGTAGTTATAGTACAACTTGTCAAAAAACAGTGACCTGATTCTGCAGCTAGGCAATTGTCTTAAGAGGTTAATAGAAGTAATCTTCTACAGACCATCAATACGTGTATATTTGAAGCATATATATAGTTTACGTAGGTATAGATTGGTTTAGGTAGCGTCATCAGCACAAATGGTACTAGTGACATTATTACTTTGATTATGTGCCGTCATGTCGATATCCACTCTTGGCAAACACATGGATAGGGTTTCTCCAAAATGATCTATCCTCCATTTGGTTCTTAAAGTGTAGTTATGCCCATAACTTTTATTTTTTTAATTTTGGATAGAATGGGGAAAAGTTGGGGGGGAAAGCAGAACAAACTCTTAGGAAAAAACAATGTTTGGAATAGTTAAAGGGAAAATAAGAAGAGAGTGCCCAGTAATACAGTAGCTAGATACAGCCACAGACATTATGAACATGCCTTATGAAGAACTTTTTTGTTTTAAACCCAAAAGCAAACATTGCTCCATTGAGAGATGGAATCTCTCTAATGCAGCTTCTTGCTGTAGTAAAACCTTAAAGGAGTTCTAATCTTCCCAATGCTATCCAAAACTCCAGCTACCTTATTGTTCTTTTCTTCTTTTTTCTACAACTTTTCCAAGCGTTATTGCTTTTTCCCCAGTTAATTGGTTCTTTTCAGATTATGTCCAAAATAAAGCATTGTAATTGTAATTTTAGCTTTCTGTGACTCTGTTAGAGGCCTGAAATTCAGTGGTTTTGCATCTATATGTAACCCTTGGACAATAAAAGAACAACCAAGCCAAGTTGACGGACTTAAAGTATAAATGCATGTATAACCCCTTCCTTGCTGATTACCAGTACAAGCAAGACAAGATAAATATTACAAAAAGTGCAGGTATAGGGAACTTATTCTTGATAGCCCCCTCTCCATGCTGAGCATTTATTAATAGCTTATATTTACCTATAACATTTCCCTGTCAATATTTTACTATGCAGATTGCCCATTTATATATAACCTTTCTTTTAAACTCTTCAAAACTGGCCAGTGTGCACCATATGCATGCACAGCTTGAATTTAATTCAAGTCAATAGAAAGCCTGTCTGTAGCTCATTAACCTGATGATGAGCCATTCATTGAAATGGAGTTTGGGCCACACATATGTAGGAGTGCACTGGCTGGAAATATTATAAAAGTAAGTGTGTGCCACACTTGGCTGGCCAAAGAGCTCCGAAGAGAAGCAACACATGTATACTGTATGCTATTATTTAAATTCTCAGTGCAGGGAAGTGTGCCACCAAGGAGAAGTAAAGTTATTGTAAAAACCCTTACCTGGAATGAAGTCCAGTATGCTTACTTTACTTACTGAAGAAAAAAAAAAACAATCTCCATTCATGCTCATTCCTGTCTGTTTTGAGTGACCCACCAGCAAGGAGGGAAGCACATGCTAAAGCCACTCCTTGCCTATATCAACATGGTCTTTACCATCCCCTGCATGTTTATCAACATAGCACTCATGCAATACATGTTGAGAGTTGTGGTTTGGCCACTGTGCAAATTTTAAAAGTTTTATTGTGTGCTTGTAGTTTAGTTTTAAAGTACCCATGAATACAAAGTGACTACTGACCAGCCAATGCTGGAAGGATTGAATAAACTTAGTTATATCTGTGAGTATCATACATCACTCCCAACATCATCAATATTTAGGTAAATGTTATTATAAATAGTGGTGCTGGTGGGGTCTACACACTCTACTTATGAAATAAACCTACACACTTGGGTAATACAAGGTGCCAACATTCATAGTTACATAGTTACATAGTAGGTGAGGTCGTAAAAAGACACAAGCCCATTAAGTCCAACCTATGTGTGTGATTATATGTCTGTATTACCTTGTATATCCCTGCATTCCGATCTTTAAAAAAAATATTCCAGCAGTGAGATTGTGCTACAAATTAATTTCCCTTCCAATATTTATATCCACTTGAATATAACATTCTTTGCTGTAGAATAAGGTATTAGGAATTTCATGTTTTTCTGGGAAGGAATATTTTCTCACTGCTGTGAGACCTTAAGCTTTGTAGGCTATAGCCTGCAAGTGCTGTCAGTGTATTCTGACAGCAGGGAAATTTTCCTGCTGTTTGAACAAAGACTCAGCAGGGAGGATTTCCTCATCCACATCAAGTGTGTTGATGGGAGAATTGAGTCTGTTTTTACCTGAACCAAAATAAAACTGTACCATCTACGGGCTGCTTTATCTTTAGATTGGTCAGAGTAGGCAGTCACTTTGGTAACAGTTATGTTAGCTGTATTTTAAAATTTAAAGACTTAAACTCATTTAATATTATGGTTCATAGAAAAGTTATAGTAGAATGCAAGTTAATAATATATGAAATTAGCACGTCTGTAATTTTAGTTAGGATTACAAACAAAAAATACCTAGTGGCCTTCTTTTAACAGTGCCAAGATGTTTAGATTCCATAGCAAACAATTAGACCTTAGTTTTCAGTTGTCTAGTCCAGTGGTCTCCAAATTGCAGCCCTTTGCTTGTCTTTATCTGGCCCTTAGGGCATTTTTCCTCCTACTGATACAAAACACTATTCCTCCACTGACACCAATAATGGGGCATAATACCTGCTATTGATACCAACAATGGGGCACTATTTCTCCCACTGACACCAACAATGGGTCACTATTCCTCTCACCGATACCAATGATGGGGCACTATTCCTCCCACTAACGCCAGGAAAATGTCTACTCCCAATGGCCACAGTCTGGCCCCCTTAAAGTCTGAAGAAGAGTAAACTGGTCGTTAGAAAGTTTGGAGACCCCTGGTCTAGTCCATAATATCATGCTGATTGACAACACAGCTCATACAAAGTATAGCAGTAAACGTTGCTATTATTTATTAGAAAATTCGCTTTTTCAACCTTGTTCAGACCTCAGCTTTAATATGCTGAATAAGGAGCAAGAGTTCTAATGCACATAAAACAACATTTCAGTGCACATTAACTGTGCTTGTAATTCATAATTACGTATGGCTAGTAATGAGAAACTGGTATGTAAACACAGAGTGTAAATAATATATTATCCCTTTGTAAACCTTTATGAATATAGTTTATTCACTTCTGCAAATAAGACAAGAAGCTAATTAAATGCAATAGAGAATGGTCTTATCTTTTTATGTTTGTAATCCCAACATTCATGACTAAGGAACCTCCCTCCTCCTAACTAATTCATTTGATCTGGCTTAATATTTAAACAGTTTACTGTGCAAACATTAACATGGAGGTATTACCTTCCCTTTCATAGTTGTAATATACTGGGGCTATCATGATACATAATAAAAATAAAATTATGTTATGAAAATGGATAAACTGCAGCAACCTGATAATATCACTATCAGTACTGAACAATATTTACTTTTTTGCTATTACTACCATACATTAGCATATATTTTTTGTTGTAAAGGATACAATTCTTCCCAAAGTAATAGCACTGCAGGCAAAGAAAGAGTAAAGTTGGCCATACGCTAGTAGATTTTTGAATGAAAATTTGTATGAACATTCCAACGAAATTTCTCAGTACATTGGATGATTTGATGCATGTCGTTTAAAAAGTACTTCAAAATTTTGTTTGCTTTTAACATTCGATTTTGGACTGGATGGAATTTTCACAAACAAAATCCACATAAACTGTTATGCCCCGTACCCACGATCAAACTTTCCGACAACAAAACCGTGGAATTTTGTTCGAAGGTTGTTGGCTCCAACTTGTCTTGCATACACACGGTCACACAAATGTTGGCCAACAATTACGAATGTAGTGACGTACTAGAAGTACTACATGATTTTTCCTGCTCTTTAGCGCCACCCTTTGGGCTCCTTCTGCTAATTTCGTGTTAGTAGTAGTTTGGTGAGTGTTGATTCGCGAGTGTTGATTTTCTTTTTGCGTTTTTTATTTTGCGCTATTATTATTATTATCATTCTTGATATCACTTGATATCACAAGCCTTTGAAAATTCATTTGCAATAACTCCATCAGTATCACCAGCAAAGCAGCTTCATTATTACCCCATTAAAGAAGAAGAGAATTGTGCGCTGCATTTGGAGATTTCCTAATTTGCAACATCACAAATGTTAATTCTCCATTAAGAACGCTAGTTTACAAGACTGGCCGCTTCTGCTTCTGAGCATGCGTGAACTTTTGTGCGATGGACTTGTGTACACACGATCGGAAAGTCCGACAACAAAGTTTTGTTGGCAGAAAATTTGCGAACCTGCCAGCCAACATTTGTTGGCGGAAAGTCCGATAACAAATGTTCGATGGAGCATACACACGGTCGGACTTTCAGCCAACAAGCTCACATCCAACATTTCCCGTTGGAAAATCTGATCGTGTGTACGCGGCATTAGAATTTTTTTTTTTAATTCTGCTCCTTCGAGTTTTCTTGTCACTGTGCTCTAAAATGAGCATCGATTTGACCCAATTAATGATTAGAAAACGCAATGTAAAAAGTCCCAAAAACATATTAGCATAGATTGATCAATGCTAGGTACTTTGTGCAAGAAAGCTTTCCTGAGGAGCTTTTGGCAATCCTCAGGAGCACTTGGCAATGATGTCAGGACATTGGAGGCGCGGCTACATGTTTCAGGGCACCTAGCTTTGGTTCGACAAAGGGGCGAAGAATATTTCCCTGAAACCGGCAACCACACCCCCAACTTCCTGAAATAATCGACGAGTGCTCCCAAGGATTGCCAAAAGCTCCAGGAAGCCTTAACCATGGGAAGGCGGCTTGCATTTCACGCCTGACAAGTTGACAGTCTTCGCGCACAACACTCCAACCTACTGGCTGAACTGCAGAAACAGCAGCTGCTTTCCTGCCGATCGCCGCACACAGACCAGCTGCTGTCTTCTGAACTTTGCACAGGGGAGCCAGGATACTGGGATGTTTCTCCACACACAGATATGCCTACTTTCCTGCTAATGCAGTGAGTGCATTTTATTATAATTTTTAGTGATTAATTTTAATAAACAGCCTACATTTAGATGGCTGCACCGCCCTCTGTCTTTTTTGTATCGACAATATAGGTAACTGTGGACCTATTTTAGGGGAGCAACACTATCTTCTACTCATTTGACTGTTGCCCGTTGAAACTTTTTTATCCTTCTATTGGCTCTTCCCACAGCGCTCATACCCATGGGTTATTGACAGTGCTATAATATACAATTTCTCCTATGGAAGGGCTACAACTCCTGTCAGGTTTTTATTGTTGTCTATGTCCAGGTTGGTAAGATTCTCTCTCTCTCTATTTGTCCCCATGACCATTGTCACTGGGACTCCACAATGATCACAGATTAGCCAGAGTAAGGAATTGGCTTTAGTTGCACTTTAATTAAATAGGATTAAATGAGAAGTTGAAGTTTGATTTTGTTTTGCACAAATCTGAACCATTTGTTGCCAAATGTTTGTTTCTAATGAGTATGGCATCTTCACCTTGTATGTCACACCTGTGAGTTGTGCTGAGATTTAAGCCTCTGTAAACCAGCCAAGCGTAGGATTTTGGAAAGGTCTTGAAGGCTTGTACCTAAGGGAGTAGAGTTTCTTGTGACAGTAGGTTATATCTTACCGAATCTGTCTAAGCCTACAAAGATGAAAATTAATATTTCAGTGCATAGATATCATTGACCTTTGGGAGTGTATCATTGAAATTGGACTCTGAAGGCTCTCCATTGATATGCAGATTTCACATTGAAGATATGCTTGTCCTTGTCACAATTGCTTTCTACCCAACTGACAGTTCTTTAGGGAAAAGAGAGTGAATGTGAATCACTAACAGATATACGTGCTTGTCATTGCTTACTTGCTAACCTCAACACTGTTCTCTATCCTTCTAACTTGTAGAAATGAGAAGTTTTATACTTCATACTCACCATCATACTGTAGCTGTACCCCCACTGGCTCTAAGCCCGAGAACTGAGTGATCATATGACTGCTGGTCCACTCTGAGCACTGTCAGTCACCGGTTCTCTGCTCTGTCCCTCCAACGCTCACTGGAAAGCTAGGCTGGGGAGGGGGTGGGAGTGGCAGCCTTGTGCTGAGAGGCTGAGCCAGCTGCCAATCAGGCATCTGGGTGTAACCTGACAATATGGTTGGGATCCTTCTGCAATTACGTACTTCCAACCTTGTGGCAACAGTTTAAGGAAAGTCTTTTGCTGTTCCAGCGTGACTGTGCCCTGTGTACAAAGCCAGGTCCGTAAAGACAAGGTTTGATTCCTTTGGTAACCCGCAGAACCCTAACCCTATTGAACAACCTGTAGAACTAATCAGAACACTAATTGTGAGCTAGTCTTTCCAAGAAATGTCAGTACCTGATATCACAAATACTTTTTTGGCTGAATGGGCACAAATTGCCAAAAATCTTGTGGAAAGCTTTTCCAAAAGGGTCGAAGCTGTTATAGCCACAAAGGATTGGGCAACTTCATATAAATGGCCATATTTTTAGAAGATGTCCAACAAGGCTGTGTGTGCGATGGTCAGGTGTCCACAAACATTTCTCCACATACAATAGTCAACCGTATTGGCTTGTGTATGTGCCATTGCTGTCAAACGCTGGCTTTTTCATTGAACAGTTACAGCACCAAAGCAGATCACAGCAAAAGGCCTGATTTTCCTTCAACACAAACTCATTTCAATAGGAGATGCTGTATCCAGAGAAACACAACACAAAGAAAGTCATCCACGCTGCATCACTGAAGTAAATGGAAATTTGCTGACCTGCCCAAAGTCTGGCAGAAGGTTGGATTTAGAAAATGCTTTAGTCCCCGATGGCAGACAGTACAAGCTTAGATAAATGGGAAGAATGTAACCAATTCTAAAGGTATAATCTTTTTCTGTATAGGGTCTGATTTACATGAGTGTGAAATGAGAAGTCAAGTCTTTCCTATACGCATTCAGTCTGGTGACAGGTGAAGGTGAATTTAGAAATCAGGACTTCCTATGCATATAATTGGATCACAGGCTTATATGTGGGACACAGGTTCTTGTCAGTTAATTGTAATTGACTTCACATTTGAGTAAATTTGGTTCATGAAGTGTACAGTATGGTTAGGTTGTGTGCTACTAGGTACTAACATATTTAGAATGTATCCTATTATAAATAGCATCCTCTAAAATAGTTTGCTAAAGCACTTGGTATAATAAACAATTGTAAATATATTAAAATAAAATACTGTTTTCACATTTTTTTTTTATTCTTTGGTACATCTCAGTGCTGCATATTACCTGTAGCCTCTTTGCAACTATTTCCTGTCTTCATACATGTCAGCAATAGCTGCATGTTTTCTCTCAGTGCAGTTTGCCTGATGGTGACAACAGTGGACTATGTCTGCATAGTGGGCGTTGAAATGGTCACTTGTCTCCATCAAAAGCTTTTAGTGACAATGCAGGAGCACATATGTTAGACATTGCCACCCTACAACAGGAAGTGACTGCACAAGAACCTTCATGGCAGGATGACCAAAATTAAATATCCAGATTTATTATGACTAAAAATTACAACTGAAATTACTTTGACAAGTTAAATGCGTAAATAACATTTTAATGATTGGGTTTCAATATTAGTTATGTGCTTTTACCAATTGCTTTGTTTATTAATCCCCTAAAAAATTTTTTTGTAGCTTGCAGAAGAATATGGCATGGACTTCTATGAGACAAGTGCCTGCACTAACTATAACATAAAGGAGGTAAGAAAGGCAATATTTAGCATGACCTTTGTTGATCACTGTAGTGTGAGTGTGTGTATATATTTTAATTGTAATCCAAGTGCAAGAAATACAAGGATTCAACACATTCAGCTCAGCAGCAACAGTTTCAAGCAACCATGCTCTTTTTTAAGCAATAATGTGATCTGAACAGGAGAAAAAGTCAAGATAAGTGCAAAATGCCAGAAATCCCACGACTGTAACTTAATAACCTACATAAACTTTTCAATATCTACTATGCTAGCATTAGTCTCCATTACGCTAACCCTTATGCCGCGTACACACGGTCGGACTTTTCAGCTACAAAAGTCCGACAGCCTGTCCGACAGACTTTCGACGGACTTTTGGCGGACTTTCGACGGACTTGCGGCGGACTTTCTAACGAACAGACTTGCCTACACACGATCACACAAAAGTCAGTCGAATTCTTACGTGATGACGTACACCGGACTAAAATAAGGAAGTTCATAGCCAGTAGCCAATAGCTGCCCTAGCGTGGGTTTTTGTCCGTCGGACTAGCATACAGACGAGCGGATTTTTCGACCGGACTCGAGTCCGTCGGAAAGATTTGAAGCATGTTTCAAATCTAAAGTACGTCGGATTTGAGGCTAAAAAAGTCAGTTGAAAGTCCGGAGAAGCCCACACACGATCGGATTACCAGCCAGCTTTAGTCCGTCAGCGTCCGTTGGACTTTTGTAGACGAAAAGTCCGACCGTGTGTACGCGGCTTTACTGCTTAAAATCCATAATAGTACTCATTACTTTTTAAGTTTAAGTGGCAACAGTCCATGATTCATAAACACTGCGACCATGCCTCTATAAATACATCCTTCCTTGTGATCTGAAAATAAAAAAAAATATTTATAATTAAACCAATATTATACATAGTTGCAATTTTTACAAAAAAAAGATACAGATTGTAATACTTATTTAGACCTTGTGGTTGCAATGTGTCCTACTTGTCGATTCACCAAACCTCTGTTCACTTTAATGACAAAATCCTATCTCCACCCTTCCTGTCTTAAAGTGATTATAAAGACTCGATCTTTAATTGTTTTTAAATAGCAAACATATCATACTTACCTCCACTGTGGAGCTCGATCTGCACAGAGTGGCCCCGAACCTCATCTTCTGGGGTCCCCCAGCGGCTCTGGTGGCTCCTCCCCACATCAGATAACCCCCTGGTAGAAGCGCTCTCCCCTGGGGTTACCTTACGGGCGCGCTCCCGAGTCCAGCATTTGCGTCCATAGACACGAATGCCGGACGCGGCCCCGCCCCGCCGGCGCTACCGGGAGGCAATGGCTGCTCTGCTATTAATCTATCCAATCAAGAGCCAGAATCCCATGGAGAGAGGGAGAGCGTGTCTCCACAGACAGAAATAAGGGGCCCAGGTAAGTAAAATGGGTGGGCTGGGGGGCCAGTCACTGCCAGGTGTTTTTTCACCTTAATGCATAGGATGCATTAAGGTGAAAAAACATGAGGGTTTACAACACCTTTTTAGGCGTCATTAGAGTTGATTGACAGCAATGGGAGCCAATGGCTGCGCTGCTATCAATCTATCCAATCAAGAGCTGGGACCCCGTGGAGAGAGGGAGAGCGTGTCTCCACAGACGGAAAAATAAGGGGCCCAGGTAAGTAAAATGGGGGGCTGGGGGGCCAGTCACTGCCAGGTGTTTTTTCACCTTAATGCATAAAAGATCTCCGGAATGCGATATGATGCTCCGCGGAACACTAGGTTGCTGAGCGTAGCTTATGACCACTGGATCGATGCCTCCAAGGTCACCGCCGGATTGTCCTTGGGCTGTGAAAACCACCAGCGGACCGTCACTAGGATGGCCACCCAGTAATATTGTTGGAAATTGGGGACTGCTAGTGCCCCTTGTCCTACCGATAGCTGCAGTGTGGATATCACCAGTCTAGGCACCCTACCTTGCCAGATAAAGGAGATGACTATGGACTTTAGTCTTTTAAAGAAAGACGCCGGGGGCAAGAGTGGGCAGTTCCTAAAGAAATACAAAAATTTAGCCAGAAAAATAATTTTTATTAAATTTACCCTGCCAACTGGAGTAAGGGGAGTGACTTCCAGTCTGTACAGCGCCGCGAGTATGATGTCAGCAGGGGTATCAGGTTGAGGTCCAAGTACCAGTGACCGGTTCGCCCATACATATCCTCAGGTATTTAAAGTTGTCCACCCAGACTAGCAGGCTCTGCATAAGTGGTCTAGGCTGCGAGGAATTCAGGGGATATATGATGGATTTATCCCAGTTAACCCTAATTCCCGAATACGATCCAAAGACATCAATTACCTGTAGGGCCGCTGGGAGGGAAGAGGAGAAATCACTCAAACACAGGATAGTGTCATCTGCATATAAAGATATTTTCTCCTCCACCACCCCCACAGTGGAAAGGCTGGGGATAGTGAGTTGTTGGTGCACACCCAAGCCCTGGGAGAGGCATACATCAGATGCAGCCACTTGATAAAAACGGGCCCAAACCCAAACTTTTGAAGGACAGCCCAGAGGTACTCCCATTCAATGCTTTCTCTGCATCCAGGGATACCACTGCCCCCAGACTGTCCTCCACAGCCCTGTCCATATCACCTTGAGGCGATTCAGTTCGCATTCGCAGTGCTATACAAATCAATCATTCATTCATTCATATGCGTCAATAGTCTGCGTATGTTTATGTCTGTCCCTCTGCCTGGCATAGACGGGGGCAGCTCGCCATGCTTAAAGGCTTTTATAAGCACCTCTCGGTATGTAGGCAGGAGATCATCAGCGTACTGTTTAAAAAATTCCACATGGTACCCCTTCGGGCCCGGCGTCTTGCCGCCCTGCAGAGGCTTGATCACCATATGTATCTCTTTTAGGGTCAGGGGGCTGTTTAGCCTCTCCCTAGAGGAGTCTTTAAGACATGGTAGATCCACCTGGTCTAAATACTCATGCATTTCTCCTTCTGTATACAACACCCCGGAGCTATACAGTTCCTGATAGTATGAGGCAAACCGGGCATTAATCTGTGTTGGATCTGTTAGGATTTCCCCAGTGGAGGACTGACTACGAGAAGGAGACACTGGAAAGGAGTGCTTCCTCGACAACCAGGCCAACAGACGACCACTCCTCTCCCCTTGTTTGAAAATCCTCTAGCTCTGGTGGAGCAGATGGATTTAATAGTGGAGATACGAATCCCGCAGGGCTGGCCGAAGGGAGGAATAGACCCTGGGGATCACGATCCCTAACATAAACAGCCTCCAAGGCCATAGCCTTAGCTTCTGCCTCCTGTAGTTCTTTGCGAGCCCCCCTTCGGACCTTCCCAATGTGTTCCTGAAAACTACCCCTCATACAAGCCTTAAATGCATCCTAAGTGACAAGAATAGGGACAGAGCGATCCTGAGAGTTCCAGAAGGTGATCATATCCGCCTTGCATGGCATGTCCACCCTTGAGTCAGATAACCAGAATCTAGAGAGATGCCACAGGCCCTCTGATGGAAAGCATGACAACCCTAGTTGTAGGGAGATAGGTGCATGGTCAGATATACCCCTAGGCATAATAGTAACATCTCATATCCTGGAGAGGACAGACCTCCCCGGAGTACACCAGATCAATTCTGGAGAATGTTCTGTAGAGTGGCAGGTATACGCCTTCAGCTTGGGGTGTCTCCACCGCCAGACATCCGTGAAATTAAAGGCTTCTGCCCAGGCCGTCAATTCAGTAGCAGAGCTGGATGTCTGGGATAATCTGTCCATCCCAGGATCTGGGACCATATTAAAGTGAAAGACAAAAACAGAACATTCCATAGCTCAACTTACCAACCAGTCTGCCAACTGACCAAAATAACCTGTCCAACAGTCTGCGTTAATAACAGGGGTTTAGTTAGCACGTATTTGCAAATGCATGCATAAGCTGCAAGGCCTCTTCACAGCACCCCGTGTATGCTTGCAGTCCTAACGCTACTGCATTTATAGGCGTCTCCACAATGGAAGCACATGCATTAAATGGATAGATGAGGGGCAGGTGGGCCTGGAGGCAGCCCAATCCCCCTTAAAGGAACAGGAGCACACTGGACACCCAGCAAGAGCACAGTGGCAGCAGAGGTGTACAGTGTGTGCACACTGTACACTTTTGTACACAGAACATTCAGAACAGAATATTCTGTTTTTGTCTTTCATGTGTTTGCCCTTCCATGTGCTCCTTGCTGTGAAGGCCAGTTATAGGTGGGGGCAGGGGCCATTTGTTTGTTACTGGTATAAAATATGGTCCGGGGACACACTGTTCCCCCTTTCCTGCCTCTGTGCTCTTGTTGGGTGTCCAGTGTGCTCCTGTTCCTTTAAGGGGGATTGGGCTGCCTCCAGGCCCACCTGCCCCTCATCTATCCATTTAATGCATGTGCTTCCATTGTGGAGATGCTTATAAATTCAGTAGCGTTAAGACTGCAAGCATACACAGGGTGCTGTGAAGAGGCCTTGTAGCTTATGCATGCGTTTGCAAATGCATGCTAACTAAACCCCTGTTTTTAACGCAGACTGTTGGACAGGCTAATTTGGTCAGTTGGCAGACTGGTTGGTGAGCTGAGCTATGAAATGTTCTATTTTTGTCTTTCATGTGTTTGCCCTTCCATGTGCTCCTTGCTGTGAAGGCCAGTTATAGGTGGGGGCAGGGGCCATTTGTTTGTTACTGGTGCACCATATTAAAGTCCCCAAATATCAATATATTATCAGTGGCATTCTGCAAGAGCCTGGATACTAACTGGTACAGGAAGGAAACTGAGGCAGGAGGGGGTACATACAATCCCACAATAACAATTTCTAGAGACATTATATTAGCATGAATGATGACATAGCGACCCCCAGGATCTACATCCAGTGCCAGCAGACAAAAGGTCAAAGATTTGCAGATCAATATGCTAACTCCTCGTGAGAGGTTAGATTAGGTGGCATGATATAAGTGACCAACCCAGGGCCTCCTAAGACTCAGAAGTCTCCCCCCAGTCAGGTGAGTCTCCTGGAGTATACAGATATGGGAAGACTGTGGCTGCAGAAACCGAAACACCAGTGATCTTTTTATTTTTGAGTTTTAGCCCCTGGTGTTCCAGGACACTATTTTTTACAGATAGACATAGGGTCTTATTATTAAACCTATACAAGGCGGAATTACGGAGCGAACCTTGGCCACAGATGACACAAGTTGGCCACCCACTACACCACCATACAATAGCAGGGCTATAGGTTTCCCCAGACAGAACAATAGATTGCAGAAGGCATACTGACATGTACTAGCATGTATATGGAAAAAGAGAACTATAAACAAGAACAAAATTAACCCCACCCCGCCATTCTCCACCCCAACTAGAGGAGACCCATGACCCAAAACATAAAAGGGCAGTATGCCCATGTGGGGACACAGTGTGCAAAAGGGCACCGGAGCCTGGTCCTCTGGAGTACAGTACATAGACTGGATATATGAGTCCGGATATCAGAGCCAGTGCAGTCTCCCAGCATACACTGGGGGTACAAACTTAGTGTTGCAAAAACTGTAGTGAACCAATAACCGTAACATGTAAGCTGTGGATACCAGCCAATGCTGCCACTCGCAAACACAGCACAGTTCCATAAGGCAGGTGAATGTGCCACAGAGTAGGCTGAGTGCCAGTAGTGCAACCCAGGGGGACTCCAGAGCAACATACACAATAGATCAGGACAGTGCAATATGTTGTGTGTAGCAGTTTCCACATACCCTGGCAAAGCATCCCCCTCCTCAGACACCAGGCAATAGAACAGGTTGCATATAAATCAAAGATCTGAGGGAGGAGGATGAAAACTGTGCAGTAATGCCAAGGGGGCATCCAATACAGCACTCTCGGGGCGCTTTGCAAAGTACCTTCAGGATGCAATCACAATGGTGGATAACAGCAGGAAACAGCAGGCCCTGCAGGTAGATTAACAGCGTAGACAGGCGGCCAGACCATCCCAAGAGCTCTAGGAGAAAAGCCACCAAAAAGGAGGAAAAGGAGAGGGGCTCCCTACTGCCGGCGGACGTCTCTATCCAGGAGGACGCCTCTTCGAGGGAGGTAAAGAAGCGGACCGTCTCCCCATCTTCCACCCGCAATCTAGCTGGAAATAGCATGCTGTATTTGAGGCCTTTTGCCCACAGTTTGGCCCACACTGAATCAAACGACTTGCGTTGGCGCTGGGTCTCCACGGAGTAGTCAGGGAAAATCATAAGTTTAGAATTTTCATACTTTAACTCCTGTAGGGCCCTCGCTTCCCTCAACACCATGTCTCGATCTTTGAAGTGCAGCAGTTTGAAGATAAACGTGCAGGGTGGGGAACCCTGAGTGCCTCTTGCGGCAGGCATGCGATGGGCCCTCCCTATAGTAAAGAAGAGGGAGAAACGAGCCCTAGGCAGCAGCACTGAGGGGGTGCTCTGTAAATGCAGTTGGGTCAGTAGCTTCTGTTCCCTCCGGGAGGCCGATGAGCTGCAGATTATTGCACCTATTTTGGTTCTTTGCATCTTCAGTGCGACTTTCCAGGGTTATCACTTTAAGTTTCAGGGTATGCAGGTCGCCAGTGTGCTCTCTAACTGCATCCTCCACTGCAGAGACCCACTGCTCCATCTCCACCACCCGGCCACGGAAGGAGTCCAGATCTCGGCGGATGAAGTCCACGTTAGTTTGCAGGTGGTCTAATTTGTCCATAAGTGCTGCTTGGCCCGTGGCGATGGTCTGCATGGTGGCTGCAAGGTCGGCCGCCGTGGCAGGGGAGGAATCCCAGGACTCCGTCTGAGACACCATGTGCACAGTGATGGCGGCCTGCCCTCTGGTTCTTGCTCTGTCCAGGGAAGCCGCTGCTGAGTTACAACGGTGGGATTTACTGCTGGGGATTCCGGACCGATCCACAGCCCAATTACAGCCTAAGCACCGGGGAAAGGCAGGATATATTGGCCGGATTCCAGGAGCTCAGTTACAGAGCGTCCTCTCCCGTCGCCATCTTAGACACGCCCCCCCTAAAAATAGGTTTAACCTTTTCACATGCAAATGGTTCTTTACAGTAAGAACTGTGAAAATGTGCAATAGTATCTTTTTAGCCAATTCTGCTTCCAAAAGAGCTGGATGCGTATTTAAATCCACAAAATATAACAAGCTAAATAATATTTATAACAAATAATAATGTAGATTATTGATCCAGGGAGTATCAAAAAGAAATTTGTTAGAACAGATTGGATCACACTTTAGGGGTTTCTGCTCACCTTTTACAACAGGTTTGGGATTCTAAGGATGCAAAGTTTATATATATAGATATAGATATATATCTATATCTATATATATCAGTATCTCACAACAGTGAGTACACCCCTCACATTTTTGTATTTTATTATATCTTTTCATGTGACAACACTGAATAAATGACACTTTGCTACAATGTAAAGTAGTGAATACAGCTTGTATAACAGTGTAAATTTGCTGTTCCCTGAAAATAACTCAACACACAGCCATTAATGTCTAAACCGCTGGCAACAAAAGTGAGTACACCCCTAAGCGAAAATGTCCAAATTGGGCCTGATGGGTTGGTAACAAATTCCTTGAGGTGGCAGAAATGAAGTATTTATCTTTTCTCCTGGATAAAAGCATTATCTGTCTTTTATAATCTGTGTGTTAGTCCTGCCTTCCGTTTGCGGTGGAAATGTGTACTTTTAAGACTCTGTCTCTGTCCCGACTCACACAGGTGCTTCAGGTAAGCCCCACACTACATTACTGCTAGTGTGGGGCAGAGATTTAATATGCATGCTTGAATAAATGTCTGGCTTATTTAGGAAAGCACACCATAGAGTGATTGTGCTAAATACAGTATATAAACATATAGAAACCAGTAAGGTGTCAGTTTACAATAGTTAGAGCAATGGTAGCTGTATAAATTGCAGAAATCCATAGCACGCCAAGATACATGTTTAATTGCTCCAATTATTGTAAACTGATTTTGGCTTATTGATTAAACCTATATGTGACATATTTTATTATACCACTAATGTTACATTAGAGGGATGTTTTAGTGATATGGAATTTCAGTAGGTAAAACAAAATACCTGGTTAAATAATTGGCTAGTAATATTATCCAATTTTATTTTTTTTCCCTCTAGTCGTTCACCCGACTGACAGAACTGGTTCTTATGGCTCATAAGAAGGAATTAGATGGTTTACGCTTAACTTCCAACAATGAACTGAATCTAGCTGATCTGGAAGATGACGGCCACAAAGCAGATGCAATGGCAAACTCAAAGTCTTGTTGGTGCTAGACAACTCTGTGCGGAAGAGAGAGAGAAAGAGATAGGTGTAAAGATCAAGTTCAAAGATGGAATGTTTTCTTTACGGATCAATTGTGAAAGCTCAGCATCAAATGTTTTAATCCGTAAGGTCCCAATTACTAGACATGACTAGAGCTTTGCAAATTTCTTCAGTTATGGAATTGTATATTTTCTTAGAGAAAGTAAGAAACGTCTACCACTCCAGGGAAATGGATGGCTGCCAACATCACAATAAGAGTAATACTGATCCTTAGGTGTTTCCATGAACATTATCTATGGTGCATTCTAAAAGGAAATTGGGAAGCAAAGAAAACAGATGAATATTTTCAGATATCATTTTTTTTCCTTTGTTCATTTTTGTGTAAACACATAATGACGAATAATAATATAATTATTCAAAAGGCCTGCAGATATAACCCTGTGCTATTGGTCTGTATTTGAAACACATTGCATTAGACAAGTTGCTGAATTCCCTATCTGAGAAACAGTGTCCCAGAGCAGTGTTTCCTAAAGTGTGACACATACCAATAGTTCCTCACTGTAGGTAGTCCAAATATTTAATTGTATAACAACTTGTAGAAAACTGTGCTTACTCTAGTGTTTGGCGAGAGCATATTGATTCAACCGAAAGTTATAAAACAGCAGGCTCTTGGGCTCCTGAAGTAATTTTAAAGCAAATTATATCCTAATTGATGTTGACTGTGTTGGTAGGTGACATGACTGCTAATTTATAATAATTTAATTATAGGTGGTGTGTAGGCATTGCAAGGGATGTCTTACTGGTATGGAATTAAAAATTTGGCAAACACGAGCCTAGAGGTCCTACAGCTTGACATGCACTGTACACTAAGCTAAAAGTAATTTTTCTTTAATAGGGTTCTGACAGTGCTAAACATCAGATGGCTTTAAATGTATTGTAGACATCTAATACATCTGCAACATGAGATTTCCAAAGCATAGTAGGTTCTGGAGCTCAAGAGCAAGACGAACTAAAGAAAGGATGTAGATAGCCAATGATTGACCAATGGCTGCAAGTCTGAAAGCTGTGCACAACAACAAAAATTGATATTCCATACTAAAAATTAACATATATACTGTATATAATATATATACAGTATATATGTATTTCCTACTTGCATGTAGTTTCATTGTAGTTCCAGGACAAGTACATCACTTAGCTGAACTGCTGCTTCACTGTCCTGGACTTAGACAAGTGCTTTTTTGGCAGGTACTTAATTACTGTGAGCTCAGATTTCCTTGTTTCTATGTTCTCAATAGTCGGGCCAGTGGCAATGATGAAGAATTGATATAACTTTGGGCCAATGATACTCATAAAAACAAACTTTTTGCAATCTCCAGTACAGCAGGAAATGTCAGCTTTACCTTATTAATTTATCCTCTGAAAATCTGCATCATTACTGCTAAGAAAGAAAAATATTCATATCTTCCATATTTTTCATTTATAGGGTGATGTTACATTTCAAATACATGTTTATGCTTAAAATCAAGACTTGGCTGGTAGACTGGTAACTTTAGCATTTGTCAGTCTGGCATCCCTGGAAAGATTAGTGGGCTAGTGTGGATTCATAGAGGCTGCATGACTTCAGAAAGTACTGTGTGTAGGGTTCGCATTGTAAAGAAAAAAAAAAGTCTAAGTGTTGGCAAAGAGCTAAATACAAGTTAAAATACATGTAAGTGAATTGCCTGTCAAAGGATTTATAAATCTGCTCAGCCTGGTTTCCAATCCATGTACCCCTGCCAGACACTATACAAGGTCCTGATCATTTTTTATTCCCCACTGCATTGGGCAGATAGAAATCATTTCTGTGTTCTCCTTCAATCAACTTATTCTATTTGTTAGACTCGCTGGGATGCTCAATGCTTTAAAACAGTGTTTCTCAACTTTTTTTCAGTCAAAGCACCCTTTAGAATTGTGCACAATTTGGGGGCTTGTTCACACCAGGAGGTGTGTGCGAGTACGCACTTTATTTTCTGCGTTCCAACTCAACACAATGAAACACACGTTCCAACGAAACACACAAAAAAGGAGCCATCATTATATTAAAATTTCTCCACACCAAAGCACATGGCACTGTGGTACTATGCGTGTTAGCAGGTGAAAATTTGGTAGATGCGTGGTGTTGCCAGTAAGAACTAATGGCACCCGCATGCGTCTGCAAAACATAGTGCATTTCTGTGTGTTGAGGGAGAACACGTGGTTTGGCACATATTACTGCACTGCACATGGTGTGAACAAGCCCTAAAATGTAGTTTATGAGGCAGAGTGCAGTGGTCTGTAGGTTGTGAATCCTCTCCCCCTTTTAGTGTTAATAAATGAATATTGTGAAATTCAAAAGAGACACAGCAATAATACATTCTATAGGTTAAGTCTCAAAGGTGGTTTTTGAACATCTACAACTACGGGTGAAGACTGGCCCTTGTGCAAGGATTCCTTTAGCCCTCTCAGATGTTACTGGGCTCCTCTCATCACGTACTGGCATGCTTTGCACTTGACAGCTGTCGGGTATACTTGCTTGCCCAGAACTGTCATTGGTATGAGGCATTGCCTCTGTACATGACTCACTGTCATTGGGTGAGTATGTCCTTGTGATACTGGGTGAGTCTGATCTATCCACAGGATACTGAGATTCAGGCTGCTCTGCCGCTCTCAAATCCACTCGATTGCGGCGATATAGAGTTCCTACAACATCCACAAGTTAGGAGTGCGGTGCAACCTTTTGCAGACAAGTACCTTTTCTCCAACGGCCTGTTCGATCCCCAGGTAATGGTTTCATATGGATTCATTCCCCAATATTCAATTCTGGCAAATCTCTGGCTGATGTGTCATATTGTACCTTTGACACTTGTCTCTTAATCCTTAACTTTTCTGTAACACCTTGTATGACAGAGGGTTCAAACAGCCTATTTGCTACTGGTAAGGAGGTCTTTGATCTCCTTGACATCAATCTTTGTGCCGGACTACTATCCATGCCTTCAGTCGGAGTGTTTCTCCAATGTAAAATGGCCTTCCATGGGTCTTTACCATCACTTTGTGCTTTCTTGCATAAATTTTTAACAATGTTTACAGCTGATTCAGCTCTGCCACTAGCCTGTCGATGACGTGGTGAGGAAGTAACATGTTCAAACTCCCATTGAGTGGCAAATTTTCTGAATTGTAGGCTTGCAAACTGAGGGCCACTGTCGGAGATCACTGTATCTGGTTGGCCATGACGTGCAAACTGAGCCTTGCACCTCTTAATTGTAGCTTCAGTGGATAAGTCGGGAAGAAGGTCTATTTCCCAGAAGTCTGAATAATGATCGACTAATAGCAGATATTCCTTGCCTGCGTAGTTGAATAAGTCCATACTGATAATCTGCCACGAACCTGTAGGTATCTCGTGACATCATGGTTTCTTTTTGTTGTAAATGGGCATTTTCATTGCAGGTGGGACAATTACTGAAAAAGTCTTTGATTTCACCATGCATGTTGGGCCAGTAAAGAATATTACGAGCTTGTTTGTAGCATGCTCCACCACCAATATGGCTGGAGTGTATGCGTAATAACATCTGTGCTCTCTGTGACTTTGGCACGATGACTCTTGGACCTTTGTACAAGATACCATTTTGTATGCTGATCTCATCTCTAAAGGACCAGTATTCTACAATTCCAGGTACTGCCTCTTTTTCATCTGGCCACCTACTCAAAACAATAGACTTCAAAGCTTGTAAAGTTGCATCACTGTTGGTGTGCTGTATGAGTTGATGTAGTCACTGATCTGTGACATTAAAGTGGTTGTAAACTCTCCCTGACAACTTTGTCCCATGTAAATCAGCATAAAAAACCCTAATGAACACTGCTTGTAGATATCTCCTTACTTGCTTAGTATTGCTGTAATCCTTTTTGTTCTTTAGAATGACTTCACTGAGCATGGCCAGATCTCCCCTGATATACAGCACACTGTGTTTACTTGTCTGTCTATTATCAGGACTTCCTACCACGCAACACTGAAATCCCAGGAGACTGCATAATCACTCAGAGCTTCCTAGTATACCCCATGTGAGCATGTGACATCAGATGCAGTGTAAACTTGGACAATGGACAGAATTACTGCAGCCTTATCAGCTGAAGCTGATAAGACTGACACAGGCAAACACTAGTTAATTGGCACAAATAAATAATGAGATAAAACAATTCAGCTATGAGCAGGGAAACAGGGTTGCCATAGAAACATTGGAGAAGGAGGCTTGGTTAACAGTACAGGAAGTACTCAATATAAGGGCGGAAATACTCTACTGTGGACTCAGAGAACAATACTTAAGATGGCGCTACCTAACCCCTGGAAACAAGATTTTTAAAGTTTCTTTAAACAGTAAGTAATATGTGATTTGGGCTGGATTACAGTGGCTATAGATTGATAATTACTTATTATAATGGACTAATTGAAAAGCAGCATCAGAGTGGGAGGGTTTACTTCTTCTTTGGGAGCACACAAAAGAGGATTTTTTAATATATGGCTATCAGAGGTTTGTGATCAGTTTCAGCTGTAATTGAATCCCGTCCATAAGGATAATGATGGAAACGCTGGCAAGCAAATACAATGCTTAAACATTCCTTCTCAATTTGAGCATAATTTTGCTCAGAAAGAGCTCTGGATGCATATGCAACTGGCTGACCTTTCTGCAAAAGGCAACAACCTAGACCATTTTTACTGGAGTCACTTTGTATCGTAACAGGCTTTGCGACATCATAGTATTTCAACACTGGGGCAGAGGTGACCAAGTGTTTTATATCCTCTACTGACCAGTCATGCTTGGGAAGCCAGTGCCAAACTGCATCTTTGTCCAGAAGTCACCTTAATGGCTCACACACCTCAGATAAGCGTGGCAGGAATTTCGCTAGGTATGTAACAAAGCCAATAAATCTCTGTATCGCTTTGGCATCAGCAGACTGTGGCATGTCCACAATGGCTTTAATCTTATCCGGGTCAGCTTTTAAGCCTTGTGAAGACAGGATATGTCCATGGAAATGGACTTCTTCCACCTTGAACTGCAATTTCTTTACACTAAGCCTCAGCATCACCTGCCTACAACGATCCAGTAGTGCTATTAACTTTTCATCATACTTAGCCTCCTCATCTGTATTAGCCCAGCCAACTATAAGAATGTCATCAGCTATTGGCTCAATTCCATGAAGACCACCTAATAGTTCATGCTGCTTTCGTTGGTATACCTCAGGTGCTACAGAGACTCCAAATGGTAGTTTGAGCCATCTCTTTCTGCCCCAAGGAGCCCAGAACGTGGTCATGTAGCTACTCTTTTCATCCAGTTTGCACTGTAAAAAGGTATCTCTAGCATCAACAAGTGTGAAGACACGTGCTTTAGGTAGTTTGTGCAAAATATCACCGAGTGTTGGCATTAAGTAGTGTGAGCATTTCAGGGCCATATTCAGAAACTTCGGTCAATGCATATTATGATCTTCTCAGGCTTTCTGATAACAACCATGTTACTGATCCAATCTGTAGGCTCCGATACTGAAGTTAAATGTTCTTCAGCTTCATATTTACCTAGTTGAGCTTTAACCTGTGGCTTAATGGCAATAGCCACATTGCGTGGGGCACATTGTACAGGTTGAATGGTAGGATCAAGTTCAAAATGAACCTCTCTGCACCATAGAGTTGCATTTAAAGAAACATATCATCCATAACAACTACAGGAGTAGTGACAGCAGCACAGAGAGGAGGAGAGAGCCAGGAGGAGGTGTGGGCAGTGTTCTCCACCCCCCCCCCCCCCAAGCTCTTTTCCTTCCTATCTGTATACAGAAATTAACACAGAACTCTCTCAGATCGGGACTGTACAGGGCTTGATTACTGCCCTGTCCACAATTTCTGCTGCTGGGACAGGAGCATTCCAGGGAGGAGATATGAGGTGGTAATGAAATCCTGTACAGTCTGATCTGAGAATATTCTGTTTTAAATCCTGTATACAGACAGGAGGGAGAGAGCCCAGATTGCACCTCCTCCTGGCTCTCTCCTCTTTGCCCAGTCAGTAATCCTGTTGGAAAGGCAGACAGATGTGCAGAGGTGCCCGATGTGTCTTTAACAACAGATGACATACTTGGTTGGTAGGACATTGGCGTGTAGCCCGCACAGCTTTCTGGCTTGCCGGCAGGAGTACAGATAGCAGCAAAGAGGAGGAGAGAGCAAGAAGAAGGTGCAGGTTGTGCTCTCTCTCTCTCCTGTCTGCATACAGTTGTTAACACAGAATACTCTCAGATCATAGTGTGCAGGGTTGGGGCAGTTTTTGTCCTTTTGCCATGGCACCCTTAAGGACTCTTCGCAGCACCCAGGTTGAGAAATGCTGCAGTAAAGGCAGACTGGCCAATATTGCTGACCCTTCCTCCAGACTGAATTCTAGCATGCAGGGATTACTGGAAGCTACTGGAAATACAGATTGAGGTACTGTAATATTCAAAATACATTTAAGTATTTTTATAAATACATAACTAACAAACTAACAAGGGTTTTAATTCTTCCCCACTCTGTCATAAAATAAATCTATAAATACTGTACAGAACATTTGGCTTTAGATAAAATTTAATTTATTAGCAACAAAATGATGTGCATTATTTCACTGTGTACGTGCTTCTGTTTGTGTGCCCATAACTAGGTTTAATTTGCCAGCTCTCCTATGTATGCCTTTAAAATAAATTAAATAATGGTGGAAATTGTAAAAAGTATTACAAAGTCAAGAATACTTCAATATATACTATGCCTATTTAATACCACCTCTTCCTCGTTGCGTTTGTTTAATTTTGTCACATTTTAATTAATTTTGCAGGGATTTAAAATGTAGACAAAACACAAAAATGTATTGTTTTCTATAGGACTCGCCACACTGCCAAGCTGTAAACTGCATGACCTCATTCACTGAACTGAATCCTTCAAAAACCGCAATTCACAGCAAGGTAGTGTGAAAGAGCCCTACGGATTTGACTGTTTAAAATGCAGTCCTTTAAGGTTAGATCAAAAAAGAAAAACTGTGCCACTTTGTACTTAAAAATGGCATATGCATATAAATATGCAAAATTTTCCATCTTCTAAGCAAAGAAGTAATTTTTGCTGAGGTTCCTTGTAGAGTTTCAGTGATCAAACACTAGTTTAACTTTTAAAGAATAAATTAATTTTGTCCTCACTCATGTAATCACATAGGCTTTCACACAATTCATGTCTGGCAATTGGTTGCATAGGGCACTGTCACCCGGGAGGGGTGGATTGGGAGTGGTTGCATAGGGCATGCTTGTAATCCACACACACACCTGTGGTATTTACTCTGAGGGCTCCAGCAGGGCTTTGAAGGGGGATCTTGAAACAATGCAGATGATGTCTGGCACCTACATAGTTCCTACAATATACCTTTGATTTTAGTTTCATAATTTTAGGTCTTCACAGAGGACCAGTGACATAGGTGAAAAGAATTCAGGAATAAATGAATACCAGAGAACATGCAGGGCATGGCACATGCTAAGAAGTAGACATGTGCATGCCAGATATTTTCACTTAGTTTCAGATGCATTCGTTTGTTGAAGAATTTAGTTTCGTCATATTTGTTATGTTGAACTAATTTGTTTTCAGAATTAATTTAAAGTGGTGGTTGTAAACCCACATAGAAAAAAAAAGACCTGCAAGACAAAGGCATAATGAGCTAGTATGCATAGCATATTAGCTCATTATGTAATACTCATCTGAGATCGAAGCCCGTGCTGCGGTGCCCGTACACAGCAGCGGCTGGCGACATCGCTCCTGGAGTTACTTCCGGGCATCGAGGGCTCTGACGCTGTGATTGGCCAGAGCCGCGATGACGTAACTCCCGCGCATGCACGCGGGAGCTGCCGGTAACGGCACACTCACTGAAGCAAACGGCACATACGTGTCATTGCTTTAGTGCACATGTGCCGATGACGTCGGCACATGCAGATACAGGGGTTATCTCCTAAACCGTGCAGGCTTAGGAGATATCCAGGGTAGCTACAAGTAAGCCTTATTATAGGCTTACCTGTAGCAAAAAGGGGATTGTAAGGGTTAACAACCACTTCAATACCTTGGGTATTCATTTTGTATATTCGTCTGGGCGGATTAAAAAAAATTTGCCGTTTTTCTCAGACAATTGCTAAATATTCAATATATCATCGAATCGGAGGGATTCGAAATGGAGAGATTCAATATTTTCGGTGACTAGTTCAACCCACCAAGAGAAATGGCGTGAGCTAATTGCACAATATTGACTGGTGTCATTAGCATCTGAATTAACAAATAGAATGAAATTCCCTTCGTTAGCCGAATTATCAAACACATTTTAAAATTGTATTAATCTCCCCGTGGGCCTGAACTACTATTGCATTATCCGTATGAATTTGTTAATTTTGTTATAACTTTGTTATAACTTTGTTTTGGATTTGTTGACATTTGTTACTTTGTCCATTGGGAGATTTGTATACATATACATCCAAAACGCACATGAAGCAAGAAGTCAGAAATCGAAACACAAAAATTGGCTAACGTTGACCTTTTTCTGTTCGTTCAATGAGCGAGTTCCATGAACAAAAAAAAAATCTGATTTTTCTATCTACACACTTGAGTTCGATGGGGGAACTTACTTGCACTGTGGTATTGTATTCTGACAGCGGGGAGACTTCCACACAGACAGAATCCAATGATCAGTGCTGCCGACTATATCCAGCACAAGTTGTACACAAGTCTATCTTAGATAGATCGACTTGTGTACAAACAGCCTGCTCATACATGGATCGAAATTCAGCCAGTCCCCGCTGAGCCAGCTGAATTTTGATCCATGTATGGCCGGTTTAGGGGAATATGTTAAGAGGGTAACAGATTAACTAATAACAAAATGAAAAAAATGAATCGGAAGGCCAAAGCCCAAACTGTAGCAAACATTATCGGAAAGTCAAAGCCTAGGAGTACCAGATTGCAGAGTATAGAGAAAGAAGGGCTGAAATATAAATTAAACCACACACTGTGCTACAAATGGCTAAGGGGAGGAGAATTTAAATACCCTTAGGCATTGATCAGACAAGATATAGCTGGGGAGAGGTCTCAAAGCAGGTTTAGAGACAAATGCATAACTGCAGGTGATAGGGATATACCATAATCTAAAAGTTCTCATATACTGTACATTGCCAGTCTACTAATGGTCGTTCTTGGTCAGCCTTAGAAGCATATAGTCATCTGTGGGGTATAAGAAGATACCACCAGCTGAGGCTTGTCTGGGGTAGAAACAAGAAGGCAGGTTTGAAACTTTATCTAGTCACTTTTGATGCCATCCCTAATGTGGCTGTGTTGGAGTGGTCTACAGTACGCCTCTCCTGGTTTTCTCCATAGGCTGAACATGAGTGGTCACACAATGCAAATGTTTGAATTTTGAGAAAAGGCTGGTCAACCTGGATGACTATGGCCACCTTTGATTAAACCACACTCACAATTTTAATTGGAGTAGGAGTAGCAGTTGATCCCTGCAAAAATAGAACAAGTGACTTCCTATATGTGAGATCTACAACTGGCATGTAGGTAAAAGTAAAGCAGACCCTGCCCCCAAAACACATGGTATCTGGGATTCTCAACTTTCCATGACATGGCCCTCATCTAGGCAAAAGGAAATATTTTTTATGTTTTGCATTCAATGTTTTTTTTTTTAACTTTACAGCTTTCTTCCAGCATTTTGTAATCCGGTTTGGTGGGGGAAGAAGGTTGCCACATTGATGTGCAAGGTCTGCTTTAACTGCACCCATTTGAAGCATTGTGTAATCATGTGAGATAAACTGCTGCTATGCACTACTTGTGAAGTTCTTACAATAGAAGCCATTTGTTCCATCTGCGTCGCAAAGGATCCCTACACTTTTTGTATATTTATTAGCATTTTAGTAGTGTAATTGAGATACTAAAATTTGCCCTTGTGTTCCTGCAACCAACAGCGCACTGATAGAGGATGTGCACAGAAAGACATAGGTCACAGACATGAATCCAGAATAGGATTAGAAGAGTAGGATTGCCACCTTAAACCTTTAAATCCTGATGCACATGAATTACACTTTATCTGTGGCCAATTAGGTAAAGGCACATGACCTTATGCATCAAAATGTCTTACTAAGAAGAGTTACTACTCTTCAGCCACCATTTGGCATCAGTCATTTTCTGAAAAAGGAGTACCTTCAAAATTAACACAAAAGTATGAGCCTATTTATAAGGCTAAGTGATGTTAGATTAGGTAGATGACACCTCCTCCATGTGTTACCCATTAACTCATTGGGCGCCAAGTGTGGGTCACATAAGTGGCCTACGCCAGGCCATGAACAGGGTTAGTCATTCTAGCACAGGGGTTACACCCTGTTCACCAATGCCAGAGACCAGGCGAGGTCCACGGATATGTGAAATTTAAACATTAAAGCAGTCCCTCAACTCAGAAATGAGCCACTTGTGTGTGGTGTTGAATGCAGAGTTCTTCCAGAAGGAGTTGTCCCTTGTCCTACTGTACACACTTGAACAGGTGCATGTGTTGCATAGGAAGGGACACAAAGAGCCTATGCCCACTCCACCAGTCAGCGTACCTCTGTTACTTCACTCCTAGTAACAGAATGGGGTCCTGCCAAGCTCATAGTGTGGACCTCATATGTGCTCAACTTAACACTTGCCTTTACATACCTAGCGATCAGGCCATAGATCTCTGTAACGCTAATCCGCTCCCAGTGGCCGACGGAGATGGACCACTAGGGAGGAAGCTGTAACACCGAACCCCCCCTTGCTATCGGAGGACCCCCAGTGGGCTGTTGTAGATTCAGTCCCCTTAATGAGCGCCAGGCCCTCACATGCACCCCTTGAGTGACTTTAGACCAGGTTTTGTGCAGTTAAACAACTTTTACTGAAAGTTCAGCATGGCAAAAAATGTCCTTTCCCTAACTAACACTAACTGCAGTGGCACAGGTAAAGTCCTTATGGGTGAAGTCCATAACTCGCACAACTAGATTGGAGAAGTTCATGGCTTGGGTGTGTTACTAAAGGTCGATGCTCCGTAGATGAATCTCAAGCCTCAGCAAGTACTGCAAAGTTCCTGTCCTTAGCATGCTACCCTGTGCTCTTTTGGGACCTAAACCTCTGCCTTTTATATATCACAGGACAGGAGGCTGAACCCCAAAAAAAGCCTGTGAATGTGAGCAGGAAATGCAAAGCAGTATAAACCCCCCCCCCCCCCCCTTAGCCTGGGCAGCAACACTAGCCTGGCTAAAATGAACACAGTAGGCAACCTGCCTACATACTGGTCAACATTCCACCTGTTAGTTAATACAGACATTCTCAAGTTTGCCTTGTTCCTTTGCTGCCAAAAGGGAGAGAGGCAAAAGAAGTTAAAGTAAAAGTAAATAAAGTCAATTTTTACACTGAGTTTTCACAGCTGTTCTCTGGGAATTGCAGAGAGCAGTGACATATGAAGAAGTTACATTGGCCTGTATTCACAGGTACTGTTAAATGATTACATGAGATAGTAAGAGAAATGATCACTTTAACTAGCCATAGTGCCTGTGTGATTCATTTGTGTCTTAGAAAAGGATGAGGTGGCAACATAATCAATATTACAATCACAACACTAAAGGGATGCCATTGAATAGGAATAGAATGCATCCACGTTTCTGTCAAGCCAGCAGCAGTCCGTACGTCCTCTTCCTAGGACCTGGAAAACTGCTACCAGTGGACCAATCGCTTCTGTGACTGTATACAATGCGATTTTTTTATCCTACCTTTGTGAGTAGATTTTAATCTTGGTTTTAACTAATAAATTTATCTAGGATAATGCACTAGGCTGGTGCACTCTCTCTCTTTCTTATCAACATCCACGTTTCTGTGTCCTGGTAACAATTGATGGGTGCGGATATTTTCATTAGTTTAGCTCCTCTGAGCACCGATACTGAGTTAGAACTGCTTCCCCTATTGCTCCCCTTATATTGTGCCAGGAAATGTTCAGCACTGGGGCCAATGCTTTGATTATAACACAGGTGCTGTGTCCACTTCTACATCCATCACCTATTTGTATGCAGCCTACCACATCAAGAGAACAGAAGACCCTTTTCCATATCCTGTTTCTTATCAGTACTTACAAATGTCTGTCTAGCATCTGGTCGCCTGGATCACATGTGATCTGATAACTGAAGCCAGTCTTTTCAGTATTGACAAAGGCTTTTATAACACAATAAAATACAATAGTTGTGGTACATAGTGTGAAGAAATGTTCTCCCTTGATTAGTCTTAACATAATGTCATTTGTACTTGCTGTGCTTTTGATGCTTAATTAAATATTGTTTTACCCCATTTAATACCATACTGACATAGGTCATTTTGAACAATGAGACAATCGTATGGTGTGTCAGCATGTTTACAGACTGTTTCTATGTTTACGGTGCTCGGAGGAAAAAATACCGCAGGCAGAAGTCCAACAACATAATATTACCAAAAGCTAACTGCTCTTTAAAAATAAACATCTATTTTACATCACTTACTGCGTTAAGTGTTTTTATTCTAGTAGACCATAGGGGCGCACAGAAGGGCTTTGTTAAGCACTGTTTGCATGTAAACCAGCCACATAACACAGCCCCCAATGTGATTTCAGGAAAATAAACTTTCTGAGAAAAACGCACACACTGTTTAGGCAGTACACATTTAAAGGATTTAAAGCAGAACTTCAGGTAAACAGTGAATTATATGCTTTAGAAATATACATTGATCAGTCATAACATTATGACCAGCCGCCATAACTCATCGAGGCATGGACTCCACCAGGGTTCTGAAGGTATGCTGTTGTATCTGCCACTAAGCCATCTGTAGCAGATCCTTTAAAGCAGTTGTAACCCTAAAAAAAAAGAGACTCTGAACACAGCGGGATTACAGAGGGACATAAACTGACCATGGTATTATGGATCAGCAGCCATGATCACTGTGGTCAGCACACACAGGGGGACACAGGAATAGGCAGGATCAACCAGGTATTTTACAGCAGTGGTCATCAACCCTGTCCTCAGGGCCCACTAACAGGCCAGGTTTGCAAGATAACTGAAATACATCACAGGTGATATCATTTGCTGCTCAGTTATTGCAGTATTCTAATATGCATCTCCCCAAGGTAATACATAAAACCTGGCCTGTCAGTGGGCCCTGAGGATGGGGTTGCTGTAAAATACCTGGTTGATCCTGCCTATTCCTGTGTCTCCCTGTGTTCTGACCACGGTGATCATGGCTGCTGATTCATAATACCATGGTCAGTTTATGTCCCTCTGTCATCCCGCTGTGTTCAGAGTCTCTCCCCTCTCCCCTTCTCCTTTCCTCCCGTTTCCTGTTTTAGCTATGGGACAGGAAGTGAAGGTAAATCTCCGCAATGGGACACAGGTGGCAAAAAATAAACTGACAGGGGTTCTAACCCTCCCTTACTGTGTCCAAAAAGTTTTGCCTATAGCTCTACTTTAACTTTTTCAGCAGTTTTAGCTACAGTAGCTCTTACATTGGATCACATTACATGGGCCAGGCTTCACCCCATCTGTGTGTATCAGTGAGCCTTGGCTGCCCATGACCCTGTTGCCAGGTTGACATTTTCCTTCCTTAAGCCCCATACACACGATAGGACTTTGTACAAACTTTCCCTTGGATTTTTGTACAAAGGTTGTTGCTCAAAAGTTTGTCTTGCATACAGACGACAGGACTTTTCCAGCCAACTTTCACCATATCATGTGGTTTTTCATCTCTTTACCACCACCCTTTGGTCAACTTGTGTATTGTTGTCTGATATTGTGTCAATCTCGCCACTTTTATTGGCGAGATTGACACCTTGCGAGCCGTGTTGACACTGGTGCGGGGATCCGACTTGAATCCCCACCAATGCCATCCACTATGTTTGGTATGAATCTTGAAGGGGAACTTTACGCCAAATTTTAAATAAAAAACCAACATGGGTTCCCCTCCAGGGGCATACCAGGCCCTTAGGTCTGGTATGGATATTAAGAGGAACCCCCTACGCCGAAAAAACGGCGTGGGGGTCCCTCCAAAATCCATACCAAACCCTTAACCGAGCACACAGCCCGGCCGGTCAGGAAAGGGGGTGGGGACGAATGAGCGCCCCCCCCTCCTGAGCCGTACCAGGCCGCATGCCCTCAACATGGGGGGTGGGTGCTTTGGGGGTAGGGGGCGCCCTGCGGCCCCCCCACCCCAAAGCACCTTTTACCCCATGTTGATGAGGACAAGGGCCTCTTCCCGACAACCTTGGCCGTTGGTTGTCGGGGTCTGCGGGCAGGGGGCTTATCGGAATCCGGGAGCCCCCTTTAATAAGGGGGCCCCCAGATCCCAGCCCCCCACCCTATGTGAATGAGTATGGGGTACATCGTACCCCTACCCATTCACCTAGGGAAAAAAGTGTCAATAAAAAACACAGTACATATGTTTTTAAAGTAATTTAATAGGCAGCTCTGGGGTCTTCTTCTGACTTTAGGGGTCCTCTTCCGACTTCGGGGGTCCTCTTCCGACTTCGGGGGTCCTCTTCTCACTTTGGGGGTCTCTCCGGCGTCTTCTCCCGGTGTCCGCATCTTCTGCCGGCTCCACCGCTATCTTCTGGCGCTCTTTTGCCAGCGGTGGTCCGGACTTCTGGTCTTCTTCCCTCTTCTCTTCCAGAGATGTTGACACAACGCTCTCTCCAGCCGGAATGGTCTCTGTGCGCTCCGCAACGGACTTATATAGGCGGTGACCCCGCCCCCTATGACTTCACAGTCCCGGGTCATGCTGGGACTGTGTCATCTTCCATTATCTCTATTGGAAGTCTCGCCATCACTGCGATTGCAATCTGTAGGGAGGGCACAGTGATGCAATAGCTGTTCACAGGTTTGGGACAGAAAGAAACCACCTTTGTAGGATAATGGAAGTTGAATTTGTTGCTGGTGGCAGAATCACCAGTATGACATGGCCTTTAATGGGCGTACAGCATTACTGAAGGAAGATAGTGTGTATTAAGCAGCAATTCTGATGCCTGTTTGCGCAAAACTATAATCAGACCAAATCTTAAATTTTCAGGTTGTATTATTATTATTATTATTATTATTATTATTAATAATAAAATTATAATACAACTCCAAATCCAATAAAGTTGGGACGCTGTGTAAAATCTACATAAAAACAGAATGCAATGATTTGCCAATCTCATAAACCCATATTTTATTCACAATAGAAAACATATGAAACGTTCAAACTGAGGCAATGTTCCTATTAACGAATTGCCGACTGCCTAACGTACATGTACAGTGGGAGTTGGCCCTCCTGCGTGAAATCACGGATTTGCGGCACACACGCGCGCCCCGGCGACCAGCTCCCGCTCTGATTGGACACAGCGGGAGCCAATCAGCGGGTCCGGCTGCTCGCCGTTCTGTGACAAGGGAAGACAGAGATCTTGTGTTCCTTCAAAGTGTTTATCTTGTGTCCCTTCGCTTTGTGCATTCGCTGAAGTGCAGAGTCAGATGTGCATTCCACTTATAGAAATCGCCACTTTGAGAAAGAGCCAAGTTGCAAATGTGTACCCCCTGCAAATGCTTCCCCCAAGAGAAGCTTATATATATACTGATAGGGATAGGGTGTCTCCACACAACTCCTCCTCACCACACCTAACACTACAGAGGTGGAGACACCTGTTTTGGAGAGCTGTGAGCATGTTGGAGGCTGCGAATCTAGCCAACAAGGACTGCTAAAACCTTGGGGTGAAGACCCAACCATGAACTATGATTGAGTTGCTCTGAGAAAAAGACCGTTCTGCCTGTCAGTCATCGTCCTTCATCCACCGGACGCCAGGGATTCCTTTGGACGGCAGCTATTTGAAATGAGCCTATCTTGTCCGCATGCTGTTTTTCCCACTATGGTCTGGTAAGGTTTGAATCTATAAGAGAATTCACTTGTGATCTATACATGTATTGAAAGCCGAGGAAGTTTATATGTCCCATTTCATCACTTCAATCACACCTACCTACCCATAGAGATCCCACGCACCATAGACTGGGAAGGATAATTTGCAACAGTGTTACTAAGTCTTCTTGGATGACACATATTTCATTTTGAACTTTTTAACCGATTCAACAGAAGGACACTATCTAGTTGATTATTTAAGAACACTAATAGCGCTGCCTTCGCAGAAATTTATTTTGTGATTATACTAATACCTTTATTGAGCTTCTCTTTAGGAAGTGTTTACGGCAGCAGCTGTTTATTATAGACCTGTAATTAGATTTGGTGTATGTGTATAGTTTTTTGTTTTTTTATTAATTATTAGTTGTCAGTGATACAAATTTTTATATAACTGCACCCAGGAGCGCTTAGTGTTTGTAGTAAGTGACGCTTTGGGGATCTACAATTTTTTATATTTTTAACATCTAGAGCAGTGGTTCTCAACTCCAGTCCTCAGGACCCACCAACAGACCAGATTTTAAGTATTACCTTGGGGAGATGCAGACTAGAACACTGCAATCACTGAGCAGCAAATGATGTCACCTGTGATGTATTTCAGTTATCTTGCAAACCTGGCCTGTTAGTGGGCCCTGAGGACTGGAGTAGAGAACCACTGATCTAGAGAGTGTAACAACATTTCCTCCGTGGACTGCGGCTCTGGAAAAAAGGATGGTAGGACCACATCTTGGTTTAGGTGGAATCCTGATACTACCTTAGGTAAGAAAACCGGGTGAGGATGCAACACCACCCTGTCTTTGTGAATAATTAAGTATGACTCTTTACATCAAAAGAGCCACTAACTCCGATACCCTCCTGGCAGAGGATATGGCAACAAGAAAAAGCAACTTCTTGGTCAAAAGACACAAAGAAGCATGCCATAATGGTTCAAAGGCTGTTTTTGCAAAACAGACAGAACAAAATTCAAATTCCATGGGCACACGGCCTGACTGGTGGATTTAGACGCAGTGCCCCCTGAATAAAGGCTCGGACTAGGGAATGAGAGGCAAATGGTATTTGAAAAAATACCGACAAGGCCGAGATCTGACCCTTGATAGTGCTCAAGGCCAGCTTCATCTCTACTCCTAACTGAAGAAAAGCAATAATTCTATCAATTGCATACCTTCTTTTCGACTCCCGCCAGGAGACATATGCCTTCCAGATTCTATAATAAATGAGCCTGGAGGCCGGCTTCATGGCATTAACCAGAGTGGTTAGGACTGGACCCGAGAGCCCACGTTTTTTGGGACCTGGTTCTCAACAGCCAAACCGTCAAATTCAGACTTTGTAAGGAAGGATGGAATATTGGCCCTTGCGAGAGCAGGTCTGGTCATAGTGGGAGCACCCATGACTTTCCGACTGCCATCCTCACGATCTCTGCATACCAGGACCTCCTGGGCCATGCCGGAGCTACTAGGATTACTGGTTTCCCTTCTGATCTGACCTTGCGAAGTAACCGAGCAAGAAGAGGAACTGGAGGCAACGCATAGATCAGAGAAAACTGATCCCACGGAACTATCAAGGCATCTGAACCTTGTGCTAGCGGGTCCATTGTTCTTGATATAAAGACATCCAGTTTGTTGTTGAACCTGGAGGCTAGTAGGTCTACATCCGGAGTACCCCATCTCTGGCATATTGCTTGATATATGGCGGGATGTAATGAACATTGTCCTGGGTCCAGCTGGTGGCTTAAAAAGTCCGCTTCCAAATTTTCCACCGCTGGAATAAAGACTGCTGATAGACAAGGAACATGTTTCTCCGCCCAAGTGAGAACATGATTCACCTCCATCTGGGCACTCCTGGGGCCCCCTTGGTGATTGATATAGGCCACTGCTGTGGCATTGTCGGACTGAATTCGGACAGGACAGCCTTGTAGCCTGCCTGTCCAGGTCTTCAGGGTTAAATGGATTGCCCGGAGTTCCAGAATATTGATGGGTAAGGACCCTTAGGTTCTGGACCATTTGCCTTGGATCGAAGCTTCTTCCAGAACTGCTCCCCAGCCTGAGAGGCTGGCATCTGTAGTTACAACTTTACAAAAAATTGGAACAAAGGACTTTCCCTTCTGTAGATTCTTGTCTAGTAACCACCAATTGAGGCTCTGGTGCACTTAGATTTGCCAGGAGTGGAGCTAGAACCTTTGTAAATACTCGAGGTGCCGTAGCTAGACCGAAAGGGAGGGCCACAAATTGCAAGTGGCGCTGCTCTACCGCAAACTTTAAGAACTTCTGGTGGGCAGGAAAAATTGGCACATGTATATATGCATCTTTGATATCTATTGATGCCAGGAATTCTCCCCCATGAAGGGTGGAGACCACCGAGTGGATAGACTCCATGCAGAACAAGCGAATGTTTAAGAACTGATTTAGGTCCTTTAGATCCAGAATGTGTCTGACATCTCCGTTTGGTTTCAGGAATGTAAAGAGGTTTGAATAAAACCCCAAGCCTTGCTCCTCTGGAGCCACCTCTATGATCACCCCTTGAGACAACAGGCGATCCAAAGCCAGAAACAAGGGTCTCCTTTTTTCTGGGTGCTTGGGAACACCTGACAAAAAGAGACGGGATGGTGGAAATTCCCGAAATTCTAGCTTGTACCCGAGAGATACTGTGGAGGATACCCACTTGTCTTAAATCTCTTTCTGCCAAACACCCGAAAGACCCCGAAGCCTTCCCCCCACTCGGCCGAGCGGGGGCGTCCCTTCACGAGGAGGCTTTGGGATTCTGCTTAGCACACCTTTGACCCCAAGGCTTCTTTTGCCCATGGGCTTGGCCTAGGGCCTTTCCTCTTGTACTGGACGGGGAAGACCGTCGCCACTGCCCAGACGCTGAGGTACTCGGGGCTGTGGGAAGAGAACGTTTAAAAGAAGGACATTTATCTTTCTTTTTAAGCGGCAATAAGGTGGTCTTGCCACCGGAAATCTTCTGGATATATTTATCCAGATCATCTCTAAACGAGTAAAAAATTGTGTAGGGAATACCGCGCCAATCAAAGAGATATAAACAGCCGCCAACACTACAAATTGACTAAATTGTGCAAAATACTTGAATGTAAAAAGTGTAGCGCTAAAGTGCAAAACCTCTATGTGAAAGAAGTTAAAAAATAATAAAAAATGTCAACACTTAAGTGAAAAAAGCTGTATCAAGTTGCAAAGCTATACCAATATGCAAAATCAGTTGTAAATATAGTCTAATGGCATAGACAAACGCTCATTCATGGATAGTGAGGGAGACGTGAGGCGTTGAGGAAACTAAAATAAGTGAACATGAACGATTATTAAGAGATATAAGAAGTGGGAAAAAAGAGAAATAAGGAGGACAAAATGAATAATTGTAACCCACTCAGTGATAGTTTAAACTAACCACCTTATAAATAAAGAAATGCAATAAGTGTACATGGCAATACTAGTAATAAAGTGTCCACAATTCTAGTAAACGGTGTAGCCATCAAAGAGAAACATTGAAACTTGTCTAGTCCCAAAATAACGATCATCAGAAATTCCATAAAAACGTGTAAAATAGTAGAATCGATTCCAACAGATAAAAAGTGAGCGTGGTATGGGTGGCTGGGTACAGCAAGGGTCTCCTTGCTGTACCCAGCCACCCATACCACGCTCACTTTTTTATCTGTTGGAATCGATTCTACTATTTTACACGTTTTTATGGAATTTCTAATGATCGTTATTGATCAAATAAACGCCAATTGATCTATTTGGATTTACACCATGTGGAGGTTTTTTGTTATTTATCCCCTATACACGGTTTATCAATGCGGACAAGGTCGATGATCGTCTAGACCATCCTGGCAAGATCCGGGTCCCCCATCCGAGGAGGAAGTCCAGCAGTGCACGATCCACCCCCATACTGTCATTTACCCTAAGACAGTGCAAGCCTTTTTGACTCACCGCCGACGGCCTGTGAGTCCACCCAAGTCGGTAAGAGTGCTTTATCCCTTATGCTGATTTGGAGTTCTGCAGAAGAGTTATCAAAGTATCATCTGCACTGTATTGAATTCATTTTATCCACATGGAATAATTTTGGGACTAGACAAGTTTCAATGTCTCTCTTTGATGGCTACACCGTTTACTAGAATTGTGGACACTTTATTACTAGTATTGCCATGTACACTTATTGCATTTCTTTATTTATAAGGTGGTTAGTTTAAACTATCACTGAGTGGGTTACAATTATTCATTTTGTCCTCCATATTTCTCTTTTTTCCCACTTCTTATATCTCTTAATAATCGTTCATGTTCACTTATTTTAGTTTCCTCAACGCCTCACGTCTCCCTCACTATCCATGAATGAGCGTTTGTCTATGCTATTAGACTATATTTACAACTGATTTTGCATATTGGTATAGCTTTGCAACTTGATACAGCTTTTTTCACTTAAGTGTTGAAATTTTTTATTATCTCTAAACGAGTGTTCCCCATGAAACGGGAACCCAGCTAAATATCTTTTGCATGAGGCTTCAGCTGCCCAATGTTTAAGCCAAAGGGACCTACGCATGTGTACCAGCAGGAGTGTAAAGTGGGATGCTTGTTGGACAGAATCCATAATTGCATCTATTGCAAAACATAAGGCCCTCAGAAGAGCTGCATAGTCTTGAATTTGTTCAACAGGAAGAAAATTAACTACCTGCTTCACCTGCACCTTCAAATATTGGCACATACCAACTGCTGCAACCGCAGGCTGGACCACAGCGCCAGCCACGGCAAAAGAGGATTTAAGTAATGATTCCAGCTTTTTGTCAGTTGGATCTTTAAACACCTGAACATTGTCCAAGGACAAGTTAGGCTCTTGTTTACACAAGAAATAGCCGCATTTATTGCTGGCACACTCCATTTCTTGGTGATTTTTTCCTCCATAGGGTGGAGCACGGAGAATTTCCTAGGAGGAGAAAATTATTTATCCGGGTGAGCCCAACCATCATACAATAGTTTTTTCATTAATGGATGGATGGGAAAGGAAAAAGCAGCCTGTGGAGACTTTCAAGATTCCAGGGACGAAACAGGGGACACAGCTGGTTCAGTACAGGGCAAATTGTATGTGGTACGCACAACCTCTGTATAGTATTGTACCTGTAGCCTGAGAGCCTGTGAGGTAGAAGAGTGCTTCTCCTCATCCCCTGATTCATCCGACTGCTCATGATCCTTGTCCCCCGACAATGTTGTATCATCATCAGACTGCTGATCCTCTGATAGGGAACCCAGAGC
This sequence comes from Lithobates clamitans, assembly GCA_037952925.1. NCBI lineage: Eukaryota > Metazoa > Chordata > Amphibia > Anura > Ranidae > Lithobates > Lithobates clamitans. Next base: position 97,645 of record JBBGZY010001341.1, on the reverse strand, counting down.
AGAGGAAGGAGACCTAACCCGTTTTCTGCTATCTGCTAAGGATGCTGTGATAAAAGCAGTAATCCTTTGTTCTAAACCACCCAATGCTGCCTTCATAGCATCTTGAGTGACATATGCAGGGGCTGCAATATTGGGAGAGGCAGCAATGCCTGACAGCGGCGATGGCTCACCCTGCGTGGCTGCCTCCAGTCTCTCAGGGGGGGATGTTACCCTGCAGGCACGTCTAGAGTCCCCCGACCCTGACGGTGACTTCTTGGTGCTCTTTTTACCTGCCCCTGAAACCCTTTTGCGGGGAGATATAGTCCTAAGCTAACAAAGCAGAGGTACTAAAATCAATTGCATAGACTGTTGTGCCTAGCTTACAATAGTAATGTTTGCTTAGACTGCACAACCTGATACTGAGTAGGTGTCTAGGTGTGCCTGTATCCGAACCACATGAGATGCTTACGTGCCCCAGTTCTGTGTCCTGCCGCTTACAGACCCCTGGAGACCTGGGCTCTTTAAAACAAGGGCCTCACGCCTGCGCAGTGAATCACTGCGCACAGCGCTCGTGCATGGCGCTCGCAACTATGCCCCCCCTCCTTCCCTGCCGTTTTCGCTGCAAAAGCGTGCCCCCTGCGCGCGCGTAGGGCCAATGTGGCAGCGGCCGGGGGCAAGGGGGGAAGAGAGAGAAGACCGGAGGCTACTCAGGGACCCCAAGACTGTGTGGGATCCCCTTATCATTTAAGTGGCAGAGCCTGCAGCGAAGGAGGTGAGTGACTGACAGAGCGGCTTCACTGAGCTGTATTTCCTGGAAGCATGTAAGTGACACCAGGTATGCCTCTTACTCCCTCTAGTGGCGGAAAACAGGTAAGACATGCAACAACTCAAAGAAGCTAATCCTTAAGGTATTTACCTAGGATTGCTTCACTTACCTTATCCCCGCCGCAGGATACTGCTGAGAACAGCTAGACCCAACCTTCACCCATCACAACGGGTAGTGTTGTGCCAACCTTCAGGGTTCTGGGTTCCTACTTACAGGAGCCTCTTACCTGGACCTGTAGAAGACTCTGCCAGAAAAACTTTGCACATTTTTAATATATATGCTCAAAAGTACTGGACCCCCGTTCTCAGAGAGAGACATTACAGGCAAACCTCGTTTCTTCTTCTACGAGGCCCGGGTACCATCCATCTTAGGCGATATAAATTGGCCTGAGGTATGGCTCCGGTTGTGTAGCTCCTAGAACCCCGCAGGGCAGTGGCGTTGCGTGGGTTGTCAGCACCCGAGGCAAGGCAAGTAATTTGCGCCCCCCCTCCTAACCTGCGGACTTTTAGCTATCCCTGAATCCCTTCAAATACAATAGTACTGACCTACCTGATTCCTATACTGACCACTACACTGAGAACTACACTGTCCACTACACTACATTGTCCACTACACTGACCACTATATTATACTGTCCACTATACTACACTACACTGACCACTATACTACACTACACTGACCACTATACTACACTACACTGACCACTATACTATACTGTCCACTATACTACACTGACTACTATACTATACTGTCCACTATACTACACTACACTGACCACTATACTACACTACACTGACCACTATACTACACTACACTGACCACTATACTACACTATACTGACCACTATACTATACTGTCCACTATACTACACTATACTGACCACCATACTACACTACACTGACCACTATACTACACTACACTGACCACTATACTACACTACACTGACCACTATACTACACTACACTGACCACTATACTACACTACACTGACCACTATACTACACTACACTGACCACCATACTACACTATACTGACCACTATACTACACTACACTGACCACTATACTACACTACACTGACCACCATACTACACTATACTGACCACTATACTACACTACACTGACCACTATACTACACTACACTGACCACCATACTACACTATACTGACCACTATACTACACTACACTGACCACCATACTACACTATACTGACCACTACACTACACTGACCACTATACTACACTACACTGACCACCATACTACACTATACTGACCACTATACTACACTACACTGACCACCATACTACACTATACTGACCACTATACTACACTACACTGACCACCATACTACACTATACTGACCACTATACTACACTACACTGACCACCATACTACACTATACTGACCACTATACTACACTACACTGACCACCATACTACACTGACCACCATACTACACTACACTGACCACCATACTACACTACACTAACCACTATACTACACTACACTGTCCACTATATTACACTGACCACTATACTACACTATACTGACCACCATACTACACTGTCCACTATACTAAACTGTCCACTATACTACACTACACTGACCACTATACTACACTACACTGTCCACTATACTACACTGACCACTATACTACACTGACCACTATACAACACTATACTGACCACTATACTATACTACACTGACCACTATACTACACTACACTGACCACTATACTACACTACACTGTCCACTATACTACACTGACCACCATACTACACTACACTGACCACTATACTACACTACACTGTCCACTATACTACACTACACTGACCACCATACTACACTACACTGACCACTATACTACACTACACTGACCACCATACTACACTACACTGACCACTATACTACACTATACTGACAACCATACTACACTGTCCACTACACTACACTGACCTCCATACTGAACTACACTATACTAACCACTATACTATACTACACTAACCACTATACTACACTACACTGACCATTATACTGACCACTATACTACACTACACTCACTGACCACTATACTACACTGTCTGTTATAATACACTGTCCACCATACTACATTACACTGACCACCATACTACACTGTCCACTATACTATACTGTCCACTACACTACACTGACCTCCATACTAAACTACACTATACTGACCACCATACTACACTACACTGTCCACTATACTGACCACCATACTACACTTCACTGACCACTATACTATACTGACCACTATACTACACTACACTGACCACCATACTACACTACACTACATTACACTGACCACCATACTACACTACACTGTCCACTACACTATACTGACCACTATACTGTCCACTACACACCATACTAACCACTATACTACACTGACCTCCATACTAAACTACACTATACTTAACACTATGCTAACCACTATACTATACTACACTAACCACTATACTGTTCACTATACTACACTATACTGACCACTATACTACACTATACTGACCACCATACTACACTGTCCACTATACTGACCACTATACTACACTGTCCACTATACTACACTATACTGACCACTATACTATACTGTCCACTACACTACATTGACCTCCATACTAAACTACACTATACTGACCACTATACTACACTAACCACTATACTACACTATACTGACCAACATACTACACTGCCCCCCATACTGACCACTACACTACACTGACTGACCTCCATACTAAACTACACTATCCTGCCTACAGTCTCTCTCTCGCCCCCCCCCCCCCGCCAGTAACAAGACTCTCACTCACCGTCTTATCCTGGCTGCATCGATCCGGATGAGGAGGAGAAGACAGCAGTGGCTCACATTCTTCTCTCCCCTGCGCTCTGGCTGCAGCCATGTTCAGTGTCCGGCGCCCTGTGATTGGGCGTATGGGGGGTCATGTGCGGAGACGGAACTTCAGGAGCGATCTAGGACAGGCCAGCCCTACGCCTCACATGACCCCCATACGCCCAATCACAGGGCGCTGGCCACTTAACATGGCGGCCGGGCCGGGGACACAGGATCGAGAAATTAGGAGGAGGCAGCCAGTGACACATACTGGCGCCCCCCTAAATGTCGCGCCCGGGGCCACGGCACCCCCTGCACCCCCCACACTACGCCACTGCCGCAGGGACCTTCAAACAGAGCTTTCTTCTAAGCACATCTTGCATCGTGAGCAAACACCTTGGACACTGGCGAAAAAACTGAGGTACTCTCCATATGGGAGGGGTTATATAGTGGAGGAACTCTCCTTACAATCAGGGTTGCCAATGTCCAACACCTGAAGGTGGCTATCTAACCCATGATGTAATGAATAGAGTTCTGTGTCCCGTGATATATGAACAAGAAATCCTGTTTTTCTTTTTTTTTCAGTTTTCCTTGCACATAATTGGGTACTCAGAGAAAACCCAGCCACAGCTCTGATAAGCTAAATGAATACTTAGAAAAGTAAATAATTACTTTCCAAGTAAGAAATCTGTACTCCTTTAAAAATTCTGAGACAAAATATAAGCAAGGTTTGTGTTTTTTTTTTTCTTATATCTATTGAAAAGGCCCCATTGTTTGACAAATAACCAATTGCAACTGGAAGAACCTGAGCTTCAGTAGTGCTGTCACTACAGGAACATACCTCATTATGACCACTAGGGGGGAGCAGTGTAATGTAGGTTTTTATACAGTATATTCCAATACAAGCATTGCCCCAGTGGATAAACTTTGCAATTTTAGTTCACACCAATACTTATGTACTAAAAAAAAAAACCCAGAAAGCAAAAGAAAAAAAAAACACATTTTTGCATGGTGTGTCTGACACACTATATTGTTTGAATGGGGCCTTAAAGTGTGGATAAGCAGCAGCAGTCAGGTCTAATTTACATCTGAGTTTTGTGCTGAGTTTTTTAGAGAGACAGTAAAGGGCAGACCAGTCATTTGAATAGCCCTACATGTGAAGAACATACCAAAGCAGCTCCTGTACCCTTTTTTGGAGCGCTTTTTTTTTTTAACATTGTGTCCTTATTCGCTTTTTTGCGCATTTTGTAGTGCAATTAAAAATGAAGGGCACTCAAACCTGCGTTCTGTGTTTTGCACATTTTTCACACGTTTCTGCAAGTTTTTCAGCTACGTTCATGTTTGAACGGGGCCTAAGTGATCCTGCCGTCTCCTGAATGTCTCTTTTATGTTAAATGGTACTAAAGCGTCACCTCGGCTCATGTTTGCAGCACAGCCTTATTGAATTAGAATGGCAGGAGGTCAACTCAACATGCTGGATTGAATCTGCTGCAGATGTGACACAAAGCATCACAGCTGCAGCATGTAAATGGCCCCCCTTCAGTTGTATTGTGGGTTATTGGTGGTCGGTCAGGGGGAAGAATGGCATGGCGGAAAAACTGCAGCCATGGTGTGAAAGAGGCCTTACAAAAAATTGTCCATAAAAAAAAAAGAAAAAAAAAAAAGAAAGAAAAATGTATTGCGCTTAGCCAATATTGAGAATTGCTGCAACCCAATAAATCTGAATACTAGTATAGCGATACACCCGAAGGAGCTGCTTTTGTTTGTTCAGTCCGTTACTCTTTCTCCCAAACCCAAAGAACTGTCCCAGCCCCTCTGGCACACCTAGCAATGTGATTAAAATGGAATAACCCAATAATAATACACAAACTCAGTTCTGCTCTCTCAAGTTTACTTGGACCAGAGAAAATTTTAAAGTAATATTAGTCAGCCAAGTCCTGTATAAGTAGCCAGGACTTGGCTGAAACAGTTCTCAAAACAGTCAATAACACTATTCAACAATAAAAGAATAATAACAACATACACAGAATAAATGTACTCTCCAAACAAGCTATTGATTGATGTAGAATACTATGGCTAAAGGGGAACCCCAGGCCGGCCTATAGTACCTTAAATACACACACAATGAAGTAATACAAACACCAGTGGCATGTCCCCACAATAACGTTCTAGGAGCAAAGCTTTGCGTTTGTTCTTTTCACCGGCATGAAGGAGCTCTGTGGACAAGGGTCCTTCAATGTAACAGGGTAATGAGAAGGAATATAAAATACCTGGTGCTGTGGTATAGCACTCTTCTACGTGACAGGTGCACCAACCAATTCTCCTGGCTGCAGATGTGTCACAATGGCTTTCAGTCTCTGACCTGTTGAATCCTCCGATTCCGCGCTGCTGCGGAGCGTCCTTCTGGAAGCATGCGGGTTCTGTTCCTCTGGGCTGGAATTGCAGACTCTGTGCCCCTTGGTAGACCGCAATCCCCTCACACAGCAACAGACAACAACAATTAATTTTATAATTAAAATTAATTCTTATCCATTTACTATTATTCATTTTATCCAGCTCTTACGCTATAATCCATGAATTTCGATTATTTTAATTATTAATAATTTTATATTAATGTTATCTGGCTATGTTTTAAATGTCATTTTTCCTTTTTTAAAAGGTCTTTCCATTTTTCTGCACAGTCCAATTAGTTTATCAGCTATTCACAGGATCAATTATGCAAATAGGCCAATTAACTTTTTTTTTAAGCAGAGCATTTAAATCTCACCCCTTCCATCTCCCTGTACACTTAAGAAAGGAGCGCGCATGCTCCATACGAGCATCGGGCATGCTCTGAAATGCGTTGTGGTTCCTCTACACCCTGCTGACGTCACACGCTCAGAAGCATCAAGCTAATTATATCCATCTCCTCCAGCCATCCACAAGGATCAGCCGGCTCCCTCTTTGGTTCATTGCGGCTCCCGCAGCTGGATTCATTGCTCACCCAGGACATACTATAGACATTGTAGATGATCCCAGGACAATTGATCTGTCATGAGCACAATATTCCTTACCTTGATGTAAGTGCTGGAAATTTTATATTACTGCATATTCAACTTTGCATTTAGAGACGCTTTTTCTTACCTGAATGATCTGGCATTGTCCGAAATTAACCAGTAGCATTTGGGTGAACGGTTCGGGCCAAGCAAAAGTTTTTTTTCAGTCCCTAGAAATCTTGGGAGTTGTATGTGGCTGGGAGGAGGCAGTTTCAGAAACTGTAATCCTCAGTGACCCCGAGGACTCTGCTTCCCATGCCTCTGCAAACTTACGGTGCATGGGCTCCTTTTTTCTTCAAAGCCTGCAAAAGGACCCGAGAATTTGTGGCATCAAGAAGAAGGATCGATATTGGTTGGCAACCCTCCTTGACCATCGTTACAAGGGGAAAGTCTTGGAACTCATCCTGCCCTCACCTGTTGGTCAAAGGAGGAGCGGTGGATAAGTGGACCACCTAAGTGATGCTTTTCAAAAAAATGTTTGTCCCCGGGGCCCAGGGCTGTCAGTTTTAAGATCCCATCGGCAGCGCCTGCATCATATGGTGGAAGATTATCTAGGGGCGAGAACAGACATGGAGAGATTTCCAGTAGACCATCAACTGGGTCACTGGGTCATGAGAATAGACCACTGGCCAGAACTTACCTAGTAAGCAATTGAGTTGTTGGGCTACCCTGCATCCAGTACACTTTCCAAACGGGCATTCAGTGTTGCCGGAGGTTTTGTGACATAAAAGTGCACCTGTCCACAGACTCTGTTGATCGGCTGACATTTGTCAAAATGAATCAGTCCTGAGTTAGCAGCAGCTATCAAGCCCCTGATGACAATGTTGCTGATTAAGTGTTTTTGGGATTGCGAATCTCTGCAAGACTGTCTAGGCTGCCTAGCTTTGTGGGTGTTGATTTTAGCTTGAAGTCATTTTTTGGTATAGGTTTCATGGGCATAATTAACACCCAATGGCCTATTTTTCCACATCTGTTTGACAGGTGCACCAAATTTGAATTTTTTAGAGCAAGGCCAGTTCTTGCTTTCATCAAGAGTACCTCTATAGGGTTACGGTGTGAAGGCACCATTAACACCCAAAGACCAATTTTTCCACAACTGTTTGACCAGGGCATCAAATTTAAATTTTTTACTACAAGGCCAATTCTTGCTTTCATCAAGAGTACCTCTATAGCAGGGATCAATTAGCGGACCTCCAGCTGTTGCAGAACTACAAGTCCCATGAGGCATAGCAAGTCTCTGACAGCCACAAGCATGACATCCAGAGGCAGAAGCATGATGGGGCTTGTAGTTTTGCAACAGCTGGAGGTCCGCTAATTGCATATCCCTGCTCTATAGGGTTGCAGTGTGAAGGCCCCACCAACACCCAAAGACCAATTTTTATGCAACTGTTTGACCGGGGCATCAAATTTTATTTTTTTATTGCAAGGTCAATTCTTGCTTTCATTAAGAGTACCTCTATAGGGTTACGGTGTGAAGGCACCACCAGCACCCAAAGACCAATTTTTCTGTAACTGTTTGACCGGGGTATCAAATTAAAATTTTTTATTGCAAGGCCAATTCTTGTTTTCATCAAGAGTACCTCTATAGGGTTAAAGTGTGAAACCACCGCCAACACTCAAAGCCTAATCTTTCCGAACCTGTTACCTCTATGCATATGCAAAGTCTGTAAGAGAGAAACCAGACTTTTTTTTTTTATTGTTAATCTTGGTCTGAGCGTACTATAATTTGGCTTCTTCATATAAGTCTTGCTCACTGTGGTGTAAACCTTTGTTGTTTCCATCCAAAGTCTACCAAAGAGACACCAGAATTTATCCAAAAAAACTCTAAACTTGTTCACTAAATTTTGGCCTCATCATACAGACTGGCAGTCATTTAAAAAATAAAGAAAGCTTGCAGGAAAAATCAATTTAAATGTAATTTTTTTCTTTATAAATGTCAGTTTTGCTGCATCAGGTTCTATACATGGTACAGATGCGCAACTTTACAGGCAGACTAAGGACCCCCAGGCACTATATTTAAAGGAATTTTTCATTTTATATTGTTTCACTTTAAGAGTCATTAAAATCACTGCTCCTTTAAAAATGATATTTAAAAAAACAAATGTTTGCACTGGTACATGTCCCCAGGGCAGTACCTGGGCCCCCATTCCCTTTATATGGCCAAAAACTTGCATATAAGCTTTCGAAATGGGGACTTTTGATTTTTCAAGTTCGTGTCCCATAGACTTTAATAGGGTTCGCGGTTTGGGTCTGAACTTTTGTAATGTTCAAGAGTTCTGGTGCAAACCGAACCAGGGGATGTTCAGCCCATTTCTATAAACCAGATATTGAACCAAGGTCCTACAAACTATTTCACTAGCGGCACAACAGGTAAGGTAAGTTAGACTGCTTGCTAGGTACTTTAGATTAGGAATTTTTTTAACCTGGGGTTTATATTGTGATCTCCAGACTGCTGTAACTTGCTACAAAGCTAATTGCTAGGCAGTAGATGTTATCTACTCCTCCAGCCAGAAAACAATGGGCAGAAAACTCTTTATCACTAAGAAAGCATCACAACGCTTACTGTAAATTTCAGACAATCTGGCAGAGTTGGCTGGATGTCCCTGGGCTAGCACCTCCCCAATGAATCATGGACAGGTTAATGAAAATGTAAGCCCTTATTCCCAGGTTGTTTATTTGGGCATTGTCTTAGATAACATGTAGAGACTCCTAACAAGTGGATGATGTTTTTCATTTTTGTGACCATATGTTATAAATGTTATAAATAGGATGCACAGTATTTTGTATACTCTATATCGGTGTTTTTTAACCCGTGGTATGCGCACCCAGGGCAGGGTGTACGCCGCCCACAGCCGGCGCCACCATAAGGTAGCACAAGCAGCCCCCTAAGGCTTAGGGTGCCAGGCTAGTGGGGGCGGTAAAATGCACCTGGATAGACACACCCTGGCAATCCTCGTTCCGGACCTGCGCTTTATTCCCACCTTCAATTCCCTCATTCTTCTCCCCGCTCACGTGCAGTGTTTTGGTCTCCTCCTCAACTCCTCCATAACTCCACCTCCTCTCCTCCCTCAGCCTCGGTATCCAACGCCATACCTCCCAACATTTTGAGATGGGAATGAGGGACACCTACTAGCAAATGTATGTAGGCATAGGATACGCCCCCTGCCACACCCCCTTAAAGGAGAATTAACCAAAAAAAAAGGTTAATTAAATCCACAAGGCGTTTTTTTACCACTGCTATTCCTTTATATTTGCTTTTGAAATGTACAAATGCAGCAATTTAGAATTTGGATGAAAGATTTAGCACTGGGGAACACTTTTTGAAAGAAAAAAGTGATTTTTATATACAACTATATAGATCAAACTAAAATGAGGGACAAATGAGGGGGAAAGAGGGACAGAGGGACATTGGTCCAAATCAGGGACAGTCCCTCGAAATCAGGGATAGTGGAGACCTATGTCCAATGCTGTCTGGGGCACTCACTGAGCCGGGGCCAAAATGAGTGGGGCACATATGCTGTGCAGGCAGGCAGGCACTGTGCACAGGGTGCCACCGCCCTAACCTGCACTTCCTGTCATGCTGCTTCTCATCTGACACGTATGTGATTTCTGTGCTCCCGCTGCAGCTACACTTTCAACCTGTAGAGTTCCAGCACCACTGGAGAGCTCTTTCTGTAAGTGACTCTGATGTTACAGGGGGCTCTGATGTTACACAGGGGCTCTGATGGCAAAGGGGGGACTCTGATGTTACAGGGGGGGGGACTCTGATGTTACAGGATGGGTTCTGATGTTACAGGGAGGGGGGACTTTGAGGGTATACGGCAGACTCTGATGGTATAGGGGGGACTCTGATGCTACAGGGGAGACTCTGATGTTACAGGGGGAACTCTGATGATACAGGGGGGCTCTGATGATACAGGGGGCTCTTAGCCTCTTAATTCCTATGGAAGCAGTAAGAGTATACTTAGTTTTGCACACATGACTTCTCAGTTTTGGCTTTATTTTTGTGACATAAATAATGGAATCCCATATTTAAGAATAAGTCTGATTTAAAGGTAGTGAAAAATATTTTATATATATATATATATATATATATATATAATATATATAATTTTTTTTTAGCAATTTAAATCAAAAGAGATTACTTTCTCTAAACCAGGGTACTTAAGATTGTGTGTGTGTCTGCCAGCCAGTGTGTTCATTTGAGAAAATACAGTATCTCACAAGAGTGAGTACACCCCTCACATTTTTTAAAATATTTTATTATACCTTTTCATGTACCAAAACACTGAAGAAATGACACTTTTCTACAAAGTCAAGTAGTGAGTGTACAGAGTGTACAGCTTGTATAACAGTGTAAATTTGCTGTCCCCTCAAAATAACTTAACACACAGCCATTAATGTCTAAACCACTGGCCACAAAAGTGAGTAAACCCCTAAGTGAAAATGTCCAAATTGGCCCCAAAGTGTCAATATTTTGTGTGGCCACCGTTATTTTCCAGCACTGCCTTAATCTTCTTGGGCATTGGGTTCACCAGAGCTTTACAGGTTGCCACTGGAGTCCTCTTCCACTCCTCCATGAAGACATCATAGAGCTGGTGGATGTTAGAGACCTTGAGCTTCTCCACCTTCTGTTTGAGCATGCCCCACAGATGCCCAATAGGATTTAGGTCTGAAGATATGCTTGGTCAGTCCATCACCTTTACCCTCAGCTTTTTAACAAGGCAGTGGTCATCTTCGAGGTGTGTTTGGGGTTGTTATCATGTTGGAATACTGCCCTGTGGTCCAATCTCCAAAGGTAGGGGATCATGCTCTGCTTCAGTATGTCACAGTACATGTTGTTCCCTCAATGAACTGTAGCTCCCCAGTGTCAGCAGCACTTATGCAGCCCCAGACCATGACACTCCCACCACCATGCTTGACTGTAGGCAAGACACACTTGTATTTGTACTCCTCACCTGGTTGCAGCTACACATGCTTGACACCATCTGAACCAAATAAGTTTATATTGGTCTCATCAGACCACAGGACTTGGTTCCAGTAATCCATGTCCTTAGTCTGCTTGTCTTCAGCAAACTGTTTGCAGTCTTTCTCCTGCATCATCCTTAAAAGAGGCTTTCTTCTGGGAAGACAGCCACCAGACCAATTTGATGCAGCGAGCGGCATATGGTCTGAGCACTGACAGGCTGACCCCCTACCCCTTCAACCTCTGCAGCAATGCTGGCAGAACTTATACGTCTATTTTCCAAAGACAATCTCTGGCTATGACACCAAGCACTTGCACTCAACTTCTTTGGTCGACCATGGCAAGGCCTGTTCTGAGTGGAACCTGTCCTGTTAAAGGCCATCTTTATGTAGAGCAACAATTTTTTTTTTAAGATCCTCAGAGAGTTCTTTGCCATGAGGTGCCATGTTGAACTTCCAGTAACCAGTATGAGAGAGTGAGAGCTGTGGCTGTGTGTTAATGGCTGTGTGTTGTTATTTACACTGTTATACAAGCTGTGCACTCACTACATTGTAGCCAAGTGTAATTTCTTCAGTGTTGTCACATAAAAAGGCATAAAAAAATATTTACAAAAATGTGAGGGGTGCACTCACTTTTGTGAGATACTGTATGTGTGTCTGCCAAAGTGTTAATTTGGGATTCTGTGTGTGTGTGTGTCTGCAATTGTGTACATTTGGGATTATGTGTGTGTGTGTGTGTGTGTGTGTGTGTGTGTGTGTGTGCGTCTGCCAGTGTGCTAATTTGGGATTGCATGTGTGTCTACCAGTGTGCTAATTTGGGATTGTGTGTGTGTCTCCAAGTGTGTTAATTTGGGATTGTGTGTGTATCTCCAAGTGTATTCATTTGGGATTAATTTGGGATTATGTGTGTTTGTGTGTCTGCCAGTGTGCTAATTTGGGATTATGTGTGTTTGTGTCTGCCAGTGTATTCATTTGGGATTATGTGTGTGTGTCACTACCAGTGTGTTCATTTGGGATTATGTGTGTGTCTGCCAGTGTGTTCATTTGGGATTATGTGTGTGCCTTCCAGTGTGTTCATTTGGCATTATGTGCGTGCATGTGTCTGCCTGTGTGTTAATTTTGGATTATGTGTGTGTGTCTGCAAGTGTGTTAATGTGGAATGTGTGTGTGTGTCTGCAAGTATGTTAATTTGGGATTGTGTGTGTGTCTCCAAGTGTGTTAATTTGGGATTGTGTGTGTATCTCCAAGTGTATTCATTTGGGATTAATTTGGGATTATGTGTGTTTGTGTGTCTGCCAGTGTGCTAATTTGGGATTATGTGTGTTTGTGTCTGCCAGTGTATTAATTTGGGATTATGTGTGTGTGTCACTACCAGTGTGTTCATTTGGGATTATGTGTGTGTCTGCCAGTGTGTTCATTTGGGATTATGTGTGTGCCTTCCAGTGTGTTCATTTGGCATTATGTGCGTGCATGTGTCTGCCTGTGTGTTAATTTTGGATTATGTGTGTGTGTCTGCAAGTGTGTTAATATGGAATGTGTGTGTGTGTCTGCAAGTATGTTAATTTGGGATTGTGTGTGTGTCTCCAAGTTTATTCATTTGGGATTAATTTGGGATTATGTGTGTTTGTGTGTCTGCCAGTGTGCTAATTTGGGATTATGTGTGTTTGTGTCTGCCAGTGTATTAATTTGGGATTATGTGTGTGTTTGTGTGGCTACCAGTGTGTTCATTTGGGATTATGTGTGTGTCTGCCAGTGTGTTCATTTGGCATTATGTGCGTGCATGTGTCTGCCTGTGTGTTAATTTTGGATTATGTGTGTGTGTCTGCAAGTGTGTTAATGTGGAATGTGTGTGTCTGCAAGTATGTTAATTTGAATTTATGTGTGCGTGTGTCTGCAAGTGTGTTAACTTGGGATTATGTGTGTGTGTGTCTGTCAGTGTTAATTTGGGATTATTTGTGTGTGTGTCTGCCAGTGTGTTCATTTGGGATTATGTGCGTGTGTTTGTGTCTACCAGTGTGTTCATTTGGGATTATGTGTGTGTCTACCAGTGTGTTAATTTGGGATTATTTGTGTGTGTGTCTGCCAGTGTGTTCATTTGGGATTATGTGCGTGTGTTTGTGTCTACCAGTGTGTTCATTTGGGATTATGTGTGTGTCTACCAGTGTGTTCATTTGGGATTATGTGTGTGTCTGCCAGTGTGTTCATTTGGGATTATGTGCATGTGTGTGCCTGCCTGTGTGTTAATTTCAGATTATGTGCGTGTGTCTGCAAGTGTGTTAATTTGGGATGTGTGTGTATCTGCAAGTGTGTTAATTTGGAATGTGTGTGTGTCTGCAAGTGTGTTCACTTGGAATGTGTGTGTGTCTGCAAGTATGCTAATTTGGAATTATGTGTGTGTCTGCAAGTGTGTTCATTTGGGATTGTGTGTGTGTGTGTGTGTGTGTCTGTCAGTTTTAATTTGGGATCATGTGTGTGTATGTCTACCAGTGTGTACATTTGGGATTATGTGTGTGTGTCTACTAGTGTGTTCATTTGGGTTTATGTGTGTGCATGTGTCTACCTGTGTGTTAATTTCGGATTATGTGCGTGTGTCTACAAGTGTGTTAAATTGGGATGTGTGTGTGTGTCTGCAAGTGTGTTAAATTGGGATGTGTGTCTGTAAGTGTGTTCATTTGGAATTATGTGTTTTTGTGTCTGCCAGTGGCTTAATTTAGGATTATATGTGTGTCTGCCAGTGTGTAAATTTGGGATTATGTGTGTATGTCTGCAAGTGTGCTAATTTGGGATTGTGTGTGTGTCTCTGCCAATTAGCAAATTTGGTATTGTGTGTGTGTGTATGCTTCCAAGTTTGTTAATTTTGGATTGTGTGTGTGTGTCTACCAGTGTGTTAATGTGGGATTATATGTGGGTCTGCTAGTGTCTTAATTCGGGAGTCTATGGGGTGGATTTACTAAAGGCGAATCCACTCTGCACTACAAGTACACTTGAAAGTGCAATTGTAAGTGCAGTCGCTGTAGATTGCTGTAGATTTGAAGGGAAGCTCTGCTGATTTTATCATCCAATCATGTGCAAGCTAAAATGCTGTTTTTTATTTTCCTTGCATGTCCCCCTCAGATCTACAGCAAATGCACTTCCAAGTGCACTTTCAGTGCACTTTCAAGTAAATGTAGCGCACTACTCCCTTGGGAGCTGCTAAGTTCTTCATTACCTTTATGTCAATGACCCCCGGTCTTCCTTCTCATGCAACTTCAGAACACCAGACAGTCTCTGTATTTTATATAACTTTATTCTTGAACCTGAGTTGGTAAAACAAATAGATAGAATATATGAGATACCTCTATTAATTCTGGTTCCTGTGTACTTTCCTTTTGTGAACTGACCAGCATCACTCTGAATAATGCTGTGGATAAAAGATTCCAAAGTCTCAGGCCTTCACCGCCTAATTCCCTGACTGTTGCAATCTATCCCTGTCAGTTCTGAAAAGTGTCTCTTACTAGGTCCTTGGACTCATAGCAAGTTTACGGATAAGCACCACTGGGTTGCACTCCCTTTGCTCACTCCCAATTAACAGTCCATGGTACTCACAGAAAGTCAATTCCCAGTCCATGGTACTCACAGAAAGTCAATTCCCAGTTTTGGGAATTGCTCCTTTGCTCCTACTTCCTCCTCCTTATGGTCCGGCGCATCCCTGGCTGGGTTTGCCCACTTTCTCCTCTGGTCTACATGGCAATCTCTGCTCCTGCTATCCAGCGCTGGGGTCTCTGAACCCCCAGGCCTTCAAGCCTCCTCCTGCTATCCAGAACTGGGGTCTCTGAACCCCCAGGCCTTCAAGCCTCCTCCTGCAGCACTCTTTACATGGTTCCAACACCTTCTGACTCTTGAATCTCCCCCTCCTGAGCATGTGACCCCAGCTTATATGCGAGTCCTGCCCCTGCCTATACAATTTAATGATTGGTCCAGAGCTCTCCATATAAGCTGCCTGCCACTCAAGTCCCAAATCCTACCTCCCTTCCAGAACATTTCCACTGGAAGGATCAGGGGACCTCCTTAAGCCAGAGTGTAGGTGGCCACACCTCCCTCTATTCTAACACTCCCACCCACAAATAAACAACCAGGCCTAAGGAAAAAATGCAAGGCCTAGGCCAAATTTACCTATCACTAATAACAGAACACAATAAGCATCCACCTGAATGACCTCTACCGGGTTAGCCCCCCCATATCAAAATTTTTGAAAAAATCTTATGCAGTTTGTTAGATCTTTGTTAGATCAGGTTAGATCAACCGTTGTTTGTGTTAGATCTCACATAGAAGAAGCAATATTAACAGTTATTTGCTGGGGGGGCTAACCCGTCATCAGCCCCCCCTTATCAAAAAAATGACCAAACAGTTAGCTATTTTGGAAGCAATTTGTTAGATCCGGTAAGATCAAGTGGTTTTAACGTTAGATTTTACATAATTAGAAACTTATTAAGTGATTAATGAGGGGGGCTGGCCCCCCCTTATCAAATTTTCTAGCCAAAAATCATTCAGGCTAATAGATTTTCATTAGATCCGGTAAGATCAAGTGTTTTTAACGTTAGATCTCACGTCATTTCAGAGATATTCCACATCAAAATAGAGATATTAGGTAGTACATATGGATGGGCTGGCCCCCTCTTATCAAATTTTCTGGCCAAATATCATTCAGGCTAATAGATATTCGTTAGATCCGGTAAGATCAAGTGGTTTTAACGTTAGATCTCACATCATTTCAGAGATATTCCACATCAAAACAGAGATATTAGGTGGTACATATGGACGGGTTAGCCCCCCTTATCAAATTTTCTGGCTAAAAATTATTCAGGCTTATAGATATTCGTTAGATCCGGTAAGATCAAGTGGTTTTAACGTTAGATCTCACATAATTAGAGACTTATTAAGTGATTAATGAGGGGGGCTGGCCCCCCTTATCAAATTTTCTTGCCAAAAATCATTCAGGCTAATAGATATTCGTTAGATCCGGTAAGATCAAGTGTTTTTAACGTTAGATCTCACATCATTTCAGAGATATTCCACATCAAAATAGAGATATTAGGTGGTACATATGGATGGGTTATCCCCCCTTATCAAATTTTCTGGCCAAAAATCATTCAGGCTAATAGATATTCATTAGATCCGGTAAGATCAAGTGTTTTTAACGTTAGAGCTCACATCATTTCAGAGATATTCCACATCAAAATAGAGATATTAGGTGGTACATATGGATGGGCTGGCCCCCCTTATCAAATTTTCTGGCCAAATATCATTCAGGCTAATAGATATTCATTAGATCCGGTAAGATCAAGTGGTTTTAACGTTAGATCTCACATCATTTCAGAGATATTCCACATCAAAATAGAGATATTATGTGGTACATATGGACGGGTTAGCCCCCCTTATCAAATTTTCTGGCCAAAAATTATTCAGGCTTATAGATATTCGTTAGATCCGGTAAGATCAAGTGGTTTTAACGTTAGATCTCACATAATTAGAGACTTATTAAGTGATTAATGAGGGGGGCTGGCCCCCCTTATCAAATTTTCTTGCCAAAAATCATTCAGGCTAATAGATATTCGTTAGATCCGGTAAGATCAAGTGGTTTTAACGTTAGATCTCACATCATTTCAGAGATATTCCACATCAAAATAGAGATATTAGGTGGTACATATGGACGGGTTATCCCCCCTTATCAAATTTTCTGGCCAAAAATCATTCAGGCTCATAGATATTCATTAGATCCAGTAAGATCAAGTGGTTTTAATGTTAGATCTCACATAATTTCAGAGATATTCCACATAATCAATAAACAAAATAAGTGCAGCGCAAAAAGAAAACTAGAAATGAAAAAAAGATAAACAGTCCAATCATAAATTGATTCAATCAAAAGTTCATAAATGCCAATATAAAATAAGCCTCTACTGGGAACACCCGCATTGATCACTTATCCAGGCGATGCGATAAATATGAAATAAAATTGTGCTTACCAGATCCAGTTGACCCCTTAGTTATAGGGGGTCATAAAAGGCATGAATGGACCCGTGGCAAACTGCTGGGCTAGCTGTCATCTGCAGATCAAGTAGATTCCTCAAATAGCGGAGGTCCCGTCAGGTCTATGGTGTAATACTGATAATCTGCAGGGTTGGCTGCCATATGCTAGATGCTCTCTCCCAATGCAAAGCGGTATCCGTGAGTTAGGGAGACCCGTATTGAAGTGGCAGATATAGGCGGCAATGATCCCCAGAAAAAAATAAATAAAAGCATCTAAGAGAGATCCATAGATAAAAGGTTTCCAACTTTAATTCAAAAGATGAATGATACAGGGGAGAGACGCTCTATAAGCGCCAAAACATGTGAAAAATCAGTGCGGCTGTGTTGATAGTAAGACAGACTGTTCGCGTCCGAACAGCTGTCAGCAAGAGAAGGCTGCAGGTGACGTCGGTCATGTAGTTCCGCCCCCGTACGCGGCGTTACGTCACAAGGACTTCGTCAGCGAGGGTGGAGTACACCTGTCACCCGTAGACCTAAATATACCCGCTGTCTATCAAATTGGGAGTGTCAGGAGCGTTGGGAACGGAAGTCCCCGCCGGGAAATCCTCTCCTAAGCTCAATGGGGACATCATCCCAATACTAAAAAAAACGATAATAGAATAATTAAAAAACATGGTAACTAATCCGCACAGCAAATGATGCAAGAGGCATCAGTGCCAGAACTTAATCATTAGTTGCAAAGGGATATAGAGAGTTACCATGTAACTAAAAGAATATGTAATAAAATACATTAAACATTGCCTCCGCTGTTTGTTCAGTGTGCCAGCGCACCGGTTCACACTGAACCGGTGCGCTGGCAGGAGAAGAAAAAATCTCCTGCGAGCCGCCTATTTGGAGCGGTGAAGGAGCGGTGTATTCACTGCTCCTTCACCGCTCCTGCCCATTGAAATCAATGTGACAGCGCGGCTATGCCAAGATCCCTCACAAGGTTCTTTTCTCTGCCTTTTGGCTAAGATCAAGTGTAGTATCTGTTCTTATCAGTTTCCAGAGGAGGCGCTGTGTCACTCTCGTTGGGGAGGGCCAGCAAATCCAATGGTGTCATAGTACCTGGAAAGGCGATACTCAGCAGGGACTACGCCGTGTTGCCCGACAGTATACTGGGGACCGGCCAATGGTTGAGTCGAAGCTGTCTGGAAGGGTGCTCCTGGTAGGGATGGGTGCTGCATTTTGGTATGGCTGAAGGGTCGGGTCCCTGGCCTTCTGGCCTGGATTGTGGTAGCTCTAGCTGCTGTCAGTTATTTGGGTAGGAGAACGCTTACTCCCCTTTTGCTGGAGGGGGGGAGTGGCTAGTATCCATTTACCCGAATGTGAAACTGGAATGGGTGATGGGAGTGCGGTGGAGCCTACGGGGCAGGGGCTCTCACCAAGCTTCCTGAACCTCATGCCTTTTCTGTCTGCGGTGGGGGCTGTCGTGGTCTAGGCTGTGGGCCAGGGTAGGTCTTGAAAGCCTATGGAGTAGTGCCCCTGGAGTGGCAGTCCAGGGGTGCCATAAGATCACTGTGAGTGGCAGTCACTTTGATTTTGGGCACCACGGTCAATGCACCATAACACAGCTTTTTTTGCACCTGCCTCTTGGGCCGGGCCTTTTGGCTAGGACCAGAGGAATTTTTTATTCCTGGCCAGAGGGCCTGGTCATTGTGTTACACAATGTCCACTTCTTTTCACTCTCCTCTCCACTATCCCTTCCCCCACTTTTTATTTATTTTGATTGAACCTATGTAGTCTGGTCACAACTTGTTTTTGTCACGTTTGTCTCACTGTGTGATGAGTAAGGATGCGGGTCCTCGGGCCAGCCCTGAAAGTCTTGGGAAGGGGTGGACATGACCTTTTGGCTTAATTCGCCCTCTCTCATGGGGTCTCCCTTTGGGGGAGCCCCACCTAGTACTTGGGTGGGCCCTGTTTCGGCAGGCCCTCCAGAGAACGGGGTCTGTCTGGTTTCGGCCAGATAGACCATTGTAAGTACCTTTGTCCCCGCAGGAGCCTAACGCCCCGGGGGATCAGGGAATTGGCACGTCTTGTGTACCCGTGGCACTTTTTTGTGAGTACTCTTTATGTGTGTGCACATTTTTTATGCACCGGGTGAAGTTTTTGGGTGTGTTTTGCACGCCATAGGCTTTAAAAAAAAAAAAAAAAAGATCCCTCACAAGGTACAGCATGCAGCATGAATGCAGTGGCCTCTTTATCCGCCAAACCAACTGAACAGTCACATAAGGCAGTCCAATCCCACCATTAGGATATGTCAGAGGGAATGAAAAGCTCTTGATGCTAGTAAAGATAGTACCAACAGATGTAAGTGGGCTGGCATCTGCAGATAGATAAACAGGTGAAGGGTGAAGAGGGTATAGAGGCAAGATGTACTTTACCATCTGACCGGTCAGCATTAATGGATCACCATGTTAAATGCCTTCATTCACATCACCGCACGTTTATGCTGTCCTCTGTGCTTGCGTGTGATGCATATGGTGGTGCTGTCTCCGCTCGTCGCTATATGGTACAGCGACTCATAGTCTCCAGCTTTTTATGTCTAGACTTAATGGCAACACCAAAAATATCCGCTTGACTTGGAACTTTGATGCCATGAGCATAGCTTTCCTAGACTTAGAGATTTTTAAACATGAAGGAGCATACCGAACACGCAATTATTGCAAACCTACCGATAGGAATGGCTACATTCCTCTGGATAGTTGCCATCATAACACTTGGCTGATGAACATTCCCAGGGGGCAGTTTATACACCTACGTCGCAACTGCTTCTTGGATAGTGATTATCACACACAAGCTAACATTATGGCAGAGAAATTTGTACAAAAGGGCTATATGAAAACTCAGATCACGGACGAACTATTGAAAGTGGGTTCCCTTGATAGATCCACCCTAGTGGCAGAATCCAATAAGTAAAAAAATGAGACCCAGGACAGTTCCCAATTTAGGATAATTCTGGATTATAACATTCAATTTAAAAAAATAGAAAAGATTATTTTAAAACACTGGGATATTCTAAAAAAAGACAATGTTTTAGGGCCTACACTCCCATTGCGTCCGAGATTTATCTATAGACGCCCACCTACCTTACGTGACCTATTAGCTCCAGGTGTTGTTGATCCCCCTGTTATTAAAGAAAAACGCATTTTTAATTTTATGTCCGGCTTTTATGCTTGCGGTAAATGCCCAGCATGCAGGCATTGTAAATCCAACAATAGGAGGAAGAAAGTTTTCACTGCGAATACTACTGGCAAGAATTATCAAATAAAAAACCTAATCACATGTGACACTGTAGGCGTGGTTTACATGCTACAGTGCATATGTGGTCTCCAATATGTGGGACGAACCTCGAGACCACTGGGGGTCCGTATCTCAGAGTTGTTACATGTTGAAGTTGATGTTAGTAACATCAAACGAGGCCTTAAAACCCACTCGGACATTTTCCATCGGATTTTCCGACACACAAAGTTGGAGAGCAGGAGATAAAATTTTCCGACAACAAAATCCGTTGTCGGAAATTCCGATCGTGTATACACAAATCCGACAGACAAAATGCCACGCATGCTCAGAATAAATAAAGAGATGAAAGCTATTGGCCACTGCCCCGTTTATAGTCCCGACGTACGTGTTTTACGTCACCGCGTTCAGAATGATTGGATTTTCCGACAACTTTGTGTGACCGTGTGTATGCAAGACAAGTTTGAGCCAACATCCGTCGGAAAAAATCCATGGATTTTGTTGTCGGAATGTCCGCACAAAGTCCGACAGTGTGTACGCCCTATTAGCCAGAGAGAATCTTTCTGGATACACGAAACCAGAGTGTTAGTCCCGAGAGGACTAAATGTGGAGTTCGATCTTAATTGTTTTATCTCCAACAAATGATCCGATGCACTCTGTGTTTAATATATACTCGTGTATCTTGTAATGTTGCTTTTTTATTGCCTCTGTTACTTTGTTTTTAAAATATCCATTTTATGAGTTGTTATGTTGATATTTCTATGCAGGTGTTTTTTAAATAATTGCAGTGTGTTTAAATGTTTTACTATAAGGCCCCTTTCACACTGGGGCGGTAGGGGGCGTCGGCGGTAAAACAGCGCTATTTTTAGCGCTGTTTTTACCGCGGTATTCGGCTGCTAGCGGTTCGGTTTTAACCCCCCGCTGGCGGCCGAAAAAGGGTTAAAACCCCTCGTACAGCGCGGCTATAGACGCGGTATTGCCGCGATATAGCCGTGCTGTCCCATTGATTTCAATGGACAGGAGCTGTGGAGGAGCAGTGAATACACCGCTCCTTCACCGCTCCAAAGATGCGGCTCGCAGGAGATTTTTTCTTCTCCTGCCAGCGCACCGCTTCAGTGTGAAAGCCCTCGGGCTTTCACACTGAACAAACAGCGGAGGCTGTTTAGGGGCGGTTTGTAGGCGGTATTTTTAGCGCAATAACGCCTGCAAACCGCCCCAGTGTGAAAGGGGCCTAAGCTAGAGATTGCTGCGGGTGTTCAATGTAATATAATAATGTTTTTTTTATTACATATTCTTATAGTTACATGGTAACTCTCTATATCCCTTTGCAACTAATGATTAAGTTCTGGCACTGATGCCTCTTGTATCATTTGCTGTGCGGATTAGTTACCATGTTTTTTAATTATTCTATTATCGTTTTTTTAGTATTGGGATGATGTCCCCATTGAGCTTAGGAGAGGATTTCCCGACGGGGACTTCCGTTCCCGACGCTCCTGAAACTCCCAATTTGATACAGGGGCGGAACTACATGACCGACGTCACCCGCAGCCTTCTCTTGCTGACAGCTGTTCGGATGCGAACAGTCTGTCTTACTATCAACACAGCCGCACTGATTTTTCACATGTTTTGGCGCTTATAGAGCGTCTCTCCCCTGTATCATTCATCTTTTGAATTAAAGTTGGAAACCTTTTATCTATGGATCGCTCTTAGATGCTTTTATTTTTTTTTTTCTGAGGATCATTGCCGCCTATATCTGCCACTTCAATACGTGTCTCCCTAACTCACGGATACCGCTGTGCATTGGGAGAGAGCATCTAGCATATGACAGCCAACCCTGCAGATTATCAGTATTACACCATAGACCTGATGGGACCTCCGCTATTTGAGGAATCTACTTGATCTGCAGATGACAGCTAGCCCAGCAGTTTGCCACGGGTCCATTCATGCCTTTTATGACCCCCTATAACTAAGGGGTCAACTGGATCTGGTAAGCACAATTTTATTTCATATTTATCGCATCGCCTGGATAAGTGATCAATGCGGGTGTTCCCAGAAGAGGCTTATTTTATATCGGCATTTATGAACTTTTGATTGAATCAATTTATGATTGGACTGTTTATCTTTTTTTCATTTCTAGTTTTCTTTTTGCGCTGCACTTATTTTGTTTATTGATTTTTACTGAGGTTGGTGTTATCCTTTAGTGTTCAGCTTGCATTAATAGTTTTGGGTTTAGTTTGCGCTGATTGCTCTTTATTTTATATTCCACATAATAATACAGATATTAGGTGGTACATAAGGACGGGTTGGCCCCCCCCACATGCAATTTTCTGACCAAAAATCATTCAGGCTAATAGATATTCGTTAGATCCGGTAAGATCAAGTGGTTTTAACTTTAGATCTCACATAATTTCAGAGATATTCCATAAAAAATAGAGATATTAGGTGGTACAGAAGGTACATCCATCTTCAAACATCCCTGGATGGTCTCTGGAACCTTCTTTGCATTGTTCTTCAGCGGGTGCCTTAGTCTCTCCTCACACCTCCGTTCACCTCCCTGCCTCATGGTGATCTCTCTCCTCAGACCAACAAGCTTAAGTCTTTAGCTAGCCCCCCCTTCTTGCAAAGCAGGCTGGGCTTGGTAGTTCCACCCCCTGTAGAAATCAATGGGGCTGTATTGTGGGCCATGGTCCTCTGCTGCTGCTTGATTGGCTCCCTCTCCCTGCCAATAGGGACAAAGGAAGAGGAGAGGGAGGGGGAGAAATCCCCCACAGGGACTGACAGGCGTGCTCTCCCTCAGTGAGTGCCTGTGTCAGTGTCTATTCAGTCACTGGCAGGAATGGCGGGAGGTGCGGGACCATGGGTGATAGAGTAGCCCCCGCTACACACTCCCCCCACCAAAGAACCTTTGGTCCGTCAAAGGAGGTAAAGAGTTTATGACCTGTTACATGCTTTTGATATACACACGGAAAAAAAAACAGGTTAGTGTGCACAGGAAACCATACAATTTACATCTGCATAAAACCCTGACAGAGAAACATCCCACCAATTAGCATAGGAGGGGAGGTTAACTGGAAAGGCCCAGCTAGATGTGCCAGGGGCTGAGTATCAGAAACCAAGAAATCAGGCCGAGAAAGAAGTACAGTTAAATCACACTTGTTTAATAATAAAAGTAAAAAGAACGAAGGTAGTCAAAACATAGCCAAAGTTCAGTAACCGGAACGGATAGTCAGCCAAGCCAGAAGTCAGGGATCAATGTAGTGGAACAGCAAGCAGGATCTGGAGCCAGAAGGGATGTCAGCAAAGAAAGTCTTGAACAGGATCGCAGGAGATTGTTTCTGTGATGTTGACCAAGGCAAAGGCAGAGATCCTCTGGACTGGACAGCTTAAGTAGGCAGGACTGACGAGCAGGATATCATCAACAGCTGAGTAACTGTGGAGAGACAGGAGCTGGCAATTATCCGACAGAAGAGTGGCCAGCCCAGAGAAGGAAGGGCTGAGCCCAGCCCTGACAGTGATTTGGGATTGTCCACCACCAAATCTGCGGTGGAAGGGTCAGTTTCTTCAAGAGTCCTTTTCGCAATGAGAACGACCTCCTCAGAGCTTTCACCCAAAGTATCTAATGTTAGTCTTTTGGGCGGGTGAATAACCCTTCGCTCTCGCTGTTCTTTAGGTTCTGGTGTTACAGGCACACTGGTCTCTTCTTCTTCCTGCATATCAGCTTCAGCTTCCTCAATGAAGGATGGAAAGTCTTAGGGGTCTCTTGTCAGCAGGGAAGATTGAGGGTCTTCCAACTCTTCAAAAGGTGGACTTTGAGGTACAAACTCAGGAGCCTCTGGCCTGAGAGTCACCTCAGTCACCTTGGGAGGAGAAGAAAGGGGGTGGGTGGCAGGCCCTGGCATTTGAGATGGCCACAGACAATCTTTCTCTTCATCCTCACTGTTTTCATCTTCAGCAAGGGGTACAGAGTGAGATCTAGTCACTGGCTGGGATCTTTGAGAGGCCGTGGGTGTGGACTGTAAATCTGGCTGTGGTGGCACATGAACTGCTTCTGACAGAGGCAACAGATGATTGTGATGCTAAGTCTTCAGCAGGCCTGTGCTTCCCTCTGGCCGGATTTGATATACTGGGTGTCTGGGCAGATGCTTGCAAACGACATAGGGCTGTGACTTTCAGCGGTTAGCCAATTTGTGCTTTCCAGGGACACCCAGGTTTCTCAGCAGTACCTTGTCATCCGGCTGTAGGTCCTGCACTCGTACCCTAAGGTCAAAGTTTATTTTGTTTCTCTGTCCTCAGGCATATGAGGCAGCTTGAGCCTTATCAAAGGTGGTTTTCAGACGTCTCTGCAGGCGATCCACATACCCTCTGTGGAAAGTTGCTAAGGTATGGTCGAGGGATGTGCCGAAGGCCAAGTCTACTGGCAGCTGGGCCTACGGTCCGAACATCAAACTATAGGGAGAGTAACCTGTGGCATCATTGGCGCTGCTGTTATAAGCATGCACAATAGCCACTATATGCTTGCTCCACTACTGCTTTTGTTCTGAACTTAGAGTTCCAAGTATATCCAGGAGGGTTCAGTTGAATCTCTCTGGTTGAGGATCTCCTTGAGGATGATACGGGGTGGTTTTAGACTTCCTGATGCCCAAAAGGTCTGAAAGTCTCTTGATGAGACTATTCTTGAAATCTCTCCCTTGATCAGAGTGGATGCGTTGGGACAGACCATAGTGCATAAAGAATTTCTCTGCGAAGATCTTGGCCACCATGGATGCTTGTTGGTCCCTCGTGGAAAATGCCTGGGCATACCGAGTGAAATGGTCAGTCACTACCAGGATATTTCCCTGTCCACTCAGATCAGGCTCCAAGCACAGAATGTCAATGCACACCAGCTCCATGGGTCCTTGACTTTGAAGATGGTCCATTGGGGCAGCTCGTGAGGCAAAGTCTTCCTATGGATACCTCTGATGCAGGAGTGCCAATAGTCCTCAACTTCAGCCTGCATGCAGGACCAGTAGAACTGGTCCCTCACCAGGAGAAAAGTCCTCTTGGGCCCTAGGTGGCCATGGTTGTCATGTAGTTGTCAGGGCTGGGCTCAGCCCTTCCTTCTCTTAGCTGGCCGCTCAGCTGTCAGCTAATTGCCAGCTCCCATTTCTCTCCACAGTTACCCAGCAAGTCGTCCAGCTCAGTTGATCTCTGCCTTCACCTTTGCCAACATCACAGTCTTTCTCCTGCGTTCCTGTTGAAGACTTGCTAGGCTGACGTTCCTTTTGACTCCTGATCCTGCTTGCTGTACTATTACGTTTATCTCTGGCTCTCTGACATTTGCTTGGCTGACTACCCGATCCGGTTACTGAACTCTGGCTTGTTTTGACTACGCTTACTCTGTTTACCTTATTATTATTATTATTATTATTAAACAAGTGTGATTTAACTATACTTCTGTCTCGGTCTGATTCATGGTTCCTGACAGTAGGGCATTTAATACTGTCCTCGTATGTTTTTAAGGTAGGAATAGCTGCCATTTTTCTTCAGAATCATCAGAGGGGCCCCTTCGGTAGACCAACCCTCTGTGCACCTGAAAGTGATCCCACTCGCGGTGCAGCAGATGGGTTTCCCTTGGGGAGTCAGTGAGGAGCAAGTCAGTGCATTGGCTCTCCAAGGCCTTCAATGCCAAGCTACAGGGAGGGTCCTCCAACTGGTCCCTCCGCATGTCTTTGACAGCTTGGGCAGACCTTCATCCCCGACTTGGGCGACATTGCAATAACATCTGGGGACACCAACGGCTGACACTCCAACCTCTTCGGTCCTGGATCCTACTCCAGGTTGATGTTCTGCTCCTTGACATAAGGCTCGTACCCTTCAGGTGTCAGTTGGACCTATTCTTCTGGAGGGTCTCTGGAACAATGGGGCCTTCTTGACAAAGCATCAGAGTCTTGTTTCCTGACCCCAGTCGATACTTCAGGCTGAAAATAAACTCTGATAGAGCAACCAACCATCTGTGACCCGTGGCGTCCAACTTTGTGGAAGTGAGGATGTAGGTGAGAGCATTGTTGTCGGTCTTGATCACGAACTCCGCTCCATACAGTTAATCCCTGAGCTTATCCACCCACTTCAAGGCCAGGAACTCAAGTTTGTGCATGGGATAGTTCTTCTCGGTGGGGGCCAAGTTCCGACTCACGTAGGCAACAGGCCGTAGATGGCAGTCATGCTCTTGATATAGCACCCCACCTAACCCATCTCGACTGGCATCAAAGTGTAGCTCGTATAGCTTGGTTGGATCTTCATAGGCCACGACTGGAGCGGTTGTTGGGCTTCACTTCAGCTGCCTAAAACCTATTCACACTTCAGAGTCAATTGAATGAACTCTCTGGGTTTTCTGGGCCCTCCAGCTGGTCTAAAAGGCTTCGCCAGATCAGGGTCAGCGTCTTAGCGAATCCCTTGACAAATCTTCTGTAATAAGAGTAGTAATCCCAGAAATGACCTAAGCTCAGTCACGTTGGTAGGCCTCGGCCAGGAGGTCAGTGGCCACTTCATCAGCAGACACAATGTGACCAAGGTAGTTGACCGAGGGTTGATAAAACTGGCACTTTTCCAGAGACAGCTTCAACTTCCTCACCATGGAGTCTCTTAAGGGCCTTCTGCAGAAACTCTTCATGCTCTTCCAGGGTCTTGCTGAAAACGATGATGTTGTCTAAGTACACCAACACCTCGATCAGTTTCATGTCATCCACGGTCTTCTCTATTAGCCTTTGGAAGGTGGCTGGGGCACCAGACAGGCCTTGATGCATACCGTCAAATCCAAACATCCCCTGCGGGGTAATGAAAATGGTCTTCTCCCGATCCTCAGGGTGCATGGGGATTTGGTAATACCCACTCTTTAAATGCAGCATGCTGAACCACTTTGCTCCTGACAGGCTCTGCAAGGCATCTTATATCCTTGGGGTGGTATATTGCTCGGGAATGGTCCTTCAGTTCAGCGTCCAGTAGTCAATACCCAGCCTCAGTGACCCATTCTTCTTCCGTACCACCAAAATTTGGGAAGCGGCTAGACTCTGGGACTCTCGGATGATACCTTCCCTCTTCAACTCTGCCAGTTGTTCATGCAGATCCTCCAAGTCCCCTAAAGGAATCCATCAAACTCTTTCCCTGAACGGCTTATGCACTCGAAGAGATGGATCTGGTATTGGGCACATTTTGTATACCCCACATCAAATTCACTCTTGGAGAATGCAGCCTATCATCTCAGGAGCTGAGTCTTGGCCCTTTCCTTCCATTCAGGCAAAAGGGGAATATTTTTCGGATAGAGCTCCTCCACAGAGATCCCATCCTTTGCTCCCCCCACCAAATCAGACAGGGTGGCCAGATTCACTTGTCCCAGGAACATCTAAGCCGGCATCTTCACTGGCGAGGCTGTTATGTTGTGGACACTAACCAAGATCTTCCCGTGACTTCTTTGCAACCCTTTGGTTGAAACCACCTCGGGAATTATCTCCACTCCCATGTCTTCTCTCTGTCCTTCTGATTGAAGGACAATGAAAGGGCCTGCTTGCTTCCAATTTAGCTTGACAGATGCTCGTAAATAGGCCTCTTTACCAGGCTGTAACACCTTCTCACACTTGTCCAAGCGCCAGATCTTTCCCTTCTGTTTTTGTACCAGGTGCTGTTAGGCTTGTCTCAGCATGGGGTGCAAACTTGTAGTTGAAGTGCCTGGCTCCAGAACAAGAGGTGTCAACAGCCCTCTGACAAAATCAGTATTGGTCCCTATGATGAGAGAACTCTTACTGGCCCCTGGTGGGCGAGGACAGACCACTGCCTGAGTTTCAAAAGTCTTGGCTTTCCCAGCCATGGAGGGATCGAAGGTCAGCTTGACCAGTAGATAGCCATCATAGGGGAAGTTCTGAGTCACAATGCCCCATATCTGCAACTCTTCCAACTTCTGCAAAGGCAGGTGCTTGAGGTGCCTGTCATAGAAGTCTCTGTAGAGACGGGTCACTTAAGCTCCAGTATCCAGAAGGGCCTTGGTGTAGACTCCCTTTACTTGGATGGGAACAACAGGAGAAGGTCCCACAAGCTTGTCAGGGAGCATGGAGGAAGTGGTGGCCCTGGCCTGTTCGGTGGTTTGTATCCGCGCTCCTCTCTGCGAGGTTCTGATTGGGCTTAAGTCTGCGCTAAGTTCTGGGAGTCTGGTGTGCATTGACTCTCCGACACCAGGCAGCATTTGTCAAAAGAAACAGGACACTGTGTTGCTTGGAGGCAACAACGGGGATCCCTCTGCAAGAGTTTGGACTTTCACTGCTGTCTGTTCGTGTCATTGGTTTTGAGCCAGCTACCGCAGATGGGCACCCAGTTGGCTCCTTTACCAGAGCCCTCCGAAGTTTCCCTCTGGCTTCTGGTACTGTGCTTCAGGCTTCACTGGGCTTGGACACACCTGTTGATTAATGTCCCACATAATTTCAGCATACCTCGGTATGCTCAATGGCACTCCTCACTGCTCATCACCGCCTCCAATATAGACACTAGTATGGATATACGTGCATCACTACCAAATATCCATAATATCCCTGTAATTATGGATAATCAAACATTAAAATCACTTGATCTTACCGGATCTAATGAATATCAATTAGCTGGGGTGATTTTTTGGCCAGAAAATTTAATAAGAGGGGGCCAGCCCCCCTCATTAATCACTTAATAAGTCTCTAATTATGTGAGATCTAATCTCATCCTTATGTACTACCACCTAATATCTCTAACGTTAAAACCACTTGATCTTACCGGATCTAACGAATATCTATTAGCCTAGATGATTTTTGGCCAGAAAATTGCATGTGGGGGGCTAACCCGTCCATATGTACCACCTAATATCTCTATTTTGATGTGGAATATCTCTGAAATGATGTAAGATCTAACGTTAAAACCACTTGATCTTACCGGATCTAACGAATATCTATTAGCCTGAATGATTTTTGGCTAGAAAATTTGATAAGGGGGGGCAGCACTCCTCATTAATCACTTAATAAGTCTCTAATTATGTGAGATCTAACATTAAAACCACTTGATCTTACCGGATCTAACAAATTGCTTCCAAAATAGGTAACTGTTTGGTGAATTTTTTGATAAGGGGGGGGCTGATGACGGGTTAGCCCCCCAGCAAATAACTGTTAATATTGCTTCTTCTGTGTGAGATCTAACGCAAACAACGGTTGATCTAACCTGATCTAACAAAGATCTAACAAACTGCATAAGATTTTTTCTAAAATTTTGATATGGGGGGGCTAACCCGGCAGAGGTACCTGAATGGGGTGGGTGCTACATAAATAACCCCCTTTGTGTGTGTGTCTGCCAGTGTGTTAATTTTAGGATTCTGTGTGTGTGAGCAAGTGTGTTCATTTGGGATTATATGTGTGTCTGCCAGTGTGTTCATTTGGGATTCTGTGTGTGTGCTTCAAAGTGTGTTAATTTTGGATTGTGTATGCCAGTGTATATATGGAATTATGTGTGTGTCTGCAAGTGTGTATAATTTGGAATTATGTGTGTGTGTCTGCCACTGTGCTCATTTGGGATTATGAATATGTGTGTCTCCAAGTGTGTTCATTTGGCAATGCTTGTGTCTGCCAGTCTGTTATTTTGGGATTTTGTGGGTATTTGTGTCTGCAAGTGTGTTAGTTTGGGATTGTGTGGGTGTCAGTGTGTTGATTTGTGATTGTGCGTGTATCTATCAGTATATGTGTGTGTGTACCTGTCTTTGCAGCATGCACACATACAATGATATTGCACACAAACAAAAACCATCACAAACACACACACAGAAAGCATCACAAACACATGCTGACATTACATATACAAAGAAACCATGACACCCAAACAATAGAAATTACTTTCTCGAGACAGGGATGCTTAGGACATTTTTTTAGACCTGCAGGGGTATTCAATGTAAAAGGTTGAGAAACACTGCTCTGTATGTAATGCCTCCACTTTTATGACAATAAGGGGGTAATTTACTATAGCACCATGTGTAATTAGCTCCCCCACGAAATTCACAATAGTGCTGGGGCAAAAATACTCTCAAAACCAAATTTACTATAGCTCCCAGAAAACAGATAGCGCAAAAACCCTTACTCTGCTAGAACCTGGAGTATTGCACATTGAAATAATGTTTAGAGCATGATATGATCACCTAAATGGTACTGAAATGTGTGGTATATTGTTTAAAGATAATCTGCTTTTAAACTGTGTTAAAAAGTGATATGTACACTGAAATATCTTTAAAGTGGTTGTAAACCCATTTAAAAAACTAACACTGTAAGACAAAGGCATAATGAGCTAGTATGCATAGCATACCAACTCATTATGTAATACTCACCTGAAATCGAAGCCCTCACTGCGGTACCCGTACACCACACTGGCTGTCGACATCACTTCCGGGGGTTACTTCCAGGTATCTCGGCTCCGGCGCTGTAATTGGCTGGAGCCGCAGTGACGTCACTCCCGCACATGCGTGTGGTAACGGCACACTTACTGAAGCAACGGCACATACGTGCCATTGCTTCAGTTTGTGTCAGTGCATATGTGCCAATCACATCAACACATGCAAATACATGGGATATCTCCTAAACCGTGCAGGTTTAACATATATCCTGGACAGCTACAGGTAAGCCGAAAAGTGGTCTGTAAGGGTTTACAGCCTTAGAAGAGATAAATTCCCCGTCTCTTTACAACCAGGTGCCAGCACAACTGAGCATGCTCAGACATGCAAACTACTCTCATTTTAACTCCCATGCCTTTTTTACCAAGAGCTATAGTAAATACCAAACTTAGTGCTGGGTTAAAGAGTGTTTTTTGAGAGTGAAATGAGACTTATGTAGCCCAATGCAAGTTTCAGCCATTGATTCTAAAGGTACAATTGTAACATCCCTAAATAAATACTTTTCATGTTGAGATGAAATGTATCTTTCTCTCAAAGAAATTGTCCTTTTAAGGCCTCTTTCACACGGGGCAGATCAGTCATGATCCGCCCCGTGAACATCCGCTTGCTCAGCGGGGATAGCTCCGCCGATCCCCGCTGAGCAGGAAGATGACAGGTCCATCGCTGCACGCTGTGCAGCGACGGACCTGTCAGAGCGCCGCTCTCCCCTATGGGGGGATCGGATGATGACGGTCCGTAGTGTCCGTCGTCATCCGATCCGATCCGAAAACGGAGGAAAAAGTAGGTTTTTCCTCCGTTACACTTTTCGGATCGGAGCGGGGCGGATGTCAGCGGACATGTCACCGCTGACATCCGCCGCTCCATAGGGATACATGTATGTCCGTTTTGCATCCGAAAACGGAAGGATGAAAAACGGACATACGGATGCCTCGTGTGAAAGAGGCCTTACAATGTTGCTTCTTCTTCATCTATTTTGTTTTTAAGAATGCTAGAATGTGGAACGTTTTCATGTTTTGGTAAAATATATTTTCCTCTGTCTCTCGCACTTGTTGCTGTCCATCTCACAAAGATCTTTACCCAAACTCATACAGGTGTCTTTACAAACCAAAAACAATACCATTGCTGATGCAAACTTAACCACTTGCCGCCCACCATATAGCAAAATGACGGCAGCAAAGTGGTTTTGATACCTTGACTGGACGTCATATGACGTGATCAGGATATTAAGCCACTGTGCGCCCCCGAGGATTCACATCGCGGCGCTCGTTGTTGCGGTGTGTCAGTCTGACACACCGCAACTCTGATCTAGGTAAAGAGTCTCGGACGGAGACTCTTTACCACATGATCAGCCATGTCCAATCACGGCTGATCACGATGTAAATAGGAAGAGCCGGTGATCGGCTTTTCCTCACTCGCGTCTGAGAGATGCGAGTAAAGGTGAGCCGATCGGCTGCTCTCCTGACAGGGGGGTCTGTGCTGATTGTTTATCAGCACAGCCCCCCCTTGGATCCCGCCCAGGACCACCAGGGAAGCCGCCCGGGACCACCAGGATGGCCACCACACTGGACCACCAGGTATGCCCCCTAGACCCCCAAGGAAATACAAATCTGTGCCCAGGCAGCTCCCAATCTGTGCCCAGGCAGCTGCCAATCAGTGCCCACTCCAATGCCTACTACTGCCAGTGCCACCAGGGATGCCTATCAGTGCCTAATATCAGTGCCGCGTATCAGTACCCATCAGTGCCACGTATCAGTGCCCATCAGTGCCCAGTAGTGCCACCTATCAGTGCCCATCAGTGCCCAGCAGTGCTGCCTATCAGTGCCTACCAGTGCCGCCTATCAGTGCCACCCTATCAGTGCCCATCAGTGCCCAGCAGTGCCGCCTTTCAGTGCCCATCAGTGTCACCTATCAGTGCCCAGCAGTGCCAACCAGTGCCACCCAGTGCCACCAATGAGAGCCCATCAGTGCCGCCTATCAATGCCCATCAGTGCTGCATATCAGTGCCATCCATCAGTGCTGCCTACCAGTGCCAATCAGTGCCGCATATAAGTGCCCATCGTCAGTGCCCATCAGTGCCCGCTCATTGGTGCCACCTCATCGGTGCCACCGTATCAGTGCCTGTCAGTGCTGCCTTATCAGTGCCCATCAGTGAAAGAGATAACTTACTTATTTACAAATTTTTTTAACAGAAACAAAAGCAAAACTTTTATTTTTTTCAAAATTGTCGGCCTTTTTTTATTTGTTTAGCAAAAAATAAAAACTGCAGAGGTGATCAAATACCACCAAAAGAAAGCTCTATTTGTGGGAACAAAATGATAAAAATTTAGTTTGGGTACAGTGTAGCATGACCGCGCAATTGTCATTCAAACTGCGACAGCACTGAAAGCTGAAAATTGGTCTGGGCAGGAAGGTGTATAAGTGCCCTGTATTGAAGTGATTAAAATGAGTCACAATTTTGTTTTTTTTAATTATTTCCAAATGATCATAATTTGAGCCCAAAAAATTTGATATGTGTACCAACATCAGATATCAAAATGTAATTCCCAAAAATCAGAGGGTAACATCACTATTCTACACTCACATACCAAGAACCACCAAATATCACAGAATAAATTAAGAAGAAAAACTCCTGACTAATGTAATTCCACCACCTGTATGTCCAAAGAAATACAGTATTTATGTGTATTTCTGTATAGGAGGGTTCCACATGTGGCAGCACAGTGGCTAACAGGTTAGCACCTCTGCCTAGCAGCACTGAGGTTCTTGGTTCAATTATCAAACATGTCACTTCATGTAGAGAAGTTGTTTGTTCTCAATATGCTATTAAACATAACTCCTAACTCAAGTCCTTACGTAAATTATGTCTAAATGTAGTATGTATGTGTAGGAGGGTTCCACCACCATTGCAAATCATGTCATATGTTTTCCATGGGCAAGGACTATAATCAGCCTTAACATTTTCCCACCAGCACTAATTGCAGCCTCTTACCAAGCCTAAATCCACAAAATGGCAGTTGTTTATCTCTCAGCATGCTGACAGTAATCAGTCATAACCAGCCTTCAAAACAGATGGCATATGCCAGAAATAGGTTGTTCAGTGTCTCTCTGGCCCTCCACAGTACATCTGCATTGATTAACTTCTTGCACCCCTGGGACTGTGACACCACAGAGATGCAGCCTACAAACATGTGGCAGCACAGTGGCTAATAGGTTAGCACTTCTGCGTAGCAGCACTAAGGTTCTTAGTTTGAACCCCAATCCTGCTCCCTGGTTAGCGGTTTCTATAATCCTCCTCTTTTTTGCTGTAAAAGTTTCTTTTTCACCAGTTATGACATAATGGAACCCCAAGAAATCACATTATAAATCAAGCAAGTGTGGGTTTGCATCAAATCTAGAACTGGGGTGTTTTGGCCCAGATATGGATGTACAAGTCTAGTGTGATCCTACTTACATATTTTAATGTTGAATGCTTATGATGAATGACAAATGCGCTTTGTCACCAATTTGTGTGAAGCAGCCCTCACAAAGTTGTCATTTCCTGTTTTGGACCCTCCACATGCCCAACAACGTACAAGTTTGATTTTGATATTTTTGGGATCACTGGTCATGACCAGAGGCTTTGGACATTTGTTATTTTGAGGTTTACCCTGCACAGATATCTATGCTAATGCATTTTTTCATTTGTAAAGACTGTATTCCCAATGAACAGGTGTGAGGCCTACATGAAGAAACAGAATCCATTACACTGGTGGGTGTGTCCTTTACTGGGTGGGTCTAGGTGGGTGTGCTTGCAATCCTAGCTAGTTTTTTTAAAGGCCTGCATTTGTGGCAGGTGTTTGGCCTAAGAACAGGCCTGAATCTTTCTTTGCCGAGCTTGATGGAGCAAAAATGGATTCAGAACACCCTTCATTTTCAAGTTATTCCTGGTCATTTGCATAACGTGAGTTTGGAGTTTCTTGTGCAGGATTTGCTAGGGAAATTGGGCAGAGTGGAGCCACGGCACATCTATTGTATCAAGGTCCATTCGGGCACTATGATGTTTCTTTTGTGCATAGCAATTTGTGCACGGGAGTTAGTGAGAAGTGTAAGGAATTGGAAAAAGCTAACTATGAGTCTATAAGGCCTTTCATAGTGGAACCCTTGTATGCTATGGATAAAAAAAAAAAACATTGGTTGTTCACCTGTTGAACCCCTTCACAGACCTTGCTTTGGTAGTGGCCTTTTTGAAGAGATACTGCTCTTCGGTGAAGGAAGGCTTCAGACTGACAAATACCGTAGTCTGGGGATTTTTAATGGAAAAGTTTTTGTCAAACTAAAGGTGGATTCTGAAGGGATTGGTGGAGTGCACCACCCACCCTGCTAATTTTTCCATAGCAGGAAATAGAGGGTTTCTCTACTACCTTGGTCAACCAACATACTGCAGGAGATGTCATAAGTTTGGGCATACCAGAGATGAATGTGATGTGGAAATGCACTGCCGGAACTGTGGGGAGGAAGGACATGAGGCTGGAGCTTGCTTGGTTAAGTGGGCCTGTGATATATGAGGACAGCAGGATCATACAGTGAAGAATTATCCAAAAGTAAGAAGGGTCTATGTCTCTTATGCCAGAGCTGTCAGGCACACCGCTGAGGGTGGGCGACCAGTGTCCACACAGGTGCTGTCTGACTCTCCTGAAAGAGAGGAGGGGGAGGTGGAGGTGGAAGAGGAAGAAAGTGGATACCAGGGTGTGGAGGAGAGAGCAGAAGAGAGAGTGGAAGTGCCACCCACCAGTGCAGAGCCATTAACATCAGAGAGTGGAGCAGAGGTGGAGAGGGCAGTAGAGGAGGCTATAGAGAATTTGGCAGCAGCCTTACAGTGGGAGCCAGAGGTACAGGAAGCCCAAGAAGAGGAGGTGGAACAGGTGGAGACTGTGGGTGCCAAGGCAAAGGTGGACGCTTTGGAGAGCCTTAAGAAAAGGAGGGCTAAGAAACATAGGGTAGAGGCAGCTGGGATTGAAACAAGTAACCCCTTTGAGGTCCTGGGAGGGATGGCAGTGGAGGTAGAATCACCAGTTCTAAGTCTGGTGACTCCAGAAATATTCAGCCAGCCATAATGTCTCCTAGTCAGGATTTTCCGGATGATGAAAGTGTTGTGGCCCTAAGGAATGTATGTCAGTTTTCTGGCTTAAATGATAGGACAGGGGGTAAATGCACATCTTCATGTGAATGAGCATCAAGCTGGTGTCCCTCAATGTGAGGGGTTTTGGGTTTCCTGCTAGACAAGGATCCTTTTTTGAGGACTTGAGGGTTAATGGAGGAGACTTCTGTCTACAGGAATACTATTTTAATCGACCACCCAAGCCTCCGGAGCGGGTGGTGGATTACATAGGGTCGGCAGTTGGGAACAATAGTGCCAGGAAGATTAATTATGGCAGATTTAGTTTAGTTTAACCAGAAGTTTATTTTTTTTTAAATTTATATACTCCTGTGAATAAACTGGAACGTCTTGAGTGATTTGAAGTTTTGACGTCACATGTGGTGGGAAGAAGACCTAGTGTGATCATGGGTGATTTTAATATGATCCGATTTGTGAAAGATCGGGTAGGAGTAGCGGAGACTACGTTCGCTGCAAATAGCACCATGCTGAATGGGGTAATTCAGCACTTACATCTCAATGATGCTCATATTGTTTTGGGTTTGGTGGATCATAGTTACATAGTTAGTCAGGTTGAAAAAAGACACAAGTCCATCCAGTTAAACCAAAAAAAAAATAAATAAATACAATCCCATATACACAATCCTTTACCCACAGTTGGAAGATGAAAAATCCCAGCAAAGCATTCTTTGCTACAGCAGGGGAAAAAACTCCTTCCTGATCTCCCGAGAGGCAATCCGATTTTCCCTGGATCAACTTTACCTATATATATTAGTACCGAGTTATATTATAATCCAGGCTTTTTTTAAAGCAATCTACTGAGCTTGCCAGAACCACCTCTGGAGGAAGTCTATTCCATATTTTCACAGCTCTTACTGTGAAAAAACCTTTCCATATTTGGAGATTAAATCTTTTTTCCTCTAGACGTAAAGAGTGCCCCCTTGTCCTCTGTGATGACCTTAAAGTGAAAAACTCAGCACCAAGCTCACTATATGGACCACTTATGTATTTGTACATGTTGATCATATCCCCCCTTAATCTCCTCTTCTCAAGAGGGAATAGATTCAGTTCCTCTAATCTTTCCTCATAGCTGAGCTCCTCCATGCCTCTTATCAGTTTGGTTGCCCTTCTCTGCACTTTCTCCAGTTCCCTTATATCCTTTTTGCATTTTCCAGATGAATTGTACAGGGGCAAAATTATATCTCTCTCTCTGGAGTCCATACCCCTCTTAATACAAGAAAGAACTTTGCTCGCTTTGGAAACTGCAGCTTGGCATTGCATGCTTTTATTGAGCTTATGATCTACCAAAACCCCCAGATCCTTCTCCACTATGGATTCCTCCAGTTGTACTCCCCTTTTTTTTCAGGGAGTGGGTGTACCAAATCCAGAATCGATTTATGTTTGTTTTCTGATGTGCTCAAATGTGCTGATGTTAAGCACAGGCTGTTAATTTTTTCAAATTATGTGGCAGTATATGTTGATTTGAGTATAGGGGATAGTATTAAGTTTGGTTTAGGGGTATGGAGGTTAAATAGTTTATTGTTGCAGGACAGGCATGTCAAAGTCCATTTTAGTAATTTATATAGTAGATGGGTTAATAGGAAAAAAGATTTTAGTAATATTTTGGAGTGGTGGGATTGGGTCAAAAGGAAAGTTAAATTCTTTTTTTTTTTAAAAAGAGTAGAGATAAAAGTAGCAGTGGGAAAAGGAGATATTCTAGGTTACTAGCCAGGTTGGCAACATTATATTCTTTTAGGAATATGGGGTTTGACATGGCTGATGAAATAGACCATGTTAGGAAGAGGATTAAAGAGGTACTAACCGAAAGAGGAAAACAACAGAAAATTTCCTATCAAATACTTACCGTAATTTTCCTTTTCTGATGGACTCCATGGCAGCATACAAATGGTTAACCCCGCCTCCACTTCTCCCCTATAGAACCCCACTCCCATAAATCTTTGCTCTGAGCCAGAGGCCCCGTTCCGTAACTAGCCTCCTCAACTTGGGGGGGGGGGGGGACTCCTGCTGCCATGGAGTCCAGCAGGAAAGGAAAATTACGGTAAGTATTTGATAGGAAATTTTCCATTTTTCTGACTGACTCCATGGCAGCATACGTATGGGAGTTAACTCACCATACACCCAATGGGCAGGCAATGCTAATCCAAAGGCTTTAATTTGTACCATCAACAGACAGGACCTGCAAGCCAAAATAAACAGGATAAAGAAGCAGACTACACAATAATGAGCCATAAACGTATTGATTGAGGACCACAAGGCCGCCCTACAGACTACTTTGGAAACCACATGCTGCGAAGCTGCCCAAGGTGTAGACCCACTCCTGGTTGAGTGAGCAGCCACTACCTCCAAAGGAGACATGCCCTTTGCTCTATGAGCCTGCTGGATGGCCTAGGCAATACATGTCACAATTATCCTAGATGAGGCATGTTCCTCTGTTCTTTCTGGTAAAAAGAATCAACAGGCGTTCTGAAGCCAGAAGAAAGTTGCAGCTTTGTAGCTATAACTTCACAATATCTGAGGGATTCCTAGAACTGAAGGAAGGCACTGCTGGGAGTCAACTCAGGATTCCATGTTTACTAGACATGCCCTTAAACCAACTAAGCCACAGCGTATCCATTCCCACGTCTAAAGAACATGAGTTAGAACTCTAAGGTTGGCCGAATAATTTCTTGGCTCCCATGAAACACTGATGCACCCTTGGTAATTGATTCAAGCACAGGTAACAGCACCACTCAAACTGGAAGAACGTTAAGAAAAGCTCTCTATGACCAGTGAATCAATCTCTGAGGCTTTTTATGCCAAAATGATGGCCAGGAATAAGGCGAGCTTGACAGAGGTGCCTTTAACGCAGACAGCCCTAGAACACTCTGCTCCAATTCCCGATGGGGGAGTTGGGAACAAGAGGAAGACTCCATTTAGTAAACCTCCGCTTACTCTGAGGTCTGAGCCTAGCTGCTCCCTTGAAGAATTGTTGGACAGGAAAAGATGCCTAGACCAGGATACCCCTGTGAAGGCCGATAAAGCTGACACTTGAACTCCGAGGGAGCTGATCAATAGAGCCAGATCTAAATCCAACTAGAGGAAGCCTAGAATAGTTAGAACTTCTAGGTCACGACATGATCTGCCAGCACCAGACACGTATTTTTAACCAACTTTGACCAGAATCTCCTGTAAACTTTGTTTGCGTTCATTCTTCAAGTATTCAAGGGAGCGGAGATGACTCTGGAGAAGCATCTGAGGACTTCCAATCTCGAGAGCCAGGCCATCAGACGCAACCGCGATGGACATGGATGTAGAAGTGCACCCAGTGACAGAAGGTCTGGCCTCAGGAGAAGGTGCACTGGGTTCCGGAAGCTGAACTGTGCTAGCAAGGGGAACCATGGCCTAATTGGCCAATAAAGCATCACTGCCACTAGCTCCACAACTTTTGTTTGGAGTCTTCATAGAAACCCAAGGTTGACCAGGACCGGAGGAAATACACAGGTCCTACCGTATTTCCAATAATCCATCAGGGCGTCTGTGCCTGAAAACCAATATAGAGACCATTTGTTGTTGTCCAACTGGACTCTGGAAAGAAAATCTGCTAGAATATTTTGGACTCTGGGCACATAAGCCGCTGAGGTGCATGCTCAATTCTTCTGACCCCAAGACATAATTGGCTCTGCTTCCTGTAAAAGGGAAAAGGCTGTGAGTCCCCTTTGTCTTTTAACGTAGGAGACGGCCGTAGTGTTGACTCACCTAAGAGCACTGACACTCCCTTCACTATATGGTGAAAGGTCTGTAGGGTGTAGAAGGCTGCTTGTAGCCTCAGAACGTTCAACACAATCTTGTGAAATTGATAGTCCCACCTGCCTTGAGCTATCCCTAGCAGGCAGCAAGCCCCCTCATTCTGTATTGCTAGCAGCGGACATGATTGTGAACCAGGATATGGAGCAATCGAATGGCAAATGAGCCAGTTTCTCCATTGCAGCCACCAGGGGACTCACTCTCATGACTGAGGTTATGTAGATGACCTAAATACTGCTTCCTGGCTTCCACTGCTGGAGGAACCTCTTCTAGGAAGGGCCGCCTTCTCCAGCTTCCACTTGACCCTCGGAACCGTAGACACCACAGTGCCAATCATTTTAGACACTGAAAGGCATGCAGGTGGGAAGAAGACAGGGCCAGGAGTATTCTGTTCCAGAACATCGGGATCCAGATTCAGCTGCCAGCCTAATTTGAGGAGCATTGAAAAGACCTGAGCTCTGGGCTCCTTTGTTTTGGGACAGTAGGAGAAGGACATCCACAGAACTATGCAGGCGTATGCTCCTTGTTTTAATAAAGACTACAACAGCCAATAAGACCCTGAAAACACACAGGGTGATGTTGAAAGCCCGAATGGCTGGGTCTGGAGATGGTCTTGACCTACGGCGAACCCGAGGAACTTGCGGAAGTCTTCTACAATGGGGACATGAAAGTAAACATCTAAGATATATTGAAAACAAGCCAGGCTGGACACCCTAAGAATCAGGGACAATGTTTCCACCTTGAACTTCTCCTTTGCTGAAAATTGTCTCAGGTGCGCAAGGTCTAAAACCGGCCTCTGTAAGCTGTTCCTCTTCATGACCATAAAGAGGGATCAGTAAATGTCCTGAAATCTCTTGCATTCAGAGACTGGCACAGCAGAATTTTATGACACCAGTGACTTTATGTAAGGCATTAGTATATGCTTCCTTTATCTCAGAGTGAAGTAAAATCCATTGAAAAATCCAGTCGGTCAGGAAAAATAATTTTTAAAGCGAGAGTAAAACTTCTGAATCAGGATGAAAAATGCTTTAGCTTTTTTTCAAAAAGGTTTGTAAGGAAAAAGAAGTGTTTGAGGGTGTGTATAATGAAGAAGGGAGAGAATGTAAGAGAGAGAATGTGCTTGAATGTGTGACTAAATTTTATGAACAGTTGTATGAGGGAGTGCATGTAGATGGGTCAGATATTAGAATGATTGACATGGTAGAGTATAATTTAGATGAGGATGATAAGGTTTTTTTGCAGAAAGCTGTGGGCGAGGAGGAGGTGTGGGAAGCTGTGACAAGCATGGCGGCTAATAATACTCTGGGAGGGGATGGCTTGCCAAGTAATTTTTTTAAGTTGTTTTGGGATATTATTTAGGGGGAAGTGGTTGAGGTATTTAGGTATATGATGAGGGAAGGTACTATATCCGAATCTATGAGAGATTGGGTAGTGGTATTGTTTATAAGAAGGTGGATAGGAAGGATATTGGAAATGTGAGGCCTATCTCCTTGTTAAATGCAGACTACAAGGTCTTTGCAAAAATGGTGGCGAGGAAATTATCTAGGATCATTGGTAGGGTGGTTAGCAAGACGCAGACCTGTGTGGTGCCAGGTCGAATGATCTCAGAGAAATTAATTTTAGTTAGAGATATAATACATTTTTGTAAAGATAGGAATAGTTTGATTATCCTGACATCATTTGACCTAGAGAAGGCATATGAATCATGAGTTTTTTTGTGGGAGGTTTTGAAGCAGATGGGTATACCACAGCAGCTCATTAATGTAACAAAAAGGGTTGTATTGGGGATAAGTAGTCAGGTTTTGGTTAATGAGAGTTTGGGGCGAGCTTTCTTAGTTAAATCTGGGGTGAGACAGGGGTGTCCCCTGTCCCCTATTCTTTTTATTTGTTTTATTGATCCGCTGTTAAGCATGATATAGAGGGATAAGGTGGTGAGGGTTTTTTTGGTGCCTGGGAGTGGGGGGAAAATTTTGAAATGTTTAGGGTTATATGGATGACGTGGTGGCAGTGTGTCAGTGGTGGGCATAAGAAGGGTGTAGTTACTTATGTCTATTTTTTGTGTATGTGCGATGGAGTGGAATGTGTGGATGATCAGATTAGAAAGGTTGAAGATTGTATTGTGTCTGACCAAGGAATGAAAAGGGAAACGTGCTGGAATAAAGTGGGAGAAGAGATTGCTAAGAAGTTGAGGTTTTAGTGTCTAAGAAAATTGTTGATTTATGGGAAAGTTTTAGCAGTAAAGGCAATAATCTTACCTTTAATTTTGTATGCAAGCAAGAGTCAGGAAAAAAATAATTCATTGTTTACTTTTTTATGGGGGTCGAAAATGGAAAGAGTCAAGAGAGAATATGTGTGTAGTCGTGAATGTATTGGTGGGTTGGGTTTTCCAAATGTGAGAGTGTTTGGATGAGTTTGCATGAATTTCTAGCTACAAAGCTATTTATGAAAAGGAGGAATTTGTGTGTGTCTGATATTTGAATTGTGGGGGTATAGAAGACAGTGAGGATGTGTTCTGGGGGTGTGGTGTAGCGAAAGATGTGATCAATAAGAGTTAAGATCTGGGGAAAGAAATAACAGGAGTGAAGGTGAGTGGATGGAAAATGATGGTGTATGGTCTGGGATAGCACGAAACTTGTATGTATATAAAAATGTTTCGTTAGACAATAAACAATGTATAGGATTATGGCTAAGTAAGCTATATTTCTTTTTTATGTTGGATAAAAAAAAGGGTGTGGATGCCGAAGGCATCTCGAAGTTTAAAAAATGGAGGATGTTGATTAAAAATTAGGTCTATACCACGATGATGTAGGACCTTGTTGGAGACAGTGAATGAGTGTCAGGCTGAATAGTCTCTTGATGGAGTTCTCTGAAATGGTGAAAAAAATAAAAATAAAATGTTGGGTTACAAATAGATATGGTTTTGTGTTTTTTTGTTTTTTCTTTGGGGGAGGTGCATAATTCCTGACCCACACTCCACTAAGGCTGTTGTTTGATTCCTTCTAAATCTCACATGTTAGACTCACAACTGCTATGTAATGGTTTAGATGAAAAGGAATGTTCCTGCTAATTCATTACTGCTGTGTGTGTCAATGTAGTTTGTGCGCTGCCTTTTTTGGCATGTTTATTAATTTTGTTTGTTTTTGCTTATGATAATCCTGCCATTTAATATTTTAGGGGTTTGGGGCGAGGACTTCTGATCACCACAAAGGTTTGTCATGGTTATTTGCTTGATTTGTATCCCTGCTTTTCTAATGTGATTTGTTTAATGTGTCTAATTTTTAGTTCCTACCCTTGTAGATTGTAAGCTCTTTTGAGCAGGGCCCTTCTAACTATATTGTCAAATACTGGAGCATCATTTCCATGCCTTTTATTTTTATATTTGGCTCAAGTACATTAATG
Source organism: Lithobates clamitans (assembly GCA_037952925.1). Classification (NCBI taxonomy): domain Eukaryota; kingdom Metazoa; phylum Chordata; class Amphibia; order Anura; family Ranidae; genus Lithobates; species Lithobates clamitans. The sequence goes on along the minus strand of JBBGZY010001341.1, from coordinate 53,954 downwards.
TAACAAATGTTTATACTAATGTTGAAAAAAAAAGTTGATTGTTTTTTTCTTTATGTTTGACTTTTGCAGACTCTAAATACTGTACATATTTTATAAGTGAAAACTATTCATACCCCTTCAAATCTGTATTAAATCTAGTTGCATACAAAAGTATTTGCTTGTGCATACATGTTTGTCCTTGATTAGAAAGTGTAATGGGGGCTCTCCCCCCCCCCCCAAAAGAAACTAAAAGAAAAAAAAAACCCTGCTCCAAAGCTGAATTTCAGGGCTCTACATTATACATTATATATATTTTATACATTGGATTCGGATGTTGTATGAGAGGCCTAGGGCAAGGGTCCGTACAAATGGCTGGGTATCAGATCCTTTTTCGCTGTTCAGGGGCATGCGGCAGGGGTGCCCACTCTCCCCCAGTCTCTTTGCTCTGGCGCTGGAGCCCCTGGCGATTTCAGTCAGGGAGTCCCGGTCGATCCGGGGGCTGGTGTTGGGGAGGCTGGAGGAGAGAGTATCCCTATATGCCGATGACGCCCTGTTATATTTGAACGATGCGGGGCCCTCACTTCTGGCTGCCCTTGAAACATTTAAGGTCTTTGTTGGTTTTTCGGGAGTCAAAATCAATTGGTCCAAATCGGTCATTTTTCCTCTGGATGACCAGGCCTCTGCTCTGGCTAGCCTGTCCCCATTACGCTGGGTATCGGAGTTTAAATATCTGGGGGTGGTGGTAACTAGGGATATAACACAATTCTTTACCCACAATATCCTTCCATTACTAACTCTTCTTAAGAAAAAGTGCTTGGCGTGGTCGGGACTCCCTCTGAATCTCTTCGGTCGCATTAATATCTTCAAAATGGTTCTGCTCCCGAAGTTCAATTATCTATTTTCGTAACTGCCCGGTATGGGTCCCAGTTTCCAAGGAGGTGGATAGGTGCATTCGTACTTTTATCTGGAATGGGGCCGTACCGAGGCTGGCTAAATCCACTCTCCAGTTGCCTACACGACTTGGGGGGCTTGCTCTGCCAGACCTTCAGGTATATTATTGGGCGGCTGTTTTGGTCTCAATATACTGGTGGTTTGTGGGAGCTCGCACCAATGCAGCAGTCTGCCTTGAAGCAACCTTCCTAGGCTCACTAATGGACCTGCGCAATCTAGCCTATAGGGGTGCAGGAGCTTATAAGATGCTGCCGGTCCCGACTAAGACTACACTCCGGGTCTGGGTGGCAGCTAGAAAACGTTTTTATCAGAATAGGTGGTCCCTGGTGCAGCCTCTTTGGGGAAACTCGAATTTGATTCCGGACCCTCAGATTTGGGCCAGGTTTGGTATAACAACACTAGGTGATATAATGCCGGACGGAACGCTGCGCACGTATGCACAGCTTCGCCAGGCTTTTTCCCTGCCGGGATTGATGTTTTTCAGATACCTCCAGCTCTGTCATGCTGCTAGGGCTCAGTTTCCCTCTAGGCCTTCACTTCAGTTAGATCCTCTTGAGACGGTCCTATTTCAGGAGGATCTTCAGAAACCGCTGTCGGCGCTATACGGGACTCTACTTGGGACTGAATCGCCTAAAACTGAGAAACTCTGGGAACGATGGAAGGCTGACATACCTTCCCTAGATAGGGAAGACTCCTTGGAACAATGTCCCAAGCTGGTCATCTTGTCTAGAGATAAGTTGATACAAATTCAACTGCTACATAGGGTATACCCTACACCTCTCAGACTTCATAAAATGTACCCAGATAGAAACCCCTGTTGCACGCGTTGTCTAGTTCAGTCGGGTACTCTCCTTCATATGCTTTGGGAATGCCCTAAGATACAGCCCTTTTGGAGGGAGGTGTTCGATTTGATCAATGTTAAATTAGATATATTGATTCCCATGTCACCAGGACTGGTCCTTCTGGGGATCCCTGATGACGACCAGAGATCCTATTACAGCAAACTACTTATTTCATATCTACTGTTTTATGCAAAAAAGGTGATTATTTGTAAGTGGACCTCTCCTGATCCGCCAACTCTGTCCTCCTGGCTGGCTTAGGTAGATGCTGCACTCTGGTCTGGACGCAGATTTGGCCTGGGTCTGGCCTGCCCCCCCCCCCCCCCCCACACTATACCGGGCTTACTCTCTGTTAATACCCAGTTTGAAGCAAACCCTTACCAGATACCTTTAGATATACCCTTTTCTGGTTTTTGACGAATTGTGTGTCACACTATGCATTTGAGCTACATTGCTTATATATGTCACCTATGTTTTCTTGTTAATTGGCTGTTCTGCCACTGTATGTACAATCGGTTCTTTTACTTGTCCTGTAAATGACTCTTTTAATAAAGAAAACCTGATTGTAAAAAAAAATACATTATATATAAATTATCATTACATCAGTCCAGAGAGAGCCCCCCCCATACATCAGGGTCCCCAGAGAGCCTCCCCTTGCATCAGGGTCCGCAGAGAGCCCCCCTACATAAGGGTCCCCAGAGAGCCCCCCCTTGCATCAGGGTCCCCAGAGCCCCCCTCATTACATCAGGGTCCCCAGAGAGCCCCCACTTACATCAGGGTCCCCAGAGAGTCTCCCTTGCATCAGAGTCCCCAGAGATCCCCCCTTATCACATCAGGGTCCACAGAGAGCCCCCCCTTACATCAGGGTCCCCAGAGATCCCCCTTATTATATCAGGGTCCCCAGAGAGCCTCCCCCTTGCATCAGGGTCGCCAGAGAGCCCCTCCCCTTACATCCAGGTCCCCAGAGAGCCCCTCCTTACATCAGAGTCCCCAGAGAGCCTCCCCTTGCATCAGAGTCCCAGAGAGCATCCTCCTTGCATCAGGGTTCCCAGAGAACCCCCCCTTGCATCAGGGTCCCCAGAGAGCCTCCCCTTACATCAGGGTCCCTAGAGAGCCCCCCCTTACATAAGGGTCCACAGAGGGCCCCCTTACATCAGGGTCTTCAAAGCCCCCCTCATTACATCAGGGTCCCCAGAGAGCCTCCCCACTTACATCAGGGTCCCCAGAGAGCCCCCTTACATCAGGGTCCCTAGAGATCCTCCCTCTTGCATCAGAGTCCCCAGAGAGCCCCCCTTATTACATCAGGGTCCCCAGAGAGCCCCCCTTACATCAGGGTCCCCAGACCCCCCTTATTATATCATGGTCCCCAGAGAGCCTCCCCCTTGCATCAGGGTCCACAGAGAGCCCCCCACTTACATCCAGGTCCCCAGAGAGCCACTCCTTACATCAGAGTCCCCAGAGAGCCCCCCCTTGCATCAGAGTCCCATAGAGCCTCCTCCTTGCATCAGGGTCTCCAGAGAGCCCCCCTTGCATCAGGGTCCCCAGAGAGCCCTCCCTTACATCAGGGTCTGCAGAGAGCCTCCCCCTTACATCAGGGTCTGCAGAGAGCCTCCCCCTTACATCAGGGTCTCCAGAGAGCCTCCCCTTACATTAGGGTCCCCAGAGAGCTTCCCCCTTACATCAGGGTCCCCCGAGAGCCCCCCTTACATCAGGGTCCCCAAAGAGCCCCTGCCTTTAATCAGGGTCCCGAGAGAGCTCCCCACTTACATCAGGGTCCCCAGAGAGCCTCCCCTTACATCAGGGTGCCCAGAGAGCCCCGCACTTACATCAGGGTCTCCAGAAAGCCACCCTTACATCAGGTTCCCCAGAGAGCCCCCCTTACATCAGGGTCCCCAGAGAGCCTCTCCACTTTCATCAGGGTTTCCTGAGAAAGCTTCCCCATTTACATCAGGGTCCCCAGAGAGCCCCCCATTTACATCAGGTTCTCCAGAGAGCCCCTCCACTTACATCAGGGTCCCCAGAGAGCCACTTCTTACATCAGGGTCACCAGAGAGAGGGCAGGCAGCAGAGAGATGATGTAATCTCTCTGCTGCCGCGGCTGCACAGTGAGGGTGAAACAGTGGTGATAAAGGGCAGGAGGTGAGAGATGATGTCATCTCTCTGCTCTCTCGCCCACCCGGCTCTCCAATTCTGCCTACCTGCTCTCAGGCTCTCCCGTGCTGTCCGCTGCGCGGCTGCAGAGAGGCCATGACCCGGTAGTGGGCTACGGCCCTGTGGTTGGGGACCCCTGGGACTCGGGGCTATGGGCCCCAGATTCAGGGCTATAGCCCCAAAAGCCACCCCCTAGCGACACCACTGGGACTAGGTAAGCCATGAAATATTTGGTGTAGGGTCCTCCTCCAAAATCCATACCAGACCCTTATCCGAGCATACAGCCTGGAAGTCAGGGTATGGGGGTAAGCGAGCGCCGCCCCTCCTGAACAAAAGCAGGCCACATGCCCTAAATGTGGGGGAGTGCTTTGGGGTCCCCCAAAGCACCTTGTCCCCATGTTGATGGAGACAAGGCCCAGGGTTGTCGGGTTCTGCGGGTGGGGGGCTTATCAAAATCTGGAAGCCCCCTTTAACAAGGGGGCCCCCAGATCCCACCCCCCATGTCAATGGGTATCGGGTACATTGTACCCCTACCTATCCACCCCAAAAAGCAATGAAATGTCAAAAAAACAAGAGCCGGTTTTTGACAAGTCCTTTATTGTAAAATAGCTCTGAGCCGTCTTCTCCCCGAGCCGTCTCTCTTGGTGCTGTCTCTCCCGCCGCCATCTTCTCCTGCCGCCGTCTTCTAACGCTGCTGTGTTCTTCCTCGCCGCCGGTTACTAGCTAAAAAAAAAACCTCAAGGGGCGGGCTCTCTGGGTGACATCATCGGATGGCTAGATAGCCTCTAGATAAGAAATGCCAGACAGCAGGCGTCAACACAGCAGAGGAAGACAGCCACATAATAAGAGCGGCCTTTTTATTTTATTTAGCGGGTAACTGGCGGCGAGAAAGAACACAGCAGCGGGAGAAGACGGTGGCGGGAGAGACGGCAGCAGGAGAAGACGGCTCAGGGAGAAGACAACTCAGAGCTATTTTACAATAAAGGACTTGTCAAAAACCGGCTCTTGTTTTCTTTTTGAATTTCACTGCTTTTTGGGGTGAATGGGTAGGGGAGTGGGATCTGGGGACCCTGACAACCACCGGCCAGGGTTTTCGGGAAGAGGCTCTTGTCCTCTGTTGAGGGCATGCAACCTGGTATGGTTCAGGAGTGGGGGCGATTGCTCACCCCCCCCTTTCCTGACCTCCAGGCTGCATGCTCGGATAAGGGTCTGATATAGATTTTGGCATGGGGTTCCCCTTAAAATCCATACCAGACCCAAAGGGTCTGTTATGTACTGGGGGCGGACCACACGCCGTTTTTTTTTTTTTTCTTTTTCTTTACATCTATATTGCCATGAGTCGGCAATACATTACAGCTGCAAGTTTAAAGCGTAACTCCATTTTTGTTGAGAAAAAACCATTCCCCTCTGGGTAATCTATGTACATTGCAAGGATTATAACAAAAGTTGTTGTAGATTCCTACCTTTTGTTATTCTGAAGAAATCCATGTGTGTTTGGCTGTGCCTCTGTTCTGAGTAGGTCTAATGGGAGTGGATTCATAATTAACCATCAAGTGTGGAGCACTAATGAGGAAATCTGCTGGGCCTGCATCCCTTTAGACGTGTTCCTATTTAAAGTATCGCTCAAAAAATGACATTTTTGTTGCAGGGGATGCCTGGAATCTGACTTGTATCTTAGGCAGACTTTGGGAAAATTGGTGAGCCAATCACACAAGCAGGAAATTATGTTTTCTGGGGAGTGGTCAGTACACACTCTGTGTACAGAAAACTCAAGTAGCCATATTGCAATGTATTCTCAGAAAATTACATTGGCTGCAGATTGAAAAAGGAAAGGTGATTTTTAATAACATTCGATTAAAAAATGATTAGTGTTGCAATTATACGCACTATATTATTTTTTCTTTATTTGCTATTTTTTTTCCCCACAAAAGTGGAGTTACCCTTTGCATTCAATTTTTGCTTTAAAAATGTCATTATTGCTGCCACATTTTCTACACGTCGTACAGATGCGCCACTTTACAGGCAGACTAAGGGGACCCACCAGGCAAGATATTTAAAGGAATATTTCATTTTTGTTGTTTCACTTTAAGCATCATTAAAATCACTGCTCATTTAAAAATTATTGTTTTAAAAACTTTTTTGCATTGATAAATGTCCCCCAGGGCAGTACCCAGGTCCCCATACACTTTTTATGGACAATAATTTGCATACAATCCTTTAATGAGGACTTTTGATTTTGCAGGTTCGAGCGCGCTTTCCGTTTGCATGTCCACCCAGTTGAAGTCTTAATTGACTTTAATTGGGCGCTACTAAATGTAGAACGCCCATACTTGCCGGGAATCTTAGTAAATGACCCCATGGTGTCTTGATTTGCAAACACATTTATGGTAAAACACATGTATTTGATTTCTTTTTTTTGTCTGAGGATATTTTTTCTTTTTTTTTTGCTATTAAGGTAAACATTTTTGAATTTGAACATTTTCACATAGGTATATGAGCGCTTCACTATTTGTATTGTTTTATATGTCTAGGTTATAAAGTGTTAGCACAGATACATTTGAGCGGCTCTGTTTGTACACTAATGCCACGTACACACGATCGCACATTGATTGGAAATTCCGACAACAAAATCCATGGATTTTTTCTGACGGATGTTGGCTCAAACTTGTCTTGCATACACACGGTCACACAAAGCTTGTCGGAAATTCTGAACATCAAGAATGCGGTGACGTACAACACGTACGACGAGCCAAGAAAAATTAAGTTCAATAACCAGTGCGGCTCTTCTGCTTGATTCCGAGCATGGAACTTTGTGCGTCGAAATTGTGTACACACGATCGGAATTTCCGACAACAGATTTTGTTTTTGAAAAATTTGAGATCCAGATCTCAAATTTTGTGTGACGGAAATTCCGATGGAAAATGTCCGATGGAGCCTACACATGGGCGGAATTTCGGACAAAAGGCTCCCATCAAACATTTTCCGTCAGAAAATCCGACCGTGTGTACGGGGCATTAGTTGTTCACATATTGTCATCTGTGTAGCGCGGAGTCATATATTTTATTATTTTTACCCGTTTCTGAATTTGGCACAACTATCACCATTTGTCTTACACAGATGCTACTCCTGTGTGGATTACCCCCATAGTTCCTCAATTTAAATGTTACTGATTCTAAGACACAAGTAACCAGAAAACCACACCAGAATTATAAATCCAAGGAATTCCCAAGCACAAAAGATGTACAAAAAAAAGCAACAGAAATTCCGCCATATGTGTAAAAAAACAAACAAGAAAAACATAAAGTAAATTACAATAGGCTCTGCAATAATAACAATACCTACCACCAAATTGTCTTGGGCACTGGAGGCTGACCAACAGGGGGGGGCTGAAAATAGATTCCTTGAAGAGGGTGCATACCCAAAAATGGTAGAAACTACAATGGATAATAATGATGGCTCATGATGATTTTTTTGTAAAAGCCTGTAGGCAAGTTGTCTACAGTTTTGTAGGTTAGTAAGTGACTGACTGGGGAAGGGGTTAATATTCTGCACCTCTGTTCCTGGGCTTTTTGGACACTGCCTATCTGCCCTGTTAAATAAAAGGAGTGGGGAAGCCAGGTTCGAGGCTCGCTTTGCCTGTGCAAGAAGATGCTGTAACTGTAACTGTCACAGAGAGGAACTGCTGTGCCCAGCAGTCCGTCAGAAGATACTCAAAGGCCAGAGATCTGCCAAGCTTTTTGGGAAAATCCAGTCGTGGACTACCACCTTACAGAGGTATGCCTGAGCAGCCTAATCGCGTTAGTTAGGGCATGTTCCATTGAAATTGTTCATGTTGAACTGTACCTCAAAATGTTAAAGTAAAGTTGCATCAACTGTTCTAAGCCTGGTCTGAAGTAATTTAAAGGGATGCATGACGGTTGCTAGTGTATGAAAGAAATAGGGTCAGTGAAGCACATGTGGGGTATGAAGCAAAGCCACTACCAGGGGCGGCCCGTCCATTAGGGGCGCCCGGGCACTGCCCCCCTGATCTTCGCTAACCCCCTATATGCAGTACAGAGATTCATGCATAGCATTAATCTATCCAGATCACCGGGCATATGAATTAGAACGGCCAGGTTTTTTTTTTTTCAAGAACCTGATTAGAGCCATAGGCTCGAATAGGCTTCAAAATAGGGTGGACTCGGGACGCAGAGCATTTAGTCTGGAGCCCACCCAGGTGTGTTGCAACAGCGAATGAAAATTCGCTGTTGCAACTCTGATCCTCCTCCTGGCCAATCGGGAAGCAGGTATGAAACCTGTTTCCCGACTGGCCAAAATGTCAGGTGATCCTATTGGATGCCTAGTGATGGGAGGAGGAGAGAGGAGACACCACTGAAGCTGCTCCAGGAGAGGACACCGGAGCAGCTGTCCCCGAGCCCGCCACGCTCTCACCGCCCGCATCCAGGATAAGGACAGCAGGCCCACCAGTCCCCACTGGCCACTACAAATTGTCTGCTTGGCAAGACAAGCAAGAGGAGTAATACAGGTGCTATGGGTAACCAAGAACTAGTGCAAGGTTCATTGCAGCCAGACAAAGCATTGTGACATTTCTCCAGCCAATTTTTATAAACTGACCATCTACTCCCTACCCTCACCCCACCTCCACTTTTTATACACTTTAAAATAGAAGTATGGTTTTCTTTTTCAGAATCATACTTACCTAGGTGGATGCAGCATCGGTCAGATGCTGCATCTGTCCCCTGCCAGTTCTAAGACTGAGAACTGAGTGATCGAACACCGGCAATCGCTTGGTGCTCAGAGCTCCCCCAGCAGAGAGCTGGAGACTGTCAGTCACCGCTGTCTGCTCTGCCCCCCCCCCTCCCTTGCTCACTAGGGCACTGGGCTGTGGAGGGGGCAGGAGTGGCCGGCTCAGGCTCTCAGCGGCTCTCTGAAAGGCTGCCGGTACAGGCATGTGGCCGGATCCCGACTTCATTGTTGTGATCTTGCCCGAGCTTGGATCGGCTCCGTAATGTTAGCCCGCTGTCTGCTGAAAACAGGTCACAGGAGTGACGAGCCGCACTCCTGTGATTCACAGGAGAACTACAGCCAAACGAGCTTTGACTGTACTTTTCCTTTAATGGAAAAAGCAAAAATCTAAAAATGAAAAATATTTTGGTTTTCCTAAATAATAAAAAAAAAGTTAATGTGGTATTAAAGCCATTTTTTTAAAATTGCAGTTTACCATCTTTTTTTTTTTTTTTAGTTTTTTTTGCCTTTACTTTTATCTTTTGTCCAGACAAAGAAACAGTTGGAGGGTTGAGACAAACCGCTACCCTCTCCCCAGACCGACAATGCTACTGTCCAAAGATGTCTGCTTTACTACGCCATGTGGAATGCAGACACATGGATCACCAGGTGAAATAAAGGGAAAAAAAGCCTTAAAAATAAAACAAACGCAGCCATCACATCTAAGAATTGGTAAGCTGCAATAAATATATTTTTGTGTTCACTAGCACTTTAAATATTGGTAAGTACAGTGTGTTAGCAACTGAGTTCCAGTGACAATGTCCATTTTTTTAAAATACGGATTTGTAGAAAACAATTGTAAATAGAATGTCTCTCATGTTCAAACATACAGAGTCCCATTACGGAGAAAGTGCAGCCAGGCATAGCGCAGGCTCTGACAGCGTCCCTGATACAGCTGCATGCTCTACTGCACTCAGCGTTTCCAAATACAGCTCAGGTATATTTGTAGAGTGACACTTTGTATGTGTAAAAAGAAAGAGTAAAAGGTGTTCAATAGGAAAGTAGAGTTTATGAAGCATTACCCTCTAAACTCCCAAAGTTGCAGCTTTACTTTCTGTAATGTAGGAAAGAACTAGTGGCAGGTTCTTTGGGCAGCAAGTAATATTTGTGGTAATATTATGTATAATGTTAATACTACTAACACTTAAACCAAAGCTGGTACAGCTGGCACCCTTATATTTCTCCAGGCATCTGCAAATTCATTTTAGTTTGCTTCTGGTTCCCCAAAACTGGAATTGTTGTATAATACAGATTTAGTGCTGGTAGATTTTTAATCTACTGCTGATAGGTGAAGTTAGATTTGCCTCTGTTCCAGCTTGGCTGAGTTGCGTGTAGTTCCACACTGCGCCGGTGGGTGTCGTTGTCACCATGGGCCAGTGTTGGAAAGGCAACGTGTTGAAGCGTATGAGTGCTCCCCTGTCCCGGAGACAACTCGGTGGAGGTGGTCCTCCGAGTTGCATTCTGGGAGAGGGTATTTATGGGGGAGACGCCATGTTTAGGGGTTCGTTTTCAGCCACCTGCTGGCCCTCCTGGCCGACAGGTATGCGTTAGGAGTACCACCTCGTGGTCCTCTGATCCGGAGGCCCACGTCGCTGCAGCGTGTGGGTGGGCCCAGAAGCCTGTCTGGGGCCTACCACAGCGGCAGAGGAATTGTCCTGGGCTGTCTATCCTGTGTGAAGAAGCTGGACAACGGAGGAGATCCCAGGGGAGGACCCGTCATGGAAGGATCATGCAGATTGCTGGTCTGGAGGGGGGCCTGGTGACTCAGTTGGAGGACGTATCCTGAAGTAATCTTACTGCATAGTACTGCCGGGTTGGCTTAAAGGTTCAAGTGCCGTGTCTGATATTCACCGTAAACCATTACATCCTGTGGCAGAGGATCATATGGGTTTTGCTCCAAACAAGTCTGTGGCAGAGACTTTTGTTCGTGCTACGTACTGGCTGCTAGGCGAGTGAGAGAAACCTATCCAGGCAGGCAAAGATTGAATCCCACAAGGGGAGTATATTTAGTTACAAGCGTTCAATTCCTAATGATGTACCAAAGAATACTAAGAAAAGGTATTTGAGCTTCCCTGCAGTTTTCCTTCTACCTATTTCCTGCTACTTCCTTTATTAACTGTTCATTAAAGCATTGGAAAAGATACTCAAGTGTTTGGTGCCTACATTGTCCGGAGGTAAACTCAACGGGACCCTAGACCCGGTGTTGGTGAAATAGAGGTGGCGAAAGTAAAGGTAACAGCCCGTTTTAAACCAGCAGCTCCACCGAGAGTTGGTGCTACATGTGGGGGCATCGCCTGGGATTTGTTGGCCATCAACTTCCCGCAACCTAGAGAAGTGTTTCACCGGGAGTTTACGGTAAAGGCTGGACTTTGTCAATTTCTCAGGAGAAGAAGAGGTTAAAGTTGCAGGACTTTATTTCTGACTGCGTAGGCGGTGGGCGCTTTGGTTATACCTTTTGTTAGCCTTCCAATGCTTCTTACTGCGATAGCCAGCTACAGATGTGGGCAAGTGGCATCTATTTTGTATTACTAAACCCAGGACCCTGCATTCACTATATCTGGTCTCCCACTGTACACAGAACTTCTAAATACCTTTTCTCATCAGCAGTATAAAGCAGTCTTATGACTTCTATAAGTGCCTGGTTAAGGCTTGTAGGAGAGGTTTTCATTCTACTCTGACTGTCCTATGAGGTTGCAGGACCCCTGACCCTCTGTCTGGACAGTGCTGATTTGCCCTGTGGTGATCACATGCACCCTCCCAAGAAAAAAAAACTCTCTAGCAATACACACCAAACTTAGCACGTGCAGAGTGCCCCCAAGGCTCTGATCTATCAGGAGATGGATTGGGGACTGTGGAAGAAAGGGAGGATCAGAGAAGACAGGATCAAACAGCCTTTTTACACAATGTGGAGGATTAAGCCCTTAGGTTCCACAGTGAGTATAACAAGCATACTTTACTGCATGTACAGATTAGACATGTGCAATTTGTTTCGGTCTGAATACAAATTTGGCCACATTTTTGGTTATTCAGAGATGTACCTGAATCTCCGTATAAAATAGTTATGAATAGTAGTGAATTTAGTTGAAACCTGTTAAAATTAGTTGTGTTTATTTGTTCTCTAATGAATTCCAACTTTTCAGAATGATTAGAATTCCGATCGGGCAAAAAACGATGGACGATTCGAATTTTGTGTGAAGAATAGCTGGTTGTTAAGCAGTGGTCCGGGAAGCCAGCCGCCCACGTCCTTAAAGAGGGAGTCCACCTAAAAAAACATTCTTAAAAGCCAGCAACTACAAATACTTCAGCTGCTGACTTTTAATAAATGGTCACTTACCTGTCCTGGAGTCCAGCGATGTCGGCAGCCGAAGCCGATCAATCGTTGGGCTCTTGGCTGCTGCTGCCGCCATTCTCTGTGAGGGAATCAGGAAGTGAAGCGTTGCGGCTTCACTTCCCGGTTCCCTACTGCGCATGTGCGAGTCGCGCTGCGCCTCCTAAGTGGTCCCCGCTATCTCCTGGGACCTGTGTGTTTCCCAGGAGGGGGGGGGGAGGAAGGGGCGTGACTCCCAGGAAGTGGGTGCAAATACCTGTAGTAGACAAGTATCTACACCCCCCTACCCCCTGAAAGGTGCCAATTGTGGCACCGGAGGGGGGGAGGAATCAGATGAGCGGAAGTTCCACTTTTGGGTGGAACTCCGCTTTAACAACCATGATTCATCATTAGGGATGAGCCGAACACCCACCGGTTCGGTGACGTAAACGGTTTTTCATTTTAAACGTTGTTCCGTGGCTTTTGAATTTGCCGCGAACACCGCATAATGTTCGCTGCTCATAAATACTTATCATCTGTCAGCTGGCTTTCCCACTGACAGATGAATGCAAAGAAAAGAATGCCGGCATTGCCTGGTAATGGAAACATGTTACAAAATGAAAAAAAAAAAAAGCCCCCCCCTCCTTAACCATACCAGGTCACATGCCCTCAAAATGGGGGGGGGGGGGGGCCCAAACCAGCTTGTCCCCATGTTGACGGGGACAAGGGCCTCATCGCCACAACCATGGCCGGTGGTTGTGGGGGTCTGCAGGCAAGGGGCTTATCGGAATCTGGAAGCCTCCTTTAACAAGGGGGCCCCTAGATAGTGGCCCCCCAAGTGAATGAGTATCGGGTACATAGTACCCCTATCCATTCACCAAAAAAGTGTCAAAAAGTAATAAAAACAAGAGACAAGTTTTTGACAATTCCTTTATTAAAAAACTAAAAATAGTGTCCCTCGATGTAAAAAATACAGGCCCAGCATGCACCAATCCGTGACGTCAGATTGCCTATATAAGAGATGTCAAATCGCAGAGGAAGCATTCGGCGGGAGGCTGTCCCAGAAGGCGGGGCGTTTATTATTTTTCTTTTTTTTTTGGTTGGCGCGCAGCGTGATTAACGATGAATTTACATCAAGGGACACTAGTTTTTTATTTTTAATAAAGGAATTGTCAAAAACTTGTCTCTTGTTTTTATAACTTTTTGACACTTTTTTGGTGAATAGGTAGGGGTACTATGTACCCGATACTCATTCACATGGGGGGGGGGGGGGGCAATTAATGAGTCCCTAGTAAAGACCTGTTACCAGATGAACTATTTTTAATAAAAAGCGGTTGAATTTTGCATCAGGTTCAAGGCCCAGTTTGTTCTGTTATTTAAAGGACATTATTCCAGCAATATGGCAACTGACCATTATAATGTAGCGCTTTCCCATAAGGGCCCCTGGATATTGCTTGTTCTCTTGTGCTGTGCTGGCCCTGGGAACTTCCCAGGCCTTCTGACACTCTAGGTTCTGACGTGATGTGTACCCCTTTAAATGAACCACAGACAGAAGGTAAAGTGAACACAGCAAACTTCTGTATTGACTAAGGCAAACAATAGGTTTAAAGGTGTCAGCCAGCCAAACCCTGGGACAGCACCCAAGGCTGGTCGAGTGGGACACCTGGCAGTTAGGTATTTTCAAATCAACAAAGGCAAACAGTAATGAATAACACTTGAATATGCAAAGAATGGTAGACACTGAATAATTTAATGTGCCTAGAGAGCTCAATGGAGGGGAGGCTATGACTAGAGAGAGGCTTGACTGCAGGGAACGTTACTACTATGGGTAAAGGAATTTAAACACTAGTTGGGCCAACTCACACCCTGCAGATAATGGGGTAGTCCACGTGTCAGGTCTGAACATAATCTTCGCCGACACGTTGGAGCTCAATGATGTTGAAGGGAAAATCCTCAGAGAGGGGGATGGGGAAGACCCAAGCAGTCAGCAAGCAAGTAGTGGGCATAGCAGAAGTGGCAATTTCCTCTGTAATTCGGGTTATGTTGTTTGCATGTAGTGTCCATGTGCTGAGTGTTACTGAAAATAAGGGGACCTGAGCTTGAGCCCGCTCTCACAGGTTTTGAAGGTAGTCAGCACACACAGAAAGCAATGCAGGGTCTGCATAACAGCCAGTGGAAGAATGGATGCTGTAGGTCAGTCGGATGTAGACACAGCAGTCTGGGCTGGCGCCTGCAGCACGATCCACCGATTGCAAGCAGAAGGGTCAGATGATCTTCTGTCACACAGCGATACAGTTTCACCCATGCAGGTGCAGCAATGGCTCACAGGGTCCTGGTAGGCTGCGGTCCCAGCAGCCGGACCGCAGCTCTGATACTCACTGAAGGATACCGAGGCGAAGAGAGAGTAGACCCGCTGAAAACAGCTCTTTAAATAGCCTCTCCCATAATCTCCATTTCAATTAAAAGCTTGCTGGGAGATGTAGTCTGAGAGAGACTCAGGAGTCCAGTTATGGCTAAACAAAGGACTACAAGTCCCACAGTCCTTTGCTTCTTGGCTCAGGAATATGATGCAGGCAGTCTGAGTTCAGCACTAGAGGGAGAAACTGAAACAGTCTGCAGCAATGAAGGTAATGTCCACTGTATTTATATTATTGTGGTCGTCACCTAGCTACATAAAAATAAGGAAAAAATTAGAACATGGATATACTGTTCTTACTAGCTTTATTTGCTATATCTTGAAGGTGATAATAGCGAATTAGAATTTATAGAAAAAGGATGGATAATGTACAACACAGATATTTTCGACTCCAAATCTTCACAATTCATAGGGCCTTGAAAACAGACTTTTTAACAAGCAGTTTACTCAAAATGTGTAACTTTATGCAAACACAAAACATGTCAATCCAACGTAAAGGCTAAGTTCATCATTGTTCACATTTTTTTCTAAGTTCCAGCTCCCCTATGTACCAATATAGCATTAATATACTTCTTTTATATAATCTGAATCCACCCCTAAATGGTAAAAATGGATAGTGGCGCTATCCCCACTAGATGTGGGAGTGAGACAGGCGCTAGCACACACACTATTATCGTGCAGTGAACAAAAAGTGCACTGAATCAATTAAAAAATTATTTTTGAAAATAATATTCCAAATAGGTTACAGTATCGTGACCAAACAAGTATGAATCCCCTTAAACTAGTGTTGAAGTATGAGTGAACTACTCAACATCTATGGTGCGCTGGATAAGCTAATAAAAAATATACAAGTAAAAGATGCATAGAATCCTGGTGGAATATAACACTAAGCAAAGTGAATATAGATGCAATAATGATAAAGGTGTGATATGACTGAAATACAAAAAATACATAAAACAATAATGACACCTCGTGACAAGTGTGTGAGACTGGTGTCGTTATGTGATACGTTCAACAGAATTGTTCTGAGTAGCTAGGGAGAACAATACAATTTATATGTTTTACCAAAAGGGTGGGAACTAGCTAGCTAAAGGGTCTTTGAAGTCAAATCTTGATTGAAATACAAAATACTTGTTTACATAGTTAATTCCAAAGCTCGTTGGCTGACCAGGCCTTCAAAGGTCACAATAGCATTTTTTACAAATAAAGGTCTAAATAGCCTTTGGACACAATCAAGACAATCGTTACACAATATGACTTTGAACAGAATATACAACCTATATATATATACTAAATCAGAAATGCATGTTTTGATAATCATGAATAAATGTTTGATAAATAAAATGGCTATTCCATTTACCTGATCATCACCAAGGATGTGACGCACCACCACCTTGACAGGAAGGACTTTCTGCTGAAGGGATACATGTTACTATGCATTCCAGGTGAAATAGCAGACTACTAAACTGACTAAGAAAAAAGTGTTCAAATCAAAACCCTTGCAAGTCTGGAATGCTCCATAGACCCACTTTGCATAAGATATGAGAGAAAGGGAATACCCAGAGCCCTCTCCACCTCTTTATACACCTCCTGTCAGGATATCAAATTGACCAGACTGTGTGGACTGCACAGAGGAGACCAGAAACACATGTAAATGAAATGATGGTGTTTATTAACAAGTGATAAGTGAAAGGAATATAAACAGTGCAAACCCACACAACAACCCACTACAAACAACAATATATATAGGTAAATGGAGATACCGTAATCGTAATCAAAGCCAAGCCAAGGTCATACACAGGGAAGTCAGCAGAAGGGTAAGGACGGGAAACTGAACAGGACAAGGAGAGGATGGATGGATGGGGTTCAGGGCAGGGATCCAAGGGAGCCAGGAACAGAAGGGACAGGACTAGGAAGGCCTCAGGATAGGGATTGGATCAGATCAGGACAAGGCAGATAGCAGGCTCAAGGTCAAACAGGCAGCAAGGTCAGAACGCAGGGAGAGAGAGATACCAAGGCAAGCCTATGAGGGCTTGCAGGGTATTTGTAAGGCTGTGGTAATTGACCTCATGTCACAGCTGAGCGCAGTGTGAGCTGTTTGCTCCACACTGCCAGAGTGCACCCGCTGGTTGACGCCGGTACTACGGCCCAAGGATGCAACAGTGCCACCAGCAGGAAAGACCTCTTACTGCAGGTCCTAGGTGTTGGAAGACACCTGCTGATGGACACTGGTACTGCGATCCAAGAGACTGATAGTGCCACCAACGGGTAGACCTTCTCATGACACCTCCACATTGAAAGGGCACAGAAGCAAGAGATGGTCCATACTTTTCACTTCACCTTAACACTCCACTCTCGGACAACCACGGCCATCCAGAGGGCGGTGCTTCAAGTTCCCCTTCACGTAGAGTCTGCTATGGAATGTGAGCCAGGCCTGGTCCCTAAACTTTAAGGAAATCCTCCCAGAGTTTATTAAATGTAAACCCTCCCTCATAATATGACCGTGGTGTCAGGGCTGGGCTCAGCCCTTCTCTGAGCTGGCCACTTAGCTGTTGGCTAATTGCCAGTTTCTATCTCTCCACAGTGACTCACCTGTTGATGATATCCTGCTCGTCAGTCCTGCCTACTTAAGCTGTCCAGCCCAGATGATCTCTGCCTTTACTTTGGGGCTGCAGGCCTGTTCATTGATACTGCCTGTGTATCGAAGCACTCGATTTCACTGCAGCTGTGTGACCCTCCACTTGCCATTGAGGCTCTTGACGGGTGACCTCTACAGCCTGCCCATGTGACTCATGAGACTGTTCCGTTGTCCATGGCCGTAGGGGCTCTTCACCATGAGATAATCCAATTCCAAGTTATTTCCTCACCTAGGTTTCCGCTGGTTATTGGTTATCCTTGGCCACAGAGGCACAACCCCTCTTTTGATTGGCTCCGTGCTGTGGTTCTCTCCTGGTCACCACAATGCAGTAAGACATGCTTCCAGAAGGTAGCCAAATTCCTGTGCACTTCTTCTCTCTCCTCCCTGCCGGAGAAGTACCATGATTTTAGCGATGTTTTTGACAAAGGTCAAGCCGGTAGTTTGCCCCCACACTGGTCATATGATTACGCAATTGACCTTCAACCTGGTGCCATATCCCCTCATGGCCGGATTTACCCTTTGTCGGTCTTGGAGGATAAGGCCATGGAGGAGTAAGTTGCAGACGCACTTTCCGCAAATCCTCGTCTCTGGTGCTGAATGCGCTATGCATCCTTGTGGCTACTTTTCCAAGAAATTGTCACCTGTGGAGTGCAATTACGAGATTGGAGACAGAGAGCTGTTAGCGATCATTTTAGCCCTGAAAGAATGAAGACATCTCCTCGAAGGTACCGCTGTGCCGGTTCTCATTCTTACTGACCATAAGAATCTCACATTCTAGTGTTAGGCTAAACGCCTCTCTCCCAGAAGGGTACGATGGGCTCTTTTCTTTTTTTTTTTAACATAGAAGTTTATTTAAATTTTCACAAAAACAAAAAAGAAACAGTTCGCTTCGTATTAGATTTGATTACAGATGACATGCATAGAACATTTATGTGACTTGGTATGAGTAAGAATCAATTGGTACAATAGTTATCCATTTCAGAAGAAGATATTAATACACTCATTAAGGGTATAGATATATGATGTACGTGTAGGGGATCCCACCTTTCACTCTAGAACATCCTCGCCCATCTGTGTAAAGTTTTGAGAGGTCCTGGGAACTAGTCACCGCCAATCCCCATGGGTCCGAACCCCACATTTCATTCAATAGACAGGTGTTTGGCCCTCACCCACGCTGCCCAAATTTTCTCAAATTTTTTTGGACAGTTCCTGCCCATATACGTCATTTTATATAGTGGTAGCGCCTTATTTACCAAAGATAGCCAGAGTTGTTTAGTGGGCGGTTGGGATTGATTCCACTGCAGTAGGATTGCTTTTCTGGCATATAGTGTGGTGTAAAAAATGAACAGTTTCTTCCCCCATGAAACTTCTAGAAAATCACAAATACCTAGTAGAAGAGGTATTGGGCTGTATGGGACTTGCAGTCCCCCTATAGAATTGATATCAGCAAGTATACTTTGCCAGAATTCCACCACTCCGGGGCAGGACCAGACCACATGAAAGAAATCGGCATCCCCAGACCCACATCTAGGGCACCTCGCTATTCTATCAGGGTAAATTTTCGCCAGGCGTATTGGAGAGTAATAGGCCCTATGTAGGAATTTCAGCTGCATGAATCTATCCCTTGCTGAAATTGTCAAGGGTAGGTATTGTTGGATTCCCTCTTCCCAGTCCTCGTCCGTCAACTCCGGAACATCCACCCTCCACCGCTCACATAGCTGGGAGACTTTAGATGTATCTCGAGTCACAAGTAGGTTATAGACGGCGGACAGTGTTCTTCCGCCATCTTGGTTTTTCAATACACTTTCTATCGGTGTCTCCTCCAGAGTCAGCGGGCCGGGGAACTGGGATCGGAACGCATGCCTCACCTGGAGGAACCTGAAGAACATATGGTTGGGTAGATCCTTTTCTCTTTTTAAAGCATCAAATGTGACTAGTTGTCCCTGGGCAACTATATCCCCCAGGGTCGTGATTCCACATCTGGCCCACACAACCGGGTCAGGGATGGAGTGAAAGTGAGGCAGGCGGGGGTTACCCCACAGGGGAGTTGCTGGGGACCAATTAGTAGGTCCCCGAAATAGTGTATTAACAGTGTCCCATACCTTAAGGGTTGTTTTTATGGGACAGGTCACAACTGGGTTGGATCTGGGGCCTCTATGCACTAAGTTCCTCAACTCTGTAGAGGAGCCAATCAGCGCCGCCTCCAAGGAAGCTGCCGGATTAGCCGTCTCTTCTGAGAACCACCATTTTACCGTTACCAGTACCGCTGCCCAGTAGTAGTTTAGGAAGCATGGTAAGGCCAGACCCCCCAAGGTTCCTGGTAGTTGCAATGTTGCCCTGGCTATTCTAGGAGTTTTCCCATTCCAAATGAATGAGGTGATAATGCTATCTAAATGTCGAAAAAAGGTCATTGATATGGGGACCGGGGTTTGCCGGAATAGGTATGTAAATTTAGGTAAAATTGACATTTTGATTAAGTTGACACGGCCCACCGGGGTCAGTGGTAGGGATCTCCATGTGTTACATCTTTGGGATAGGTGGTGAACCACGGGGTTTAAGTTTAAGCTGATATATTTTTTTAAATCTAGGTGTATTTCTACCCCTAGGTATCTAAACTGGGAAACCCTACGGAGTTGTCCGTCCGTCTGCAAGGGAGTAGACCCCGCCCGCAGGGGAAACAGTATCGACTTTCCCCAGTTGATACATATACCAGAGAACTTCCCAAATCTATTAATTACCGAAAGAGCCTCCGGTAGGGAGACACCGTCATCCTTAAGATATAGTAAGGTGTCATCAGCATATAACGACACCTTTTCCTGTAGAAGACCCCTCGGAATTCCCCTAACCCCGGGTGTGGCCCTGAGAAGGGCAGCCATCGGCTCTATTGCCAGGGCAAAAAGGCCCGGTGAAAGCGGGCACCCCTGCCTGGTTCCCCTACCCAAAGGAAAGGTCGGGGAAAGTACTGTACCTGTGCGAACTCTGGCTGTAGGGGCCCTGTATACCATCCCGACCCAGGAGATAAAGACCGGGCCAAACCCGAATCTGCGGAGGACCTCCCATAGATAGCCCCACTCAACAGAGTCGAAGGCCTTCTCCGCGTCTAGAGAGGCCACAACTTCGTCTCGGGTACCCTCCTCCCCGGAGGCCAGGACAGCAAACAACCTACGGATGTTTATGTCTGTGCCCTTTCCAGGCATGAAACCTGATTGATCTCCATGAATTAGGTCAAGTATTATTTTGTTTAACCGCTGGGCCAAAATTTTGGTTAAAATCTTCGCGTCCGAATTAAGTAAGGATATAGGTCGATATGAGGGACATAGTTGGGGGTCTTTCCCGGGCTTTGGCAGGACCACTATGATGGCTTGTGACATGGATTGTGGAATCTCCCCAGTACGCAGGGTCTCTGTAAGCATTGTGTGCATCCTAGGCGCCACCTCGCCCATATACTGTTTATAAAATTCAGGAGGTAGGCCGTCTAGTCCCGGTGTTTTCCCCGTTTGTAAAGAGCTGAGAGCCCGTTGGACCTCCTCCAAGGTTATTGGAGCTTCGAGGTCCTCCCGTGCCGCAGCCGTGAGGGTCGGGAGTGTTATTTCGTCTAGGAATTCCAAGAGTTCCCTCGCTGAGTATTGTGCCCTAGATGAGTATAGGGACGAGTAATACTCAGCAAAGCAAGCATTTATCCCCACAGGGTCTGATATCAGGGTGCCGTCATTCTTACGGATACGAGCTATGGTTGACACAGGGGACTGCTCCTTGGCCAACCAGGCCAAAAGCTTACCTGTTTTTTCCCCCTGCTCAAATATTCTTTGAGTTTGGGCTAGTTGGCGTTTGTTTGCCTTGGCTACCCTCAATAGCATTACCTCCCGATAGGCAACCTTCATGTCTTGTGCTATAATAGGGTTGGCCGTGAGGGTGTATCTGGTCTCTAAGTCTCGGGCTTTGGTCTCTGCCTCTTCCACCAGCATCTTATTGTTTCTGCGCTCTCTAGCTATGGATGACATATAGCAGCCTCTGATGTATGCTTTAAAAGTGTCCCATATTATCCCCGGAGTGGAGGAACCCGCGTTGGTTAACCAAAATTGTTTTATCTCTTTTACTATCTCAATTTCTATGGTAGGATGTTCAATCCAAAATCGGGAGAGTCGCCAGATTCTGTCCGCCTGTGGAGTGGAGGTTTGCAGTATGCATAATAGCGGGGAATGGTCAGAAATTCCCCTCGGCAATGTATCAATATTTATAACTTTGGGAAGCATGGGTGAGCTTGCGTAAAGGAGGTCAATACGTGATAATGAGTTGTAGGAGGAAGAGTGACATGTATAAACTCGTTCTGTTGGATGTTTCCAACGCCACACATCCTCTAATCCCAGCACCTGCGCCCATCTAGTTAGCGCAGAGTCTGTAGCTGGGTCCGGGGACATTTTATCTATTGACGGGTTGGGTGTGATATTAAAATCCCCCGTGAGAATTACATTATCCGTGGGGAATTGCGCAATTATAGTAGTGATCTTCTGCAGTAGGGAAACGTTAGCCGGTGGAGGCAAGTATACCCCCACTATGACCATTGCCAATGCTTCTATATTAGCGTGGATTATTATGTATCTACCTTCTGGGTCTATGAGAATATCAAGGGGTTCAAAATTGAGTGATTTGTGGATCAATATACTAACCCCCCTGGCGTAATTAGTGTATGTGGCATGATAATGGTGTCCCACCCATGGTTTCTTTAACCCCAACACTCTGCCCCCCATCAAATGTGTCTCTTGAAGAATACAGATACTGGGCGTATATTTCTTAAGATATTCAAAAACTAGTGAGCGTTTAATTTTGTGATTAAGACCCCTTACATTCCATGACAATATTTTCAGCTGAGCCATATCTCAATGTGGTATATATTTCTTTCGGAAAACCATGTATTGTTAGAATATATGGATAACTCCTTCCCATCCCTCCCCCCTCCCTCCAAGGGACCCATCCTCCATCCATGGGCAAAGACCAGTCTAGCAGCCTGAAGTATATATCCTATGCCTTTGCTATTGTCAAGCCATCTATAGTAGTCTTCCCTTAAATTATGAAGCGAAAAACAAAGAACAAAAATTAACTTTAAACAACCTAAACAAAACGTCCCTCCCATCCCTCCCCACACCCCATTAATTAAACCTCGGGGTGTTTGAGTACCCATAACAAGCAAAATAAAAGAAACTAAACAGGAGGAACCTCCTAGGGGGCGGTGTGTAGCAGTTGGCACACCTAGGACTTAATTATTTTAGCGTGAGATCAGAGACCGCACTACTCACTGCATCTGCAGGCCTATGCTGATAATAAACATCAAGAAGGGGAGGGTAAAAATAAAGATTCCTAATAAAAAAAAAAAAAACGGGAAAACCCGGAGAAGGAAACCAAAACAAAAAAGAGAAGTATCCCGCATATCCAGGGCCCCCTCCCTTCCATGTGGACCTGAGCAACCTGTCTGCGCTAGAGCAGCCATTAGCACTTAGATATTTCTAAGGGTACAATCTTAGTTACAAACTATGGTAGTTTCTATAAACCTGTAAACAGTAAAAGAAAGTTGGTTAAACAATAGAAGCAGTCACCTAGCGACCTCTTGAAAAGTCAGACCACTTAACAGAATTCCACCATTAACCCTTCCCTCCACCACCCATCTCTAATAACAGGATGAATATTGGTTATGTAGGGCACTATGTCTCGCAGTCTCCCCTTTTTCTCTTTTCTTCTCATCAGCCCTTGAGTCAGTAAATACAGCAACAAAGTCCCATGAGTCCATACCGTCTGTCAGGACTGCCAACATCTGAGTAGTCCCTTTAGGGGGGAGAGAGGAGCCCCAGGGCAAAAGCCAGAAGGGGGGGGGGAATACATTCCAGCAGTTCATATATAACGCACCCCCATCGATCCCTCCATTCCTTCGATACAGGACTATTCAGCAAAACAAGTATCCATCCCCTATTGCCTGGTTAGCTGTTCGGCAATACTCCCCCCAAATAATCAGGTCCCTCAGGATTCATGTATGACATAGTGCCCGGACAGTGTGTCAATTACCAATAGAGGTGGGGATTATTAGAGATAGCAAACTGTAAGTCTTATCACCGGACATCACCAGGTAAATGGAGGGTTAGGCCCGGTGCACTCCATATGTCGTATCAGTGATTGCGTGGCAGGGATTCAAGCCATCTGGCCGCTTCCTCCGGGGAGGTGAAGAATTTAGTAGTTTCGCCATCCACTACCCTGAGTCTTGCAGGGAATAACATGCTGTATTTTAGTCCCTTAACGCGCATTTGGGCCTTGACCTGGTCGAATGTCCTGCGTTGCCTCTGTGTTTCCACGGAGTAGTCAGGAAAAAGCATTATCTTCGCGTTCTCAGTGCGTAACTCTCCCACTTTCCGTGCCTCCCTTAAGATCAGATCTCTATCTCTAAAGTTCAATAAACGAAATATGAAGGTGCGTGGAGGTGTTCCCGGTGGGCCCCGAGTTGACGGCATTCTGTGGGCTCGCTCCACCGCAAAGTGTGCAGAGAATGGTGCCTGCGGGAGAAGATTGCGCAGCATCTGCTCCGTGTAAGCCTCCGGGTCTCTTCCCTCCGCCCCTTCCGGAAGTCCCACCAAGCGCAGATTATTCCTGCGATTTCTATTTTCCTGATCTTCCGCACGCGATTCCAGCGTTTTCATTTTAACTTGCAGTGTACGAATGGAGGCGCCGTGATCTCGGATTTCATCTTCATTCTCCCCTACCCTCCTTTCAGCCTCCGTCAGCCTGTCTCTGTATTTGTCCATATCCCTTCTTATTAGGCCCATTTCTGACTGTATTTGCTCTATTTTGGTAGTTAGGGTGGTTTGACAACCCGTGATAGCCTGCATTAATGCTTGAAACTGATCCTCTCCCATCTGGGAGGACTCAGCCTGAGTGTCTGTGTGATCTGTTTGTGAGGCCATGTTTGAACACACTGTTCCTTGTGGGCCCTGTGCTGGTGGCGATGTATTAGGGGCCTTTTTTTTCTGTGCACCACAGGTTCTTCTTCGCATGCCCAGTTTTCAGTCTGCCAGGTACTGTGTAACAGGTAAGGGTCCCACAGCAGCCAGTTTACAGTATATATCCTCCGCCCTCCTTATATCCCCGTCTTTCTCACCTTCCAGCAGGTCTTATCTTTAGTCCTTCTGTCTCTCCCCTCCGGAGGGCACCTCTGCTGGGCGTGTAGCAGCCCCTCTTCCGCCGATCGCGGCACCTGAGGCTGGGGATCGCGAGTGCCTCGTAGGCCTCAGAATGGCGGATCCCTTCCAGAGTAATGAGCCGGCCGAGGGCCTCCGAGGCGGCGTGTATGTCTTGTCTCTTCCGCTCCGGGCCTCCCCCTGCCTCCCAGCGGCGCCAGCCACAGCGGATGGATCGATGCGGCCGCTCCACGGCCGTTCACGGCACCCGAGGCCGGGGATCGCGAGGCCGCACAGGCCGCAAGATGGCGGAACGTCCCGAGCCGGCCGAGAGCTTACAGCGGCCTCATCTGATGGTCCACACCAGCGAATCTCGTCCACTCCGCCGCCGGTAACAGAGCACCGCCACCCCAGGTCAGTTTTAAGAGGAATCTCTCGTGTTTAAGGTAGGATTCCTATGGATGCAGTAAGGGACGGCGGAGCTCCCTCAGAATCCTTGTCCGGCAGTGTCACCCGGGAGCCGAATTGCCACTATCATCCGGCTCCAGCTCTCCTCGCCTCTGTGCCCAGCCTCAGCCACAACGCCTCGGGGCAGTAAAAAAACTGTTAGTCCACAAACTAATGGATTTTAAGGCCTGCAGTGTGCGGAGCTCTATCCCAGACGTCCTATCTGGTCGCCATCTTGACCACGCCCCCCTGGGCTCTTTTCTAATGTAGTTTCAATTACATTGTCTCATTCTTACCCAGTACTAAGAATGTAAGGGCTGACACTTTGTCACGACACTTTTTCTCAACTTCCAAGATGGAGTCGGTTCCGGTTCCTGTGATTCCTCCTGATCGTATTCTGGCTACAATTCGCACCAGTCTCACTTTTCCTGTGGGTGGCAAAATTCTTGCTGCTCAGGTCCATGCTCCTCCTGAGAAACCTTGTGAACGCTGCTTTGTCTCAGAGAGTCTCCGTACTGCCACGCTCCAGACTTACCATTCTCCCAAGGCTGCTGGCCACCCTGGGAAGAATCAATTCTTTTGGGCCATTTCCCAATAATTTTGGTGGCCTAGTCTACGTGCTGATGTAACTGCCTTTGTAGCTGCCTGTTCCGTGTGTGCTCAGAGTAAGACTCCACGACACCTTCCACTGGGCCTCCTACAACCCATACCCAATGGAGAGAGGGAGAGAGGCCCTGGACCCACCTGTCTATGGATTTCATTATGGAATTACCCAACTCCCAGGGCAACACAGCTACCCTGATGGTGGTTGACTGGTTCTTGAAAATGTCTCATTGTATTCCACTTAAGAAGTTGCCAACTGGTTTCCATTTTTGCTCTGGAGATCTTTCGCTTACATGGGCAACCCAAGCTGATTGTCTCGGACAGGGGTAGTCAGTTTGTCTCCCGGTTCTGGTGAGCCTTTTGTGCACAGTTGGGAATTCAGCTTCCTTTCTCCTCTGCGTATCACCTGCAGTCTAATGCGGCTGCAGAACAAGCATTTGAGTCCTTGGAGCAATTCCTACATTGCTATATTTCTGACCATCATAACAACTGGTCAGACCTCTTACCGTGGGCAGAGTTTGCTCACAATAGTGAGTTGAATTCTGCTTCCAGATTGTCCCTGTTTATGGTGAACTATGGTTTCCAACCTTCCATGTTGCCTGACTCATTTGTTCCACAGAGTATTCCTGCGTTAGAGGAGCATCTCTGTGGTCTTCGTTCCATTTGGGCACAAGTCCAAGAGGTTTTGCAACATGCTAATGATAGGTATAGACTCCATGCTGACCGCAGACGTCTGCCTGCGCCTTCCTACCAGGTTGGGGACAGGGTCTGGCTGTCATCTCGCAACTTCTGACTTTGTGTTCCCTCTCTGAAGTTCGCACCTCGGTTTATTGGGCCTTTCCGTATTCTTCGCAGGATTAACCCAGTGGCTTACGCATTAGACCTTCCTTCTAATATACGTATCTCAAATGTATTTCATGTCTCCTTATTAAAACCTTTGGTCTGCAACCGCTTTACCACCTCGGTGCCTCATCCTTACCCTGTACAGGTTGAGAACCATGAGGAGTATGAAGTATAGTCCATTGTTGACTCCCGTGGGCACGTACAGTACCTGGTGCATTGGAAAGGGTACGCTCTGGAGGAACGTTCTCATTCTCAGACGTACATGCCCCTGTCCTCCTCCATGATTTCCATAGATGTTTTCCCCACGAGCCTAGTGGTCCTCTGAGGGGGAGGGGTCATTGACGAGGGGGTACTGTCAGGGCTGGGCTTAGCCCTTCCTTCTCTGAGCTGGCCACTCAGCTGTCGGCTAATTGCCAGTTTCTATCTCTCCACAGTGACTCACCTGTTGATGATATCCTGCTCGTCAGTCCTGCCTACTTAAGCCGTCCAGCCCAGATGATCTCTGCCTTTGCCTTGGTCACATCTCTAGAGACGCTCTCTTGTGTTTCTGTTAAAGAAGACTTGCTTGGCTGACATTCCTTCTGGTTCCAGATTCTGCTTGCTGTTCTACTACGCTCATCTCTGGCTCCCTGACGTTTTTGGCTTGTCTGTCTATCCATTCCGGTGCCTGAACTGGCTATATTTTGACTACGTTTACTCTGTCTACCCTTTTTTTATTATTGTTAAGCAAGTGGGATTTAACTGTACTTCTGTCTCAGTCTGATTCATGGTTTCTGACACGTGGCAATCTCTTAAGGCCAATGATGCATGAAAGGCAGCACCCATGGTTCTCTCACGCAAAAGTTTTCTAGGGAGGGACCCGATCTCTTCCGCCGTCACATGCCACTGCCTAAGCATTTTCAGGCATGGGGCAACATAAGCCGGAAGCTTACCATGTTTGACCCTCAGCTTTTCACTGGCCCACCACTCTCCCAGCACTGCAGAAAAGGCCTAAACCATTTGCAAAAATACCTAGCCACACAGGGGGTCTCTCTGCTAGCATATTATCAAAGTTGTGTTTTAGAAATATCAGAGAGAAGAAAACTGAGTTTACCCTGCCTAAGCCACCCTCCCTCCTGGAGTGATAAGTCACATTACACTTAACAAGGTTCAGTCTACAGTTCCATAATAATGGAAAGAAGCAGACCTATGGTGCTGGAAACACCTGGCTGAGCGGGGATTTACATGTCAGTCTGCCACATATGCCACTTTTTCTCATACAGACTTATTGTATGCTAGTGTGGCCATGATCCCTGTGAAACAAGAGGTGTCTATCCTTCCGTGAGGAATATCAGACCACGCTCCAATGCTCTTGCATTTTACTGTTGGTCTGGACTTTGCGGGGTCTAAAACTATGGCGCTTGTCCAGGTAATGGATTTCTGATGTAAAGATTGAACCCCCGGGGGGCGTGGCCGGCAGCCGAGGTGATGGTAGCTTAAGGAGAAAGCTCCGGGTGAATCCAGCACAATCCAGCGACTAGAAGCGATGCCAAACGGAACTGTGAGGTGATATCAATCGCCCATCCACCCAGCTATCACAAGCCATCACTATGAACAAAAGAAAATCAGTGCGGGACCCTAAAAATCTGCCTGATTTCTTTGACACAGCCAGCACTCGTAGGCCTCAAAATGATGCAGCGGCCTGTGAATCATGGCGCAGCCGGAGCCGTGGAGCTTCCTCCAAAGACATGCCACAGTATCAGGCATCATCCCCGGGAAATAGCAGCGGATCATCACCACATGCATCCCCTGTACAGAGCCCGCAGAAAGCCTTACAGAAGCGTTCATCAGAGCACAGATATCCAAGTGAGCTGGGGGAACATGACATGTCACAGGACAGTACTAGAGGGTTCATTGAACAAATGCATGACTTCCCCACCCTGGATCAGCCACTAACTGACACAATGATGTAGGATATGTTGGTGACATTAAGGGGCTCATTACACAGGGACCTGATGGAATGTACATCCCAGCTTAAAGCAGAAGTTATTGCCTTAAGGGACAGAGTAAATCATACTGAGGACAAAATGGGAGAATTTGCTGCAGCTCACAATGAGCTAGTGGATGCATATAATGGAGCAAAGGATGAAATACAGGCAAATAAAAATAAAATGGCAGATTTGGAAGATCGCTCAAGAAGAAATAATGTAAAGCTGAGAGGGGTGGCTGAATCTATCTTGATTGTAGATCGGGCTCATCGCCTGCCTAAACCAAAGCACCTCCCGGGTAAAGTACCAAAGGGTCGTCATAGCACGTATTCACCTTTTTCATGTTAAAGAGGATCTGATGAAATACACCAGAAGGCATTCTCCTTTACCTGATCCATATACAGACATATCTGTGTACTTTGACATCTCACAACATACAATGCTAACTCGCCAGAACCTAGCCACACTGACCAAACTTTTCCAAAACCACAAGATACCATACACCTGGGGATTTCCCAAAAAAATCATCATCACCAGGGAAGGTAAAACATACACTATCAATAACTTGGAGAATGGTTTGAAATTGACCAGACAATGGACGCTCCTCCCAGATGAAGAAAAAGGCCATATTGACTCTCCCATTCACAAGATTTTTTCTGAGTGGCAAAAAGTAAACAGTAACAGTGACTACTAATATATGACCAACAAGGGTGGTCACCTCACATTTACATTGAGCCAAATCTGGATAAATGGGCTGGATCTTACTGAGTAAAGACCCCCACCATACATAAGCGAGATTCTTCGCACACTGTGATAAGTTTCACTTTTTATATGTTATACTGTTTTCTTTTCTTCATTTTTTCATGTTTTACATGTACCAGCCAAATATGATGATCTTCTTCAATGGGAAATAACTACATCTTCAGAACAAGGACGCATGTACAGTGTTTTCAACATTCAGCAATTTAATTCCTACCTTTTGCTGCCACCTAAAGGTAACTATACCAAACTACACCATCTTAATTGTATTCAGTCACACCTAGCATTAACTCTACAAAGACACTATGACCATTAAGGTGATCTCTCTTAATGCACATGATCTGAACAGCCCATTTAACCACTTAAGGACCGAGCCTGTTTTTCAGATTTGGTGTTTACAAGTTAAAAACAAGTTTTTTTTGCTAGAAAATGACTTAGAACCCCCAAACATTATACATTTTTTTTCTAACACCCTAGAGAATAAAATGGCGGTCATTGCAATACTTTTGTCACACCGTATTTGCACAGCGGTCTTACAAGCACAGTTTTTTTTTTTTTAAATTCACTTTTTTGAATTAAAAAATAAGACAACAGTAAAGTTAGCCCAATTTTTTTTTATATTGTGAAAGATAATCTTACACGGAGTAAATTGATACCCAACATGTCACGCTTCAAAATTGCGCCTGCTCGTGGAATGGCGTCAAACTTTTACCCTTAAAAATCTCCATAGGCGACGTTTAAAAAATTCTACAGGTTGCATGTTTTGAGTTACGGAGGAGGTCTAGGGCTAGAATTATTGCTTTCGCTCTAACGATCGTGGTGATACCTCACATGTGTGGTTTGAACACCGTTTTCATATGCGGGCGCTGCTCACGTAAGCGTTCGCTTCTGCGGGTGAGCTCCTTAAAAAAAAATTTTATTTCACTTTTTTTTATTGATTTTAAAACAGTTTTTTTTGAAAAAAAAATGGGTCACTGTTATTCCTATTACAAGGAATGTAAACATCCCTTGAAATAGAAAAAAGCATGACAGGTCCTCTTAAATATGAGATCTGGGGTCAAAAAGACCTCAGTTCTCATATTTGGACTTAAACGCAATAAAAAAAAAAAAAATTGTCATTTGAAAAACTGACAAAACAAAAATGTCCCTTTAGGCGTATGGGCAGAAGTGACATTTTGACATTGCTTCTGCCCTGCTATGGTATGGAGACGGGTGGGGGCTATCTTGCCCTCACTCGTATCCATACCCAGCTAGGAAGAGGACCCGATTGCCTCCGTCGCTACAGACGGCTTCAGTAAGTGTTGGAGGGTGCGGGAAAAACAAATTTTTTCCTCAGTTTAGGCCGATACTTATTCTTCTACATATTTTTGATTAAAAAAATCGCAATAAGCGTATATTGATTGTTTTGCGCAAAAGTTATAGCGGCTACAAAATAGGGGATAGATTTATAGCATTTTTATTATTATTTTTTTTTCTACTAGTCATGGCGGCGATCTGCGATTTTTATTGTGACTGCGATATTGTGGCAGACACATCGGACACTTTTGACACATTTTTGGGACCATTCACATTTATACAGCGATCCGTGCTATAAAAATGCACTGATTACTGTATAAATGTGACTGGCAGGGATGGGGTTAACACTAGGGGGTGATTGAGGGGTTAACTGTGTTCCTAGGGAATGTGTCTAACTGAAGGGGGAGGGGACTCACAAGGGGAAGAGACCAATCAGTGTTGCTCTGTATTGAGAACACAGATCGGTCTCCTCTCTGACAGGACGTGGATCTGTGTGTTTACACACACAGATCCACCTCCTGCTGTGTTACCGGGCAATCGTGTGTGCCCGGCAGACATCGCGGTGCATCGGGTGCCCAGTGACACGGCGCGCGCGATTGCCGTCGGCAGCGCGCGCCCCCTGGTGGGTAGGGAAGGCGAGGGCGTCATATGACGCCCTCCTAGAATGAGAGCCGTGCCGCCTGGCCGTCATATGACAGTCCTAATCCTGAGACTGCCTCCCCTGATATGGTGTGGGACGCGCTTAAGGCCTTCACCAGAGGGCAATATCGGTGCCATATTAGTGAAGCCCGCAGTGACTCCTGGGCTGCTTTGACCAATGCGGAATCCCAGGGTCAAGAACTTGAAGCCCGATATTCCACCTCTCCAGATTGGATTGTTTATCAGGACATGTTCTTAGCTTATAGAGAGGTGTATCTTGATGGTGTCAACTTTCTGGTGCTTAGTGACAGTGCCTAACAGAAGTTAGATGTCCCCATATCCCAGGATGAGGTTGTCACAATGTGTCTGAGATGCGATCCTCGGACCTGGGGTTCTTTAGATGGTTTCCTATTGCCTGAGCCACCCTGTGACCAGCTGTAGGCAGGCATCTGATCTAGTGACCCTATAAATCATCACTTCCCCTTCCTGTCTTTGCCCTAGTATAGGTCCTGGTGTTTAACAGATTATAGTTCTGCTGCTGACTTGTGCTTGTTCCCGACTACGCTTCTTGGACTTTTCCTTTGGACTTCGCTGATCACTGTTGCTGACTCTGCCTGTTCCCTACCTTGCCTCTTGGACTACTCCTTTGGACTATGCGGATATCTGTTGCCAACTCTGTCTGTTCCCAACCTTGCCTCTTGGACTACTTCTTTGGATTACTCTGATTGGTCTTCGCTGACTTCACTCTCTACCAACTGTGAGTTGTTTGTTTGGTGTTCCTTGATTTAGTCTGTTTGCACTTCCCATTGTGGTCCCGTATTTTTGGCTGCAGGATCTCAACCACCCTTCCACCTGATACTGGGATAACAAGACTACCGGTCAGGAAACTGAAGGGACGGTTAGAGTCTCCTGGCAGACCTGACAGAGCTTAAATGGGCATTGACTTATCTGCCAGTGGGGAAGACCCCGGGGGGTAGATGGCCTTCCTGCAGAATTTTATAATGTCCATGCCAACCTTCTCCTTCCTCATTTGTATGAAACTCTTAAAGTGGCGCTCGCTGAAAATGTCGGCGGCAGTAAAAGTGGTGATTCCCAAGCTGGGCAAGGACTCATCCCTCTGCTCCTCCTACCACATTATTTCTCTACTGAATGTAGACGCCAAAATAAGGACTAAGGTGCTGGCCAATTGTTGAATTTGATTATTCTTAAATTAGTCCATGGGGATTTATCTGGATTTATGCTGGGTAAAGGGATGGACATAAACCTTCGTCGCCTCTACACTGTGATTACTAACGCCTGTTCGGGCTCTGGTTCTGGGGTGGTCGCCTTTATTGATGCAGAAAAGGCCTTTGACTCAGTTGATACCTGCAACTGCGTCATGCGATTAGGGCACAATTCCCCACTGCTGTTACCCTAGAATCACATTAATTTGAGCGCTTCTTAATTTCTAAAAATGCAAACAGGATACTCTCTCTCTCTCTCTCTCTCTCTCTCTCTCTCTCTCTCTCTCTCTCTCTCTCTCTCTCTCTCTCTCTCTCTCTCTCTCTCTCTCTCTCTCTATTGTGTCGTATCTGGCAAAATGATATTGCAGGCCTTAAAGATGAAGACTGGGGAGAGGCATACTACAATTTATCCCAATAATCATTTCGGCCAGGGATAGGTTCATTCAATTGAAGCTCTTACACCGTGCATATTATACCCCTCAGAGACTCTCCCTTATTTACCCTACAGTTGACAAACACTGTAGGTCGGAGGTAGGCACCTTTATACATATGGTCTGGTCTTGTTCTGCCCTTCAAACCTATTGTGTAGCGCTGAAGGAAAGATAGAGGCACTTACAAAATGGCAAGATATAAAATCAGTGCCCTGTATACAGTATGAAAAAAATATAACATTAAAATCATACAAGCAAACATATATAATGTATTATAGGAAAGTCCGTGAATGGAAGACTGAATGGGTCACCAATGTTGTGTAATATATGCACCACCTTCACCGACTAAAGGCCACAAAGTCTCTATGTAGACAACAGATGACCGATTTGTTGCAATTCAAACATATCCCGGATATATAATGTATGGATGAGTCAATTCCAGTGTATCACACCACAGTGTCTTTACACCCGTGCCAATCACTCAGATAGTATAGTTGAAGGCTTACCAGAGGGTTTGAACCCTAAACAGTATACACTGTGAGGGTCAAACCAACTTTAATTGCTCACTGGCAATAATGGGAAGACATTCACATCATGAAGAGATCACAGGGGTTCCATGAGGCTGTATCTTCTCCAGAAATGATCAAACATCGTCCCATGTGTGGCTCATAAAGGATATAGAAAGAGCCACATAGTGTGATACCGTAAAAGTAATGATTTATTAAAAAGAAGAATTTACACTTACATGATAAGGAAGAATAAAAAGCGCTTATACATAAAAAGGCAGCAGTGGAGTCCTCCCGACGCGTTTCGTCTGAATAGACTTCGTCTTGACGAAGTCTATTCAGACGAAACGCGTCGGGAGGACTCCACTGCTGCCTTTTTATGTATAAGCGCTTTTTATTCTTCCTTATCATGTAAGTGTAAATTCTTCTTTTTAATAAATCATTACTTTTACGGTATCACACTATGTGGCTCTTTCTATATCCTTTATGAGCCACACATGGGACGATGTTTGATCATTTCTGGAGAAGATACAGCCTCATGGAACCCCTGTGATCTCTTCATGATGTGAATGTCTTCCCATTATTGCCAGTGAGCAATTAAAGTTGGTTTGACCCTCACAGTGTATACTGTTTAGGGTTCAAACCCTCTGGTAAGCCTTCAACTATACTATCTGAGTGATTGGCACGGGTGTAAAGACACTGTGGTGTGATACACTGGAATTGACTCATCCATACATTATATATCCGGGATATGTTTGAATTGCAACAAATCGGTCATCTGTTGTCTACATAGAGACTTTGTGGCCTTTAGTCGGTGAAGGTGGTGCATATATTACACAACATTGGTGACCCATTCAGTCTTCCATTCACGGACTTTCCTATAATACATTATATATGTTTGCTTGTATGATTTTAATGTTATATTTTTTTCATACTGTATACAGGGCACTGATTTTATATCTTGCCATTTTGTAAGTGCCTCTATCTTTCCTTCAGCGCTACACATTTGGTTTATAATTTTGATCTATTGGGCATTATTCTTATGTAGTGTTAGCAGCTTAATTATTTGTGAGCAAGCGCAAAATTGCCTGTTGGGTTGTTTTTGCTTCAAACCTATTGGCAGGAGGTGGTAGAGGAGCTTGGTGCATTCCTAAATCAGCGAGTTCCTTGGGATCCAGCTTTTCTCCTGCTGGTTGTGGGTACTAAGTTGGAAGTTTCTTTCCACCAATGATGCTTTCTCTTCTATGCACAGAAGCTCATTCTACTTAAAGGGGTGTTCCGGCCGTTTTTTTTTTTTCTTTTAAAAGTCAGCAGCTACAAACACTGTAGCTGCTGACTTTTAATAAGGGCACTTACCTGCCAAGCAAGCCCGCGACGTCGGCCCCCCTGAGGCCAATCCTTTCATCGGATCGGCTGCCGACACCGCCTTCCTAATTAAGGGAAACAGGCAGTGGAGCCTTGCGGCTTCACTGCCCGTTTCCTACTGCGCATGTGCAAGCCGTGCGGCGCTTTGTGAATGGCCCCGATGTTTCCTGGGACTCCCACATGTCCCAGAAGACAATGGGGCCTCTCGCCGAGGAGGAGGAAACAGAAGAAACAGCGCCGCGGAATAGGAAGAGGCAGATTAGGAAGACTGCCTAGCAACAGGGGTTTCTGGTGAGAACATTTTTTTTTTTCAAATGTTTTTTTTAAAATTTTTTAAAGAATATTAATGTAATCAAATGTTTTTTTTAGGGTGGCCCTCCACTTTAAATTGAAATCATCTGCGGTGCCCATGGTACAGCAGCGGAGAGCAGTCTTGAACCAGGTGCTTCTGCTATATATATTAACATATATGGGTCACAATTGCCGGAAGAAATTCTATAAGATTTGGGATGCATGGGTGGAGGCTAGAGGACTGTCTTTGTGATACTCCTCCGGCCCATGCCCCCTCTCCTGACTTCTCCATCAAGATCAATAATACAACCATCAGTCCCTCCCCTCGTGCCAAATCTTGCAGACTTCACCTCCGTAACATCTCCAAAATATGCCCCTTTCTAACCGTTTAAACCACTAAGCAACTTATTCACTCACTTGTTATTGCACTCCTTGACTATTATAACTCCCACCTTATTGGCCTACCTCTCTGCAAGCTATCCCCTCTTCAGTCTATCATGAATGTCGCTGCCAGACTTATCCATCTTACCAATCGTTTAGTGTCCACCACCCCTCTCTGCCAATCCCTCCACTGGCTTCCCATTGCCCAACGGATACAATTCAAAACACTAACAAAAACATACAAAGCCATTTACAGCTCTGCCCGGAGCTACATCACTAATCTTATCTCCAAGTATCACCCAAACTGTCCTCTCTGCTCCTCCCAAGACCTCCTGCTCTCTAGCTTCCTTGTCTCCTCCTCCTATGCTCATCTCCAGGACTTCTCCAGAGCCTTTCCCATCCTCTGAAACTCACTACCCCAATCTGTCCGCTTATCTCCTACTCTGTCCACTTTTAGGCGATCCCTGAAAACTTTTCAGGGAGGCCTATCCTACCTTAAGCTAACAACTGAATCTTCAACTTCTCTCATCAGTTCATCTCTCGCAGTTACTACCTTTTTTGTTTCACCATTAGACTGTGAGCTCACAGGAGCAGGGCCCTCCTAACCCTCTTGTATTGAATTGTATTGTTGCTTAATTGTCTCCCTTTATATTGTAAAGTGCTGTGCGCTGTATAATAATAATACTTGTACTTACTTGAACTGCAATTTTCTTGTACCAACCATGATTTTGTTTTGTATTGTTTTCCTTTTTTACTTTGAACAAAATAAAGTGCATTTGTTAAACTATATATATTCTACTTGCTTTGCTTGCTGCAGCTTGACATTGCATTCCATAGCCGAGCCTGCGATCTACTAGGACCCCCTAATCTTGTTCTATTCTGCGTTCCCCCAAAGGTTCTCCCCCTGGCAAGTAACTTGCATTTATATTTTTAGCCCCCAAGTGAACTACTTTACATTTTTCAACATTAACCTCATTTGCCATGTAGTTACCCACCCCTTTATTTTATTGAGATCTTCTTGTAAAGTTTCTATATCCTGCTGTGAAGTTATTGCCTTGCTTAGCTTTGTATTGTCAGCAAACACTGTGATTGAGCTATTTATGCCAACCTCTATATCATTTATGAATAGGTTAAACAGGATTGGTCCCAGGACATAGCATTGGGACACTCCACTTACCACCCCAGACCATTCTGAGTACACACTATTTATCACCCCCCCTTGAACATGCCCCTGTAACCAGTTTTCTATCCAGGTACATGCCATAAGGTCCATGCCAACAGATCTCAATTTGTAAATGAAGTGTTTATGGGGAACTGTATTGAATGCAGTCACACATGGTGGAGGTTCACTGATGTTTTGGGGTTGCTTTGCTGCTTCAGGCACTGCATGTCTTGACCAGGTGCATGGCATTATGGAATCTGAAGACTATCAAAGAATTCTGGGGTGCAATGTAGGGCCCAACGTCAGAAAGTTGGGTCTCCATCAGAGGTCATGGGTCTTACAGCAGGACAATGCCCCAATTCATAAGCCAAAAAGCACCCAGAAATAGTTTAAGACAAAGCGCTGGAGAGTAGTGAACTAGCCAGCAATGAGTCCAGATCTAAATCCCATACAGCACCTGTGGAGAGATCTCAAAACAGCAGTTGCGAAAAGGAACCCTTCCAATCTGAGAGACCTGGAGCAGTTTGCGAAAGAAGAGTGGTCCAGAATTCGAGTAGAGTGGTGGAAGAAGTTCATTGATGGTTACAGGAAGCAATTGATTTCGGTTATTTTTTCCAAGGGGTGTGCTACCAAATATTAAATTGAGGGTGTCAATAATTTTGTCCAGTCCATTTTGGAGTTTTGCGTGGAATGTGACAAATTTTTTTTTTTTATTTCTCCACTTTTTTTGTGTCATACCAATAAAAACAAAAGAAATAAACATGAGAATGCCTAAACATTTGTAATTGTAAAATTTTCTGGGTGAAATGGTGCATTATCTGACATAAATGTAGGGGTGCCAACATTTTTGGCCATTCCCACTGTTAATTTCCCATTTGTTTCTTCCCTTTGGAGCTCCAGCCACAAGGGTTCCACCTCCTCCCTTGCACTATTAGCAATGTCATCCCTCAAATTCTGTAGCAAATGATTCTTGATATACAGGCATACCCCTCCCCCTCTTCTACTCTATCTGTCTCTCCGATAGGAGTACCCCTGGAGAGTGGCAAGCTAGTCATGCGAGCTGTCAAACCAAGTTTCAGATATTCCTTCAAAGTTGAAATCTTCCATGTATCAGCAGCTCCAGTTCTTCCAGTTTATTAGCTAGGCTTCTAGCATTTGTGCACATGCCTTTTCATTTTGTATAAGGGCAAAATATTTTCTCCTTAGTTTTTTTGAGACTGCATGGAGCTGGAGGAGGGTCAGAAGAGAAAGACGACCTTGTTGTGCAAGTCACAAGGCCGAAGACTTTGATAAAAGATGACTTCCTGCCATTTGGTGTTTGTTTGCCGTCCCATGGAGCCGGGATCTAGTACAACACATGCCTGCCCTGATCCTCTGTGATGGGGGATCACAGTATTCCGGTAAGGGCGCATTCTCGCTGATCTGTGGTGGTGGATCTCACTTATTATTGGGAAACAGGAACCAATTCACAGATTTATATTATTGAGTTGGACAGGGACTTTATTTATTTTCACCGGTGCTCACTACACTATATTGTTTATGGATCACTGATCGGTTACCATTATCATGTACCGATCACTGGGCATTTGTTATTGTTGTCACTGATTTATGTCATTTTAATTGGTGTTCACCACACTATAATGTTCATTGATTACTGATCGTTTGTTAATTTGATGTTTTTTGATCAATGGACATTGTTTATGGTTCACATTTTTTATCATCTTATTCACTTTAATTCACCACTTGAATGTTATTACTATCATGTGGGTTTATATATATTTTCACAACATTATATTTTATATTTTTTAAGGGTAGCGTGATTTTTTCTTATTCGCAGTTTTATTGTATGTGCCTAGCTGTGACTATGGGCAAAGTTTTAGGCTCATTTTAATTCTGTTATAGAAATAAACATATAGCCTTTCTTTTATGGCCGAATGGTGTGGTAATTAAGAGAAAAGATTTTTTTTTAATTTGCCAGTGGAACAATAACAGAAAAAGTCCAAAAAAGTATTTAACAAAAATGAATAAAGTGGATGACAATCAGCGCAGTCACCTCCAAAAATAACAGCCTATCAGTACCTACAGTGTATCCATAACCCGCTGTGCACAAACCAACATCAAAAGTGCAATTAAATATTCAATATACTGCAAGTTGCCTGCAAGCCCTGTTAGACGTTTCACAACACCCCACAGATAATGCTGAGTAAATAATGATATAAACAGAAAGGTAAATAAGAGGAGGGTCAACTACAGTATAATTTAGCAAAAATATATATAAGGCTTTATTGATAAAACACAAATAACAGGCAATGTGTCTACCAGGGGTGGCACAATGACCGTCCCCGGTAAACCATGCTCCCACAATGTACAAATTTATTAAATAAAAAATAAATCACCGTAGAAAATTGACACTATTGTCATTAAAAAACACTAGGCTCAGGCAACCCCCCGTAAACTCCATTCCTGGGATCCTAACTCCAGATTAGGATCAATAGAATGGTGTTAAAAAAAATAGTCCCACATGTAGCCACAGTCTTCCCTTAATTTATTCTGAGCAGATTGTTGGTATCTGGTGTCCTTTTAGGGCAGTCTCTCAATATTTACCAACAATAGCATATATTTGTTAGAGAAAAGGGTTGTTGATAATCATGTAAATTGCTTCACTCCATTTACCGGTACTTTCTTCCGCTAATAGGTTAATCCTGTAATTCAAGGCTAGCATTCAAATAGCAGCATATTTCAAGCTGTGTATGGTGCAAAGTCTCTCAAACAGCAAACAATATTGTGATTGCTAATTCCGTTTTCAGTAGTGCTATATCTGGCATCTGGTAACAGAAATATATTGTACAAGCCTCAATGCATATAGTTAGAAGCAGACTGGAAACAGCTTAGCAGTATTATGGAACCTAAACCTTCAGTAGTGCTAAATCTGGTATCTAGTAACAGAAATAAATTCAGTATAGACAACATAGCACACACCCCCGCTAAAGATGAGGGGGGGGGGGGAAGGGAAATGGGGGTGGAGAGGGGGGGAATAAGGAGGTAAGGAATCGGTGGGGGTAGGGGGAGGGGAGGGGGGAAAGGAGGGGAGAGGGAAGGGAAAGCAATCGGGGGGGGGTTCGGGGAAGAGGGGGGGGAGGGAGGGGGAAGGAAGAAAAAGGGGGGGAAGGAGGGGAAAGGTAAAATAGGTAAATAACTATAGTAGGGGTAACTATGGCTTGTTTAAGGCTCAAGGAATATCTTCAGGCTCAACTCGTTGTTCAAGCCCATCGGCTGGAGCGTATTGAGCCTGAAGATCCAGGATTTTTCCTTGCGAAGGAGTACTGTATCAAAGTCTCCTCTCCAATCACCGAGGTCTAAAGAGTAAAAGCCTTTCACTTTTAGCCCTTGTGTTTTCCCCTGGTGATATTGCGAGAAATGAAGAGCCACCGGGGTGTCTTCATTAAGTCTTATACTTTTCAGGTGCTCATTAAACCTAACTCGAAGCTGTTGTTTTGTTTTTCCAATGTATAATTTCTTGCAGGCACATTCCAAGGCATATAGGACCCTGGTAGTAGCACAGTTGACAAGTCACTTGATTTCACATTCATGTTTTGAACCACAGTCTCTAAATACCTTGGATCGGTACATATTTACATATGCCGCAGTGGCCACACGGTAACATGCCTTTGATTTTGGGCATGTCCGTGAGCCAATTTCTGTTCTATGGGCATTTGAATTCGGATTGGATGAGTGTATCGTCCAAGTTCCTAGCCCATTTTGCCACCATCGAGGGTCTATCACCAACAATCTGCCTCAGGCATTCAGAGCGGGTCAGAATATGCCAGTGGCTCAGGAGTATGGAATTGACCTGATGCCAATGTGTACCGAAGGGGGTAATTATTCTCACTGGTGGATCAGTTTGTGTTTGGCTTTTAATATGGGGCTGGAGCAGGTCAGTTCTTGATCTTTGTCCTGCGATTTATTTAGCCCTTCTGAGTGTTCGGTGGGAATAACCCCTCTCTCTAAATCTGTGGTAGAGTTGGATAGACTCGCATCTGTAATCATCCTCAGTGGAACAGTTCCTCCGAATTCTGAGGAACTGTCCCACCGAGATTCCCTTTATCAAAGAACTGGGATGGTGGCTATCAGTCTGGAGCAGGGTATTGGCCGCTGTGTCTTTTCTGAAGGTTTTAGTAGTTAAACGTCCATCTAAAAGTTTGATAGACAAATCAAGGAACGATATCTTATGCGAGTCAGCCACAAACGTCAAGCGTATAATATGTGTATTGTTGGCTAACTCATCCATGAAATATGTCAGTTCCAATCTTGAACCTGCCCAGACCATCAAAACGTCGTTGATGTACCTTAGCCAGGACCTAGCGTGGCCAAGGTACATCGACGAGGCATAGATTACTTCCTCCTCCCACCATCCTAGATGGAGGCAGGCATAAGCGGGTGCCCACAGTGCTCCCATGGAGGTACCTCGAAGCTGTTGAAAGTTAGATCCTGTGAATTGGAAAAAGTTATTCTTAAGCGCAATCTCCAGAAGCTCAATGATGACTCATTTTGAGCATCCATTCTTGGAAATTGCTGCTCAAGAAAGTGATGTACAGCAGAAATTCCCCATTCATGTGGGATAAATGTAACCATCTGTAAGCCTTTCTGGGCCACTACAACGCTATACCACGCACGTGGTGGAAAGCGCAACTTGGAGGAAATTATCCTCTCTTCCGGATCAAACAGATGGACATTTGCATTAAAAATCTAAGGTTGGATTTAAGGAAAACAGTAAACACAGATATCTCCCGTGTTCTACGGCTAGAGAAAGACTTCCAGTGAGATAGTATCGCGGCCAGAATCTTATGGCAAAAGAAGACGTAAGCGCCCGTTCAGGGTGAACTCTATATTACTAGCGATAATCTATGGACACTGTTGAATTCTGTGCTGGCTGCCTAAATTTTCATGGGTTTCCCCTTGTTCACTGCACAAATGAATAGAACTGTGCAGAGGAATATCATAGGGTGATTGAGAGCTCCTGAATTTACTCTTGATCCGCATGCATTTGTAACCTGCTATTAATCAGACTGTCTGTTTTGAACCTTAAATTCAAAAGTCTCAGTGGAAGCAGGAAAACGGAATTGGCAATCACAATATTTTTTGCTGTTTGAGAGACTTTGCACCATACACAGCTTGAAATATGCTGTTATTTGAATGCTAGCCTTGAATTACAGGATTAACCTATTAGCGGAAGAAAGTAAATGGAGTGAAGCAATTTACATGATTATCCACAACCCTTTTCTCTAACAAATATATGCTATTGTTGGTAAATATTGAGAGACTGCCCTAAAAGGACACCAGATACCAACAATTTGCTCGGAATGAATTAAGAGAAGACTGTGGCTACACGTGGGACTATTTTTTAGCACCATTCTATTGATCCCATTCTGGAGTTAGGATCTCAGGAATGGAGTTTACGGGGGGTTACCTGAGCCTAGTGTTTTTTAATGACACTATTGTCAATTTTCTACAGTGATTTAGTGATTCGGGAGCATGGTTTGCCGGGGGGCGGTCATTGTGCCACCCCTGTTAGACATATTGCCTGTTATATATATTTTTGCTAAATTATACCATAGTTGACCCTCCTCTTCTTTACCTTTCTGATGACATCTCTTTGTCCCACATTTCTGTTTATACAGTTGACTGTTGGTACTTGTTGAGGTATCCCGTCTGAATGACAAACCGGTTAGTGCTTAAATATAATTAAACTTGTCAGAGTGGAGAGGATTCACTGATTTTTTAAATTCCAGTCCACACTGAACTATAACAAACTAAAATAAAAAAAATGTCCATATAATATCTGTCTCCAACCACTGGTGGAATCCAAACTTCTGATTCTTCACACAACAAATCACCCATATGTGCCATGCATGACACCCCTGTGAATTATATTTGCCCACCTCCCAGGAATAGACCTCAATCTGAAATCAAGGTGACAAGCACTTTTGCCCCTTTTTGGGCTGTACAGCAAATGGCTTCTGGCTCCTAGTGATGCTTTGTAATTCCTGTACTTGTTCCTTTACACATCCTCTTCATCCCATATAAATGGTATTCCTGCTCATTTAGCAGGCTCAGTATGAGTTGCGCTGCAGCATTATTTAAAAAAAATATTTGTTACATTTTATTATAAAGCTATTATGGTTTGGGTCAATATTAATGTATTTATTGTTTTATAGCTTTTTTTTACTACTTTATATATCATCTTTTTTTATTTTTATAAATATACAATAAATACATAACAAATCATTCCCAACATACTATAGTTTAGCTAAAAAGACAGCACAGCAGGTCAGTTTGCACACATTAGGTAAGAATATGTTCAAGGTAAATCTGCACACAAATGACCATTTGTGAGGTTAGTAGTGAGTTAATGTGAAGTGGACTTTAGCTTGATGACATAACAAAGTTCAAATTCACAGCAGATGCCTTTTACTTGTCTAAACACCAATACCTGTTTCTACCATGAGTACCTGGGAAAAACAAGACCAGACAAATGAAGAAGAATATTAACAATCAAGCAAAGGAATTAGGTAAATCAGTATATATATTGAGATTAAATACTGAAACCTCCAGATGTACAGTAAGTGAGGATAAATAATGTGTTAAGGTCCAATACATCATAGCTGTTTGTAACTCTACAAATTTGTATTTTAAACAAATAATCAATATCTGACATGAATCTTGTTCTAAATTTTGACCATGTCGGTCATTTTTGCATTCCAGAAATGCATTGATTTCACACGGAAAAATATAGGTACACAGTAATTTGTTTTGTTGAAAAAAAAAAAGATGTGTTCCGTCCACCAAGCGTAACCTCTCATAGCTCCGTCACATTGTGTGCAGCTGTTACCAGTAGACACATAGGGAGAAAAACAAAAACGTAATGATCATACCAGGGAGGGGGTCTAATCAGCTCCCGGGATCAAAACATTTCCATAGTTACATTTTACAATTATAACTGTGCATATCACTAATTGTAAGAAAATCATCAAGCCCTTTTTTGAGATTCCATTGTTGATTTTGTAATTATCACTTCACGAGGAAAGGCATTCCAGAGCTTAAATTTGAACTCCAGTCAGCCTTTTAAAATAAGTATTGTGCTCCCCCTCCCACCCTTTCCCGATAGTAAGAGTTTAAATGCTTAATTAGACCAAAGTGGACGTAAAGCAGAGGAATATTTATTTTGCTCCCCAAGCTTCCTCCCTAAGGCTGGATTCACACCTATGCAGTTTTAGTGCTTTTTGCATTTTGCAGATTTGCACTACAGTCCATTTAACATGGTTTTTCCTATGGGGCATGTTCTGTAGTGCAAATCTGCAATCTGCAAAATGCAAAAAGCACTAAAACTGCATAGGTGTGAATCCAGCCTGACAGATGATCATAATAAGCCCCCGTTCACACTAGTGCATTTTTTACTGCTGCACTGCACGACAATGGTAATGACATTATTCCCTATGGTGCCCATTCACATCAGTGCAGCACAGTTTTGAAAAGGTGCAGGTGCTTCTTTTGGTGCAAGGTAGTGCATTCTGCCCCATAAACTTCAATGTGAATGCACCAAAAACACGTGTAAAATGCATGTACATGTGATTTTAGTGCATTTTTGGCAGAGTTTTGTGTATAAA
This sequence comes from Lithobates clamitans, assembly GCA_037952925.1. Lineage (NCBI taxonomy): Eukaryota > Metazoa > Chordata > Amphibia > Anura > Ranidae > Lithobates > Lithobates clamitans. The sequence goes on along the minus strand of JBBGZY010001341.1, from coordinate 10,154 downwards.
TTCCAGTCTCTTTCTTCTACAAAAAAATGCATGAAGCATGAAAAACTTGTCAAAAATGCACCAAAAACATGCAAAGTTGCACTACAAAAATTCACTGAAAAACACATCTTCATAGAGCAGCACTAGTGTAAAACTAGACTTACAAAGCCATTCCTCTTGGCTGGCTATGAGGCTGCCCCCTATCATAGTCATTGAGTACAATGCAGGATTAGCGCCAAATGCCCAATCGCATTCAAGGAGGGAAGGAGAATGTCAGCTGTCATCATGTTATCATTTGTTTCACACAAATAGAGCTTTCCTTTGGTTGTATTTATCACCACTGGGTTTTTCATTTTTTGCGATATAAGTGAAAAAAGTGGGAACATTTTGAAAGAAAAAAACATTTTTTTTTAGTTTCTATTATAACATTTTGCAAATGAGTAATTTTTGTTCATACATTATCATTTGGGCCAACATTTAAACTGCTACATATCTTTGGTAAAAAAAATAACCCAAATTAGTGGGTATTATTTAGTCTGTGTGAAAGTTATAGAGTCTACAAACTATGGTGCCAATCATTGAAAATTGATCACACCTGATGCACTGATGGCTTATCTAATTTCTTGAGGCCCTGAAATGTCAGGACAGTACAAATACCCCCAAATGCCCCCTTTTTGAAAAGTAGACAGTCCAAGGTATTTAGTAAGAGTTTTTTGAAGTTGTAATTTTTTCCCACAATTCATGGGAAAATTAAGAAATTATTATTTATTTATTTTTTACACAAAATTGTCATAATAACAATTTTTTTTCTCACACACAGCATATGCATACATTCCAATTACACCCCAAAACACATTCTGCTACTCCTCCTGACTATGGGGATACCATATGTGTGAGATTTTTTCACAGCCTGGCCACATACAGAGGCTCAACATGCAAGGAGCACCGTCAGGCGTTCTAGGAGCATAAATTGTACATATAATTTCTTAACAACCTATCTACTTTTGAAGGCCCTGGAGCACCAGGACAGTAGAATTACCTACAAAATGACCCCATTTTGGAAAGTAAACACCCCAACGTATATTCTATAAGGCATAATGAGTCTTTTGAAGATGTCATTTTTTTCCACAAGTTTTTGGAAAATGTGGAAAGAAAATTAAAACGTATTTTTTTTTTTTACACAAAGTTGTCAATTCATAAGATTTTTCTAACACATAGCATGTACATAGCAAAAATTACACCCCAAAATACATTCTGCTACTCGTCCCGAGTATGGAGATACCACATGTGTGAGACTTTTACACAGCATGGCCACATAGAGAGGCCCAAAATGCAGGGAGCACTATCAGGCGTTTTAGGAGCAAAAATTCTAATTTTCTGAAGACCTATCACACTTTTGAAGGCCCTGGAGCACCAGGACAGTGGAATTAACCACAAAATGATCCCATTTTGGAAAGCAAACAATATATTCTCTGAGGCATGGGCTGCAGATAGGTACTCAGGTACTCTGATGGGCTGCAGATAGGTACTTGGTTATTCTGATGAGTTGGAGACAGGTTATCGGGTAATCTGATGGGCTGCAGATAGGTACTCGGGTACTTTGATGGGCTGCAGATAGGTACTCGGGTACTCTAATGGGCTGGAGACAGGTACTTGGGTACTCTGATGCACTGCAGATAGGTACTTGGGTACTCTGGACTGGAGACAGGTACTTGGGTACTCTGATGAGCTGGAGACAGGTACTCGGGTACTCTGATGAGCTGGAGACAGGTACTTGGATACTCTGGGCTGAAGACAGGTACTCGGGTATTCTGATGCTCTGCAGATAGGTACTTGGGTACTCTGGGCAGGAGACAGGTACTTGGGTACTCTGATGAGCTGGAGACAGGTACTCGGGTACTCTGATGGGCTGGAGACAGGTACTCGGGTAATCTGGGCTTTTAAATAAGAAGACAAGAAAATAAGGCAGATGGCCATATTCTAACTTCCTTCATGCTTCTACTGTATGTTTTTATGTTCTTAATGTTAATCATGTCAGTCAGGTAAGTCGCAGGATCCTCTAACAGTTATGTTCTGTGAGGGTCTATCAACCCATTAGCATTATATACACTTTATATGATAGTCATTTTTTGGTGACAGGTTCTCTAGAGACATTAGGCATTTCTTGCCACTCATGAAATAAGCATAAACTGAGCATTGGGCTCTTTATTAGAAGTGGGCATGTGTGTCCTATGGGAGCCAGGGCATTTAAATCCAGCTACAGGATAGAGAATGCCAGGGTAACAAGAGACTTACATTTCTCAATTTCACCTGTGAGGCACAAACCTTGAAGCACTCAGCACTTCTTGTGTGGCCAGGAAAACAGCAGATCTAGGATAGTTTTCACTCGATCAGTTTAGTCGAAATAGAAAAGCCACAAGAGACCCCCAATTAAAAAACAACAGACATACTTATCTGCTCTTTGCAATGGTTTTGCACAAAGCAGACCCGATCCTCCTCCTCCTCCTCTCTGGGATCCTCTGCAAGCCTTCTAGGCTCCCCCCCTCGCCAAGTGCCCCCATAGCAAGCCACTTGCCGAGTGCCCCCATAGCTGAGCCAGCTTTGTGTACCCATTGACCCATAGAGAGCACCTCGGCCCCGTCCCCACTCTTACCTCACTGGCTGTGATTAAAAGCAGCAGGCGCCAATGGCTTCCCTGCTGCCTCTCTTTCCGATGAGGAGAGAAAGAGTCAAGAGAGCAGATGCTCTCGTGTACATCGCTGGATCAAGATCAGGCTCAGATTAGTACTTAGGGGGTACTGGGGAGGGGACCCAAATGCAAAAGGTTTTATACCTTAGTAGTTAAAAGACCTTGTACCTTTAGAACCACTTTAAGTGAATTTTTCTTTTAAATAAAATATAATAAAGAAATAGGAAATAGGTTTATTAAGCAGGTCATCCCTGAATGAAATAAAGGGCAGGGGTAGGCAACCTTTGAGAGGTGGAGATCTATCTGAACATCATGAAAGAGATAAAAGATCACTTGGGGTTCGGTGCCCTTTAAAAAAAAAAAATAGAAAATTTATTAGCAAGGCCTAAATAGTAAGGACTACTTAGAAAATATAATAACAAATAATAGTAATTTGTTATAAAACAAATGTCACTGTAATATAAACAAAGCCTACCTTAAAAGTGGAGTCAGTAGAGCAGTGGACATTGTGAGTAGGACAGTGGCTGGTGTGTGGACAGTGTCAGTAGGGCAGAAGACAGTGTCGGTAGGGCAGTGGACGGTTTCAGTAGGGCAGTGGACGGTTTCAGTAGAGCAGTGGACAGTGTCAGTAGGGCTGAGGTTGGGGTCAGTAGGGCAGTGGCTGGTGTGTGAACAGTGTCAGTAGGGAAGAAGACAGTGTCGGTAGGGCAGTGGACGGTTTCAGTAGGGCAGTGGATGGTTTCAGTAGGGCTGATGTGGGGGTCAGTAGGGCAGTGGACGGTGTCAGTACAGCAGTGGATGGTGTCAGTAAGGCAGAGGTTGGTGTCAATAGGACAGTGGACAGTTTTAGTCGTTTTTATTTTTATTATTGTAATTTTTTATTATTTTTTACAATTTTATTTAACAGCTCTGTTGGGGGGCTTTGGTGAAATATCAGGGGTCTAAATAAAAAGTGATTTAGGACACAGTCCATAAATTGGAGCTTTATTCACCCTAATCAGTTTTTTTTAAAAACTCCCCGTGATTGTCATTACTTACACATGAATATTTGCATACTGTCCTAACTGTCTTCATGCTAGTTACTTTTATATTAGTAATATCTTACATGATCTTGGAAGCAGGCAGGGGCCATCTTGGATGTGGGTATCTGAAGCCCACAGCTGGCAACCCAACATGCACCTCCCAATCTCACGCCTGCCCAGTAATGACACTGTGTGGTGCAGTTTGATTACAGGTTATCATAGCAATGGCGGCATTGGCGGAAGTTCTCGCCCCGTTGTTATGGCAACCTGTCAATCAAACAAGAACCTGGATAGGCAAGTGCAGTAGGGGAAAGCAGCAGGCCACACTTCCCATGGACTACTGGGTGGACTCCAATCTCAGCTGCACAGAATGAATTAACAGAAAATGCTATGCACAGTCTTCCTGTTCATTCATAAAGTGAAGCATAGTGAACACAGTTTACTATGCTTCAATTATGAATGAATACAGGGAGTGATCAGTACCGATCACTGCCTGTGTTCATTTAGAAAAAGAAAGGGCTGGTAAATGACATAATTACTAGCCCCTTTCCCCTTTCTCCATCCTGAAACGATCCCACACAGCGGCATGATTTTGCTTCATGTGAACGATTTTTGAAAAAAATTGTCTGTGTTGAGCAAAAAGGTTAAAGCTAGAGCCATACAGGCAAATAGCATTTTCATGATGAGGTCTGCTATGTTGTATAATTGTTCTTTTTTATTACCAAGCATGATGGACAATAGACAGGATCACTTTTCAAAAATCCGCCAAAGGTTCAATGAACGTTTAAGAAATGTTCAGAAAATTATAAGCTAATTCCAGGTAGAAAATGATCAATGACTAGATATAATCATCAACATGCCTTCTAATAGTCTGAAACAGCAACCAGTCAGGCTGAAATGTAAAATGAAAGTTTGTTCACTTATGATCATTTTGATAAAAAAAGTTCTTTCACTCATTGAATCTCCAATAAGTTTTGAAAAAGTCAGCCCAACTCTTTCAATCTGTTGAGATGGATTAAAACCAATGAAGTGTCTTACTGGCTTATCTAACAAATGCTTTTATCTCAGCGGCAAGGATGCTAAGTGTAAACAGGAGAAAATATTATCATCAAAGCTGAATAATTTTAACATAAATGGGGTACAGCACATGTGTCAAACACAAGGCCCGTGGGCCGAATCCGGCCATCCAGGCAATTTCATGTGGCCCTCACACCTCTCCTGCAGCAACCCCCTTGTTTCTGCCCCCACCTTGTCTCAGCAGTCGGCAGCAGAGAGGAGGACAGAACTCCTCCACCTGATCCTGCGCTTCTCCGTTTAGTCGCAGAGAGGCTATTCTCTGCCACCCCCTCCCTGTCTTAGCAATCAACAGCAAAGAGGAGGACAAAACTCCTTCTACAGATCCTGTGCCTCCCAGTGCAGCCGCAGTACCCCGTCTTCTCTGCCTCCCCTGGCCTCGCCACTCAGCAGACTCCAGCCCTCCTCTGGTCCTCCTCCAGACCCTGCACTTTCTGCTTCCCAGTTCCACCCCCAGATTCTTTCTGGCAGCAGCACAAGGTAAGGGAGTGGACTGTAATATAAGGGAGGGTGGGTGACTCTTGACTACTGATGGGGGGTTGACATCTGATGTAAGGAGGGGTGGGGTGCTGTGGACATCTAGCCTTATAGATAGGATACAATCAGCCCTTTGAGGGCAACCATAATGCTGATGCGGTCCACAATGAAATTAAGTTTGACACCCCTGGGTTACACACTAAAAGAAATGATAACTTCCCTTAAATAAAAATTTCAAAATCTTAAATATTTTTTTTTTTTCTTCTTTTTAGATCCTGTAACATAAGATGTTGCGAAGAACATCAAAAATGCCTTGGTTCATTGCATTGTTTTCTATTTTTCTTTTGGGACTATTTATCACTTATTTGATGACTTTCACTTCCTTGCTAACTGTTTCAGGACACCAATGTAAGTACTATATAAATAAAGTTCCACCAATGCTTTGCAGAGTATGGGCTGAAGGGCACCGTAGGCAGGGCCTGTAAATGCTTTCCTGTCACTAACTGTAAGCATAAAATTCCTGCCTAACTTCTCTAACTTTACAGCTATGGCAGGCCATACATTATGCTTTTTTTTTTCCTTCAACCACGAGTTGAAGGAAAGAAGATTGATTGATTTCCCGATCAGCACAGTCGGTGTTGATGGGGAAATCCCTCCTTCTGCACTGCTGTATTCTGACAGCGGGAGATTTCTCAGTCATCAGAATACAATGACTTTACGACTATGGCAGGCCATACATTATGCCCAGCCCAACAGACTGGTTGTACTGAAGTTGATCGATAAATCAACTTCAGTACAACCAGCTTGCCCATAGATCAATAAAAATGTGTCCAGTTCCTGCTGACCGGCCAAATTTTGATTGGTCTATGGCCAGCTTAAGTCCTGCTACCTGCCACCTATTCGATGGGTGTGCCTCAGGGCTAAAAAGTTTGTTTTTATTAAGCTGACCATCGTGGATTGAAACTCAGCCAGTTCAACAGGGACCAGAAGAATTTCAATCCATGTATGGGCACTGTGGTTGTGCAGAAGTCGATTTACCAAAAGACTTCTGTACAACCAGAATACAATGACACAGTAAAGAGGATTTCCCCGTCCACCTCAAATGGTTGAATGAAAAAAATGGACTAATCTATTGGCTGCCTTAGAAGTGGGAATTGAGCAACACTAAAAAAGGCCATTAATGAGAGAAATGAATGCTTCCTTGCTGCTCAATACTAAGAAAATTCTCAATAGACAATAATCACTTCACCCTTTAGGGGGCAGTGAAATCAACGAGCTATAGGGTACTGGTGGATACAACAAAATATACTAAGTATCATCCAATAAATCAAGTATTCTTCAAAATGAGTGAAACTGTGACTTAGTGCTACCAAAACACATTCAAACAATGTGAAAAAATGATATATAATTCCTCAAAATGTGTCATCCATAATGTAAAATAATCTTCAACTCAATATATGATGAAAACAATACTAAAATATAAAATGCAACACTATATCACATAATAAATAACAAAGTGATCAAGTGCAAAAAACATGTGACATGAATGCGCCCACGTGCATAATGATCCGATTCGGAAGTAAGTTCCCAGAGTCCAACTCCTCCCCCAAAGCAAACAAAAAAATAATATTTTTAAAGTAAAAATAACAATAGAAATAAAAATAGTGAAAATGGTGACAATAAATGGTGATCAAAGTCCACAATAATGATGCTTCATGCAATGTGATTCAAAGTGTCCTTATAAATGGTTGATATCAGCATGCCCTTAGCGTGACTCTGTGCTGGATTCATATACTTGGAAGAACTGGTGCAGCACACAGGTGTTTCCCCCAGCCTCTCACCTCTAGCAGCGGCCCCCAGTGGGCCAAGTCAGGCCAGTGGTTAGTAATCCTCTGTGTGTGATAGTGCTCCAGCAGCCGTCCCCCTCTTCCTACAGGTGTATCTGGGTCAGATTCTTTAGCAAGTCACCAGCGCTCCCACCGGCCCCAGAATGACAATGAAGAAGGAGATGCTCCCATAGTAAAGTACTTCCAAAACACGTTTATTAAAAAAGTAGTAACTTACATTACAATCTGGAGATGTCAGCGGAATGACAGTAAAAACACTCAGGCTTCCGGGTACGGCCGTCCCCGGGAAACGTCGGCACCTGGCTCCTCCTCTAAGGGTAGGAGGAGCCAGGTGCCGACGCTTCCCGGGGACGGCCGTACCCGGAAGCCTGAGTGTTTTTACTGTCATTCCGCTGACATCTCCAGATTGTAATGTAAGTTACTACTTTTTTAATAAACGTGTTTTGGAAGTACTTTACTATGGGAGCATCTCCTTCTTCATTGTCATTCTGGGGCCGGTGGGAGCGCTGGTGACTTGCTAAAGAATCTGACCCAGATACACCTGTAGGAAGAGGGGGACGGCTGCTGGAGCACTATCACACACAGAGGATTACTAACCACTGGCCTGACTTGGCCCACTGGGGGCCGCTGCTAGAGGTGAGAGGCTGGGGGAAACACCTGTGTGCTGCACCAGTTCTTCCAAGTATATGAATCCAGCACAGAGTCACGCTAAGGGCATGCTGATATCAACCATTTATAAGGACACTTTGAATCACATTGCATGAAGCATCATTATTGTGGACTTTGATCACCATTTATTGTCACCATTTTCACTATTTTTATTTCTATTGTTATTTTTACTTTAAAAATATTATTTTTTTGTTTGCTTTGGGGGAGGAGTTGGACTCTGGGAACTTACTTCCGAATCGGATCATTATGCACGTGGGCGCATTCATGTCACATTTTTTTGCACTTGATCACTTTGTTATTTATTATGTGATATAGTGTTGCATTTTATATTTTAGTATTGTTTTCATCATATATTGAGTTGAAGATTATTTTACATTATGGATGACACATTTTGAGGAATTATATATCATTTTTTCACATTGTTTGAATGTGTTTTGGTAGCACTAAGTCACAGTTTCACTCATTTTGAAGAATACTTGATTTATTGGATGATACTTAGTATATTTTGTTGTATCCACCAGTACCCTATAGCTCGTTGATTTCACTGCCCCCTAAAGGGTGAAGTGATTATTGTCTATTGAGAATTTTCTTAGTATTGAGCAGCAAGGAAGCATTCATTTCTCTCATTAATTGCTATACATAGACTAGCGCCAGAGGCGGCTCTCTAATTAGGCAAAATAGGCGGTGGCCTCAGGCCTCGCAGTCATAGGGGCCTCGCACAGCTGGCTAGTTTACCTAGTTAGAGAGCCGCCTCATTCAGCAGCAGAGATCTCCGTCCCGAGTCCCCTCACTATGCTACAGGGAGAGATAACAGACAGGCAGGGCGAGATGTGTGATCGGAGCTCCGGATCACAGACAGGGAGAGCCGCCCAGTGAGCCTGTTCTGACAGATCTCCCCCCTCCCCCTGCTGCCCGCACAGCCAAACAGAAGAGGAGAGAGAGCTTCTGCTCCTCCTCCTCCCGCCCTCTCCTCCTGTGTCTGCCCTGCCCACTCTCCTCGGCAGTGTTCTCTGCTCTGCCTCAGAGAAGGGGATGTGTGGGCGGGAAGATTCATGCTGAAGCCCAGCAAAAGGGGAGTCTGATCCATCCATCCATCCATCCCTCCAGTCCCTCCTGCCTCCCAGTGAGTACACTGATGTAGGGGATGTTCTTCCCTCCCTTATTCCTCCACCCCCCTCTCTTTCTTTCTTTCCATTCTTTTTGTCTCTTTCTTTCTCTTTCCTTCATTCTTTCCCCACCCCCTCTCTTTCCTTTCTTTCTTTCTTTCTTTCTTTCTTTCTTTCTTTCTTTCTTTCTTTCTTTCTTTCTTTCTTTCTTTCTTTTCTTTCTTTTTTTTTCTTTCTCTTTCTTTTCTTTCCTTTCCTTTCCTTTTTTCTTTCTTTCTTTCTTTCTTTCTTTCTTTCTTTCTTTCTTTCTTTCTTTCTTTCTTTCTTTCTTTCTTTCTTTCTTTCTTTCTTTCTTTCTTTCTTTCTTTTCCATCTTTCTTTCCTTCTTTCTTTCCTTCTTTCTTTCTTTCTTTCTTTCTCTTCTTTCTCTTTCCTTCTTTCTTTCCTTCTTTCTTTCTTTCTTTCTTTCTTTCTTTCTTTCTTTCCTTCTTTCTTTCTTTCTTTTCTTTCTTTCTTTCTTTCTTTCTTTCTTTCTTTCTTTCTTTCTTTCTTTCTTTCTTTCTTTCTTTCTTTCTTTCTTTCTTTCTTTCTTTCTTTCTTTCTTTTTCTTTCTTTCCTTCTTTCTTTCCTTCTTTCTTCCTTCTTTCTTTCTTTTTCTTTCTTTCCTTCTTTCTTTCCTTCTTTCTTTCCTTCTTTCTTTCCTTTCTTTCTTTCTTTCTTTCTTTCTTCTTTCTTTCTTTCTTTCTTTCTTTCTTTCTTTCCATTATTTTGACATTCTTTCTTTTTCTCTTTCCTTCCTTCTTCCTCCATCCCCTCTCTTTTCTTTCTCCTTTCTTTCTTTCCTTTCCTTCTTTTTCTTTCTTTCTTTTTTTTCTTTCTCTCTCTTTCTTTCCTTTCCTTCTTTCTTTTTTCTTTCTCTCTTTCTTTCTTTTTTTTCTTTTCTTTCTTTCTTTCTTTCTTTCTTTCTTTCTTTTTTTTCTTCTTTCTTTCTTTCTTTCTTTCTTTTTCTTTCTTTCTTTCTTCTTTCTTTCCTTCCATCTTTCTTTCTTTCTTTCTTTCTTTCTTTCTTTCTTTCTTTCTTTCTTCTTTCTTTCTTCTTTCTTTCTTTCTTTCTTCTTTCTTTTTCCTTCCATCCTTCTTTCTTTCTTTCCTTCCATCCTTCTCCTTTCTTCTTTCTTTCTTTCTTTCTTTCTTTCTTTCTTTCTTTCTTTCTTTCTTTCTTTCTTTCTTTCTTTTTCTTCCCTTCCATCTTTCTTTCTTTCTTTCTTTCTTTCTTTCTTTCTTTCTTTCT